>BMAU01001646.1:0-11558 GCA_019973935.1 Trichonephila clavipes | reverse complement strand
CTAGCTGGTATACCCGTTCTTCGCACGGGTGAACTGGAAAAGTTAAACACAGATTGAAGATTAAAGAAGTTTTTAACGAGTTAATTTTTAAGTGAATTGCAAATTAAACAAAAAAAAAGCTTTTCACATATTTCCTCAGCTGAATAAAAAAAGAAAGAAAAATACCTTGTGTTAAATTTTAAGTCTGTAGATCTAATAGCTGATAAAAAGGATTTTTTTTTTTTTTTTTATGTTTATAACCTCCTCGTAAAACTCTTGAGGGTTGATTTTTGAAAATACTCTCCCTAAGCTGATCTCTGCTCAGCAAAAGTGAACACATTGTTAAAAATTTTCTAACGCTTAAAATATTGTAAATAATTTATAACTGAAAGTGTCATACATTATATATAAGTTTCTGTTGAATTTATTTTATGTGAAAATTGTAATACTCGCAAGCAACACCGTTTCCTAAATAACAAATGGCGATTTAATGGAAAAAAATAGCGAAATGTTGACAATAGAGTCAAGTTGGCAAATGTCTAGCTACTTTCATAGCTCAAACTTTATTAGAGCTTTCTGTAAGACCCGCCGTGTAGGAGAGCGATGCACGTTAATGCTTTATCTACCGCATTATGATCTACAGAAATTTTTTCATGCAATATTTTTTTAGGTCACTACATTGAAAAATTAAAAGGGACATACATAAACAAAATACTCCACTTAGGGAAATTTAATCGGTTAGAGCTAATAAATTAATTAAATATATTCCACTGTAAAATTAATTATATACACCATTCACTTAAAATAAATAGTCAAATCGTTATCTAAGGTCTCCATAAACATAAGACACTTAAATTTTGACATTAACTATTTTTTGGGGCACAAAAATGATAATCTTTGCAATCTGCTGAAAACGCTCGCAGCTGAAAATGTAATATTTGCTACAAAACTATTTGCCTTCCCCGGTAAAATACTCATCATAGAACCCGTGCCATCATATATCTTGGAAGAGTGGATTTCAAAGAATATTCCAGCTAAGTATTGGTAGGAATATTCCTGCTAAATTGGTGTGGCATGGTAGTTAGGAGAAGGGGGTGCCAGCTCAGGTGTTGTCCACGTCACTTCGACCATGGTTCAAAATTATGTGGTCCGTCGCCAAAAGCCCTCATGTAGCTGAACAGTGCGACGTTAATATTCACTCACTGAAAAAAAAATACAGTACAGTAGTTATAACTATTTTTATACATAAAAATGCAATATTCTGCTTATTCAATTAAAATTATAGCATTATAATTAATTACTAACCACACAAACAAATTTTGAAAATTTATCCAAATGATGTAGTGTGAAAGAGAAAAGTTTATCTCAGACAGACAACAAATGCGTCTTATATGCATAGATTTGTTTGAATTCTTGTGTATTATTACTTTTTTAAGCTTCATGACATACTTTAGTGGTGTACCAGTATTTTAAAGCTGACCGAGCAACAGCAACATTTAGCTGGGTATAGCTAGTTATAACATAAAAATTAAATCTTAAAAAGATATCAAAAATAAAAAGACGACTCAATATTTTGAATAAATCACACAGTATAAACATTTTCATACAAACACAATATATATATATATTGTAAAATATTTATTTTGCTATTTGTATTTCAGACAGACATCAAACAAAATTTTAAAAATTGTCAAAAACAGATAAAAAAACATATTTAAGAAAAATACCACTGACTAATTTTAGCCAAAGACATCGCAATGTGCAAAAAATATTTGCAGTACATAATAACCAAAAAATGTAAGTACTAAAATATAAAATAAAAAAAAAAATTATATATTGAATTAATTGAGGATTACTCTGAGGAAAGATATAAAACAGGCTAAGATAATACTCATAATATTAATTTCATATTGGTTGGTTATTTCTCATTTTGGCATGATTTTGAAATCACGCCAAATTGGTATGTTGCGCTGCAATCTAATGTTATAGTAACGTACAGAATTAGATGTACTTATGTATTATTGCAAACTATTGGTGATGATTATACAAAATGAAGCACATGATTGCTATTCAACTCACACAAAGTTGAATTGCCAAAGTGGCGAGTTGTCTTGAACGTTGGCGATTGTGCAATAATAATACGCAAGTACTAGCAAAAATTATCCAAAGTATATATATATCCCGAGCATAAAAATAAATTTAAAAAATGAAGTACAATACTAACATTAACCGACATAAAAAGAACTGAACTAACTTTATCAATGCAAAAGCATAATTTGAAAAATAAGGTACTTTTACATATAACCGCAACTTATTGGCGATATATGAAACGAAGCACGACTCAAAATTCAACATATATATAATGACATGTAAAATCGGGGTTGCCAGCTGGTGAGTTATTTTGAATGTTGGCGATAGCCGGTGATAGTGCATAAGTTCCAAAAATAATTTATCTTATGACCACCTGCTTCCTCAATAGGTATTTAAGCAATTTGTCTGTTTTGCTCATTCTCTGATGCCTATTCCAGTTTGATATGTAATTACTACCAGCACTGCTTTTGCTTGGGCAGTATGATTTTCTGCACAGGCAATTTTATGCACTGAAGCCAATAGTTTACCCTTAAAGGTTAAAAGTAAAGACATTCATGAAATTGCAGAGAGACCATAATATTGGATCAAGTGTAGTATAGGGGGCTCCTTGGCGCAGTCCTTCATTTTGGTTACTAAAAGTGGTCTCAAGGTACTCTTTTCAGGCATTATTTATTTTAGAATGAATTCGATATCTCACCGTGACATTTAGATAAATCAAGAAGAATCGCCAAATCCAAAGTGCCCCATACTACATTTAAACCGAACTGAAATATATACCCCTTATCAATGAGAAGTTTTTAGTTTGTCAAAATTATAAAATCTTCGCATTCTAAAGAAATAAATAAATAAGTTGTAATTTGCAAGCAAAATCACGCACATAAACATCCCGCGATAATACCTAAGTCGTTGCCAAAACAACAAAACAAAGTTTTAGTTGTTGAAAGAATTATCCTTAAAAAAATTATTTATTCGAAAAAAATAATCCTAATTAAATATCAAAGAATAGAAAAATTGAATAAATACTCCAACCGATAAACAAAGCTACAGTAAAAATATGTAATAATCTTGAAAACTGCATGTAAAGTATAAATTGTCCACTTAGTGAGAAACGTGAATACATACGACGTCATAACACTGGAAAATCACTTAAAAATTGAAATTTAAAAATTTGGAAGGAATTATGAACGCCCAAACCTATTTAAGAACCTCTGCGTGTAATTTTTTGTACGTGTACCAAGTTTCACGTTAGTTTGGGTGTCTGGATCTCGAGTTATGAGGGAACAGACGAAACAGACAACAAATGCGTTCATATATATATAGATGTTGTAAAAAGTTTTTATATGCACGCCCTCTTGTTGATAAATATGTCGTTTCTTTTCATTTAGGAACTGAAAAGCATGTGTAATTATCGATTAGCATTTTGAAATTATTTTTTATATTTTCTAACACTTTATTTAATTTGCTGTACTTTTACTTTGTTTAAAAATTGAGAAATCGCATGCGAGCTAACTGTTTACTATCCGCTTTAGGAAAAGTTTTGTTTTGAGTGAATGGCAATGATTTTGTAATAGCGTTAGAATAGAATATAAATAAATTGATTCAGAATAATGTAGTAAACTCTTATCTCTTATATATATATTTAGAAAACCACATAATTAATAATATTTAGAGGAGAAACGACTCAGTGAGAGAAATAAAATTCAGATAGAGTCTCAAAATTGTGGTGACCCGGACGTGATTGTAAAATAAGGTACGTCCATCTTTATTCGTATAAGAATTCTTTAAGAAACGGAAAAAATGGAACTGTTAGTAAAGAAGCGAGGACCTATTAGAGTTAACTTTTTCAAATCATATAATGTTATAATAGAAAAATTAAATGCTGAGGACCCTGTAGATAGAGAAATTAAATCTACTTTCGCCAATTTGAAAAGAATTTATTCAGATATGACTGAAATAGATAATCAAATATGGGGTTTTCTTCTAGAAAATTTGGATGACGAAAAATATGAAGCCGAATCCTTAGCAGTTGAAGAATACAGCACAAATATGACTTATACCAAAATTAGCGTGGATATGTTTTTGAATAAAAAATATGAATCTGAAAGGGGAGAAGTGTCTACCCGATTTCTCCACAAATTAAACGAAGCTTCAAAAAATTGAACCTGTTAAATTGAACGGTGAAATCAAGAATGGTTGGCTTTCTGAAGTCAATTCAAGCGTATTCACGACGATGATCAAATAGAAAATGAAGATAAATTTCAGTATTTGATTCAGTCTGTGAGTGAAGGAACAAGAGCACGTGAAATTATACACAGTCATGCAGAGTTAGAAAAAAGAAAAAAATGATCAATTTTTTTCCCCATTGGAACTGCATTTTAGCAGCAACTTAGCCATTGCAGACATGGATTTGATTTGATTTTATGGCACCAGAGTCAAATTAGTCTAAGCTGCGCCAAACATTGATTCAAAAAGTAATACAATTTTAAAAAATGATTCTAAATCGTACATAATTTCATAAAGTCAGATTTTGCTCAAAATGATTCAATAGAATTTGAATTGAAAAAAGAATTTAATATAAAAATAATATATATATATGATATATATGACAGGCCCCAGGCCTGCTGGTAAAATGAGGAGGGCATCATCTTCACAATATTCCTTTATTACGCTTCTGTCGGCATAACTTAACATGGCGGACCTTTGCTGCGCAACCGGTGTTACCAAATACAACATCAGTAGCGAGGAGACACCAGCCAAGTCCTTTCTAGTATGCGTTCGCCTCTTCGTCAAATGATGCTGGAATGATGTTATGTCACTGGAAACGGAACGCGAAGCGTTCCTCCATCCCATATCTAGATAGTGTGTGGCCTGATGTGGTAAATGCCTGGAGCGAGTGTCTGATTGGTTGGTCGAACGTGGCGGAGAATATGGCTACAGAATCTGAGTTTTTCTTGCATACGGTTTTAAAGAAGTCCTGAATAGTCTGACAGCGCCTTTCGTTGCTCCTTTTAACAGGCTTGTTTACTCCATAAATCCTTACGCGATGGTAAAGAGTTCGCTCTATTTTCATTTATTACTTCCTTAATTTTGAACTCCAAACTTTCAAACCCTGACAATTCGGGCTGAAGTTCAACACTGTTCAGATTGGCTAACTCTGACTCGGCGTCCAGGGAAACTATATTCAACCATAAACAAATTCAAATGAAATAAAAACTAGAAGATATAAAATTGTGTAAAAGAGTGGGCTGGTGAACTTAACATGTACAAAAAATAAGAATAAATGAATAACAAAGCATCAAAAATTTGGTATAAAACTCTTGCGTTAATAGAATTGTTTTCTCTGAAAAATATCACACATCTAATACTTCCACTATGACTATAATAATAATCAGATTGAGGAAACAAATGATAAGATACAAAGATAACTTACATTAGACATTCAAAATATAGTAGTACCAAACAACATAACATAGGATCAAGGAAAAACTCAATTAACGTGCACCAATAGTAAACAACAATGTTAATAAAGTGATAAATGTTGAAAAGTTACAAGCACCAAAAACGGTACTGAACGCCGAACAACGAGCAACACAACACATTGCAGGAAATGAACAGGAAGTACAGAGCAACAATATCTTAGAATACCTGTACAAACACATAAAAAGACATATTAAATATATGGAGTAACTACAGCAACATGATTTTAGGAGAAATGGTAAAGTAATACAAAAAAAGACATATGCAGTAACTACAGCAACATGATTTTTTAGAGCCCCAAAAGAAAAGATTACATCACTATAACACAGAAATTTATCAAAATAAAAACACAACATCAACATTATATCAAAATATCACTAGAAATATAAATGCAAAGAAAAATAAGGGTATTTCAGATATATCAAGTACAGGTAAAAGTTTAATCAATGTAATGTAATGTAATGTTTCACACAGTCCTGTCTTGGAAAATCATAGTTCAATGTTCATCATCCAATTATTGTTTATCTCACAGTCCTTTGTTTATTATTAGAATCTCTACTCAATCAACTCATTTCAAAAACATACAATCATAATAAAATCTCATAACATCACATACACTATATTTTAACTTTCAGAATATACTTATATCACAAATAATCACAATGAAATTACTCAACACAATGTATCGTAAAATGACCTCATCACAATGTTTTCATACAGTCCATAATTCAGTTATTTTTTTAAATAGTCTTCAATAATGTGTTCATTTATGAAAAGATACAATACAAATTCAATTACATTAAATTTGGATTTTCATAATGTAAAACAAGTCTAAATTCAAATTTTAAAATAACTTTTATTATTTATTTTTAAACAATGCACTTCTTTTAAAAATTACAATGTACTTCTTTTAAAATTTACAATGCACTTCTTCCCCCCCAATGTTTGAGATAATAAACTCTATAATATAAATAAGAATTTAGCATACTGAAATTGGATTTTGAATGAAAAGGTTTTTAATCTTGTAGAATGAACAATATCTGTTAATTTTCCTGTATATTGATTTTGGTTTTATCTATTTCATAAGTAACATTTGAGAGTTTTCTGACAACTTTAAAAGGACCATTATAAGGATATTGAAGTTTACTTGAATTAGGTCATGAGAAATTTTGATATAAGACTAAATCTCCAACTTTAAATTTTGCATCAACATAATGTTTATCATACCTTTGTTTATTTATCTTATGATGCTTAATTGTTCTGTTAACTGCAATTTGTCTAGCTTGTTGTATAGGTGGATAGTTTAATTTTACTTGATTAGGTAATGGCGAATCATATGGCAAAGTTCCAAACATTAAATATGCAGGTGGAAAGCCAGTAACATCATGTGGCGAGTTATTGTATTCATATGTAACTTGTTTTCTAATAATTTTGTCCAAGGAGTTTTTGTAGTTGAATTAATCCTTTACATCTTAATTTTGCTACTAATGTCTGATTAACTCTTTCATTCTTTCCATTGCATTGTGGTCTATTTACTAGAAGTTAGTAATTGTCTAATATTATGATGTTTTTAAGAATTTCTTAAATTTAGATGAAGTGAATGCAGCATTTCTATCACTTAAAAGTTGTTTTGGGCATTGAATTGAAAATTTGTTTTAAGCAATTTGTATAAGTTTCAGAAGTGACACTTTTGGATGGAAATGTCCAAGCATATCTGGCAGCATGATCCAGAACAATATGCAGGTATTTCTTTGTGAATTATGATAATTAAATCCTCCTACAGTGTCTAGTGAAATCATTTCAAATGGTTCTTCTGCTACAGGAACTTCTGCAATAATCCATACTTTTGTTGTAGACTTTTATTCATTTGACATGTTTCACAACATTTAACAAAATTTGAAACATGTCTAATATAATGTCTTTCCAGTAGTAAATTGGGGAAATTAATTTTAACATCTTTTTACACCTAGTGACCAAATTGTTCATGTGCAGTTGTAATTAATTTTTCTCTCACAAAAAGATGCCACGTGGTACTACAATTTTAATTAAATTATTTTTCTTAATGTTAATACATCACACTTTTATATTTTGGACTCATTAATGTTCTCTGAATTTGGTATTTAATACTCTCATCAGTATTTAAAAAAATTGACAAATGGGTGATATATAATGGCATACAGGGTTCCTTTCGACAACATAAAGTCTCGGTTTCAACATTTAATTTACCTTTATATAAACCATCGAATATTCATACTGAGAAGTTTTAAACTCCACTTCGAAATAAACGTCCAGTTAAATGTTTTACACTTTTGCCATTGTAAAAGCAGCATGATCAATGTATTGTGAATTTGGATCCATGTAGGTAATAAGGGAATTTATCTAAGCGTATCTATAATTGCTAAACACTCTTTTTTCTGAAATTGTATAATTTTTTCACATGTTTAAGTAATTGTCTCGAGTGATAAGCTATAAAAAAGTGTTCCATCTGGTGTTGTTGTTTTAAGACTACGCCTATTGAATCCTGGCTTGCGTCACAAAACACATGACATGGATATTGTGAGTTGTATAATTTAAGTATAGGTTTTGATATTAAACATATTCTTTAACTCTTTGATAAGCTTCTTGACATTCATGTGACCAATTCCAAATTGCATCTTTTTTAAGTAATTTATTTAATGGTACTCTAAGTTTTGCATAATTCTTTAATAAATTTTTGGTAAACATTGATGGAACCAAGAAATCTTTGGAGTTCTTTCACATCTTTAGGTGGTGCTAATTTTCTTTATTGTCTTCAATATTTGGATTACTTGGAGAATAATGACCTTGTGTTATTTCATATCCTAAAAATTTTATTTTTCCTGTGCAAACTGACAGTTTGATTTTTTAAGTTTAATGTTTTCTTTTTTACAAATTTGAAATATTGTATCTAAATGAGTTAAATGCTCTTCCCAAGATTGTGAGAAAATTATTATATCATCAAAATAGTTTAAAGCAAAAGTTAACTGGATATTTTTGTAAAATTTGTCTTATAGTTCTTTTGGAAAACAGCTGGGGAATTTTTTCCAGCCAAATGGAAGTCTTAACCATTCATAGAGTCCAAAATTAGTTGTGAAAGCCAGCTTCTCTGTGTCTTTTTCATGAATTTTAATGTGCCAATAACCACTTGTTAAGTCGAGCGTAGAGAAAATTTAGCATGAGTTAAATTATCAATTACAAAGTCTATCAGAGGTACAGGGTGGAATCTTTTCGTGTGATTTCATTTAGTTTTCTATAATCGATACATAATCTTGATCTTTTCCCTTCATCCTTTTTGTATGCTAAAGTTACAGAGGCAGCATATGGGCTATGGGAGGTCTAATAAAACCTGCTTTTAACAATTCTTCTATCTGTGTTTGTATTTCTTTAGATTCTTGTTGACTGTTTCTATAAGGGCGTAAACTTATAGGAAGGTCTGAAATTAAATGAATTCTTTGTGGCTCTAAATTGATACAACCTACATCATACTTAGTTTTTGTGAAAATATGGTTTGAAAATTTGTCAAGAAGTTGGGTTAACTTCCCCATTGCTCACTAGTTTGTTTTGGTACTGTGTCCTCAACAACCATGGCTGGGTTAAACAATCTTTCAGATCAGCTTCAGGGCTGTCTGGTACTTGATCTAAACCTTATTATTCTTAACGTTAATATTATCTTCATTATTTGCATTATAGTAGTTCATATTTTTGATCATTATTAAGAGTTTTTACAATATGTCCCATGATATGTTCTCAACTCACCAATACACTTATTTACAAATTTTTAATATTACTTAAATTTTTACCACATTGAAAAAAATACACATGTTACGAATACTAATGTCAAGCTTAAATAAATGTAAATATTCAAGTCCTAAAATAATATAAAGGCAATTTAGTATCAATACAAACAAATCTATTTTGCTTAGATATACATCAATATTCATATAAACTTTAATTATACCTTTGGGTTGAATAGTCCCACAAGTTTGATTTATTTTTTACATTACTATTTTTTATAATTTTAATGTTTTTTAATTGTTTAGATAAATTTATTGGAATTAATGACACATTGCTTCACTGTGTCAATTGGGGAGTACAAAGTGCTTTGGAACATACCATTGAATCAATAATTAGTTGTCATCCTTGCCTCTGGTTATTTTCGTCATTTCTGGGCGAGTGAAAAATGTCGATTCACTGTTGTACAAACTGCCCTGGGTTTACTGTTGAATCTCACTGAATCTCATCATGTGCGATTGATGTGGTTGTCCATGATTTCTTCTTGACTGGAATCTGTTCCGTGCATCAGTTCTCTGTGTACACTACCGCATGCGTGATTCCATCGGGTATAACTTCCAGTATCTATCGGTTTTCGGTCTGCGCTGTCCGGTGTTACTGCGATTAATTGTCGCATCGTTGAGATCCATTCGCAGGGTGTCGAACCCTTCTTGATAACTAGGAACTTCTGAAATTGCATGGGACTCGATAATGTCATATGTTCCACAATGGAACTGTCATCATAATTTAGTTTCTTCCCCAAATGAAAGTTTTTCCGTAAAACGAAATTAATTCTTTAGTGTCGTTTAATGTTAGGTTTTGAAATTTTCGAATATCCTCTTGTTTCGTCGCATCGAACACCGTCATTAATAATTCTTTGCTTTCTTGGTAAGACTTTTCAAATAATTGGTTTTCATACCAAAATTTTAAATAGACTCCGTGAGATATCTAGAATATTTGCTTCTTCCATTGTTCGTCTTTTTGATATTCCAAACATTGTTGATCAAAACAGTCTAAAACTTTTAAAACTACTAAACTTATTAAGATCAAATTCATGAAAAAAGAAGGGTTCTTTGGATGTGTTGACTGGTGACTCCTGCCGGAAAGAGTCGTCCTCCATGGTAGTATCGTTTCAATGCAGCCGCTCGTTCGAAAAAAAAAAAAAATTGTTCATATTCCATTGGTTTCCTCGCGTATTTTTCGGTACTTTAAATCATCCTTGCCGGCTCTTGACAGGCCCCAGGCCTGCTGGTAAAATGAGGAGGGCATCATCTTCACAATATTCCTTTATTACGCTTTCATCGTATATAATCTAACATGGCGGACCTTTTGCCGCGCAACCGGGTGTTACCAAATACAACATCGCAGCGAGGAGACACCAGCCAAGTCCTTTCTAGTATGCGTTCGCTCTCGTCATGCCTTCGGTGCAGTGCACGGGCATATGGCTCGCGAAGCGAGTCTCCATCCCATATCCGGTATGTTTATGTAGATCGGACCATAAAGTTATCATGCTAGCATGTAGCAGGATGCTGATTGGCCGAGCCAATCGTTGAGGAAATGTCCTGGGTCATGCGGAGATCTGCTTCTCATGACAGAGAGCTGAGTGAGTGCTCTCGTATTGGATCATGGCTGGTGATTATTGAGACTCATTGGCTGCTCAAATCTCAGAAAGAAATTTAAGTCTAAAGGGGGAGGGCTAGCCCTGATGGTGGGGATACGAAAAATAAATTAAGATGGATAAAAATATAAATATAAAAAGTACAAATAATTGATTATTTAAGAATAATTTAGCAAAAAGTGTGCAATCAAATGCACTAATTCAAGAAATTAAGGCGGATTATAAGAATCGAGAAGGATTCTTCTCGGTCTTTGGTATTGTCCTGAGGATTGTAATTAGGCATATTAATCACATGTTAGCATTATTTGTAAGTTTAAGTGAATTAAAGAAATTTTGCAATTTTTTGAATGTAAGATTTAAAACTATTAATTTTAATCGCGTTCCGAATTTCGTCATTTTCATATATCTACAAGCCCCATGATCATTCGGATTGTAGAATTTTGCAGTGGCCTTCGTCAGCGCTCGTTGCTCCTTTTAACAGGCTTGTTTACTCATAAATCCTTACGCGATGGTAAAGAGTTCGCTCTATTTTCATTTATTACTTCCTTAATTTTGAACCTAAACTTTTCAAACCTGACATATATAATATTAATATATAATAATA
>BMAU01001644.1:162500-181396 GCA_019973935.1 Trichonephila clavipes | reverse complement strand
TTTCAAATATATAATCCACTTAATATTTAGGTATATATATCCTATATTTAGATTATCTATTATATATTTAGATGTCTCATATATTGAGATTTTTCGTTACACATTTAGATATATTTAACGTATTTAGTTAGCTCATTTTATATTTGCATATCTGGTATATTGAGATTATATGTATGTAGTTATATTTAAAATACAGGTGGTTAACACAATCATGGATACACCTTCAATTTATAAATAATCCGTTATTCGTATGGTATAATACCACCTGGGGCATGTTAAATAACTTAGATTTGTCTAGGAATGGATGCATAAAAGGGCTGAATAGTGCTTTTAGAGGAATATCATACCATTCTTCAGGGAGATAGTGTAACAGTTCTGGAAGATAAGCTGTTGGAGTATATCAATTTCATATTGAACACTCTAAAATATACCATAACGGCTCAATTGTATTAAAGTTGGGTAACTGTGAGAATACATATAGGTATATGTTTAACTGCATCCTTGTGTTTATAAATATATATGATAGAACAAATCCCCCGTTGCACGGATAGGTGCATTATCATTCTGGAAAATTCCATCTCTTGCAGGAAACAAAGTTTGCATCATAGGGTAAACCTGGAGAAACTTTTCGAAACTTCTCCCCAGTGATCCTTCCTTTCACGGTACTTATTGATCCAGCCAAAAACCACAACACGGATTCTCATATTATGGGAGATCCACCGTCATGCTTGACAGTTGGAAGGAGATAAACAATATCATTACCTAGTGAAGGTAAACGTGGTGTAAACGTGCACCCATCTTGTAGAGATAAGTGTAAAATAGAAGATTCGTCAGACCATATTACTTTCTTCGACTTATCTATCGACTAGGTTTTGGAAGTGGGACACCACTCTAGATGACATTTTGCATTAACATCTGTGACAAGTGGTTTGGGAATTGCTGCTCTGCCTTAAATGGTACGTTAATGAAGATGCTTTCTAACTGTAATCATTGACACTAGAGGATACAGATGCTGATTGAGCTCTTGGACGTAGAAGTGGCGCGATGTCTTCTTTTCAGACGAATCCAGGTTTGGCATATGACAACATAAGGGTCGCATCCTCTTTAGATGTAATCACATAGAACGCAAATTTTCAGCAAGCATTTTACCGCACTATAGTGTCCTATCATCTGGTGGAATAGCATGTGGGAATACCCATCACAGTAATCCATTGTTTCCAATAGTTATTACATTTATAGTGTTTTATGTTCCGTGGCTCTAGCCTTACTTCAAGCCCTACGAAGCATTGGATTTTAACATGACAATAAATTACCATATATTACAGGTATTGTACAAACATTTGATATTACAAGAAAACGTTCGGTTGCTGCCCTGGTCAAAAAGTTCTTCAGAGCTTTCACCAATAGAAAAACCTGAATGATTGTTTCCGAGTCACTGTCTCGTCAGCACTCAGCATTTATTGCATTTGATGAACTGTGGTATCATATTGAAGCAGCATTGGCAACTCTTTCTCTCTCTGTGTTTGTATATGTCATCCATTCTCTGTTTGAACCAATATTCAGGTGTATAAAAAGCTTCTATTTGGTGGTTTTTCTGAGTATTGATTTTTAAGTATTTATTTTGAAATTTTTGAAAAATTAAATAACTTGTCATTTCCATTATTAGATATTTTACCAATAAATAACATTTTATAATTTGCATTCCTTCTTCGTGAAGCCACTTTAAGGTTCTTTAGTGAGTTCAGAGTACTAGTTTCTAGTGTGTGGATTAAAGTTTTAATTACTTATAATATTCAGATAATTTGAAATTTAAATGTATCTCAAATATTTAGACTACCTGTTTTACATTTGGATTTTCAGTTATCTCATACATGAAATTTGTACTAAAGAATCTATTTTCACACACACTATCAGTTACTTTATATATCAATAAACATATAAAAATTCATCTCAATTAATAAGATTTTATACCTACAAAGAGTATAATATATCGGGAAAAACTTCATTGAGTTGTCCTCTATTGGACTGCCACTGATAAATCGTTCGTGGGTGACTTATGACACACAGACAATCATTGTTCTGAGTAAAAACAAATCCAGCATGATGCCTGCTAGAGATATATCTTTTATTTATAACCACAAAGAATGCACTTTAGAAGATTATTCCAAAAAAATTGCTATCTACATGACATTTACTGCGTATAGGAGCATACAATTCAACAATGCACAACTATATCCGATAATCCAAAAAAAAATCTCGACACCAGCTAATGGAGACTCAGTCCAATAATAAAGAGATGATTACAATCATTAACTTCTGCGACACAGAAGTCGATAATTTCATCCTCCTTTTCCCTTCTCTTCACTCATCATGTGTTAGATGGGATTTCTCGGAGAGCCCCTTGGGAGCAGATAAAGAAATTTCTTCTACATGTCAATATTTTTTGCCTCTTTTCCCGTGTTATTATATTCCATCTAAAGACCTCGGTCATTATCTGGGTTCATTATTTTCTCGCAAGAGGGTTATTTATGCATCAGAAGAGATGACAGGGTGCATCCTTCAAGGTGAGATGTTTATTGCACTAGAAAAAGAACTAGACACATGGAACAAGAGAATAGTTATCAAGGGAAAAATAAAGCACTTTTTCCCCTGGAATTTTGAGCCATTTCTTCTTTCTGAGTGGTATAAAATATTTGAATTTAATTTTTTTGGATGTACCAGAATTTTTCATACTGTGAACTCTCGAGTTTTTGAACGAATAAGATACTTTAAGGCAGTGGTTTTAAAACTTTCAGTCACCGTGCCTTTCTTCATGTGTCATCCTGACATTGTGTCATCCTCCCCTCCTCCCCAAAAAATATTTTTGAACACCTCTTTCTGACTCCCAACACATGGCTAAGTGATTTATGAATTCCTCAAGAGTCCTAAGACCACATCTGCTACTTACACAGACTTTTTTAACATTTCTTTTTATACTTTGATCTTATAGAAACATGTAATTAAAACATTACAAAATACTTAATATTAAATGACATACCTTCGCAGACTCTCTTCAAAGCACTGAGAACACCGAGGTTCAACGAACTACAGCCGAGACGGGCATTAAGTAGACCGACAACACATTTTTGTGTGACCACTTTTACTAAGACTAACCAAAAGAAACCTATTTATGGAACGCTAATGCCAGATAGATTTTAGAATCGTCTTTTAATAATCTATGCGACTGTGTTTAATTAAGCACATGATTCATGAATGTGTAGACCAGCTATACTCAACCTGAAGCCCGCCGGCCGCATGCGGCCCACTGAGACTTTTTAAGTGGCCCGGTCATGATCTATTGCTCTCAGAAATTTAGTCTTTTAAGAACATTGTACTAAATTTGGTGGGAAATTCTTTGCGAAGAAATTAAATACATAAATTTTGCTTTTTGTTGTCGGTGTTGTGTGATATTCCCCCTGTTGGATCACAAGTAAGAAACTCAAGATAAAGTCTCTCTCAGTAAGTGGGCTGTTATCTATTTACTCTGTTGCTCAGCATGCTCGATTTGACTTCTTTCTCGATGGAGTCACAGGTTACACAGAATAGTAGGACACTCTGAGCGCTAGATGGCGCTCTACATTTACATACGTAAACTGAACCCTTCGGAAAATATCTCTCGGAGTATCAGCGTGAGCTAGAGGCGTAGAATTAACGAAATAACTAGAAGGAAACATAATCTTAATACATATTTATTAAGATTTTCAACTTAAACTTCTAACGAACTAAATTATAATAATTAATGTGAGAGAATCTACGATGGCAAAATACGCAACACACAATATATAGAGATGATAACGACTTAACCTAACTCTGACCACAGTATTACCATTTATCTACTTGTCATCAACTGCCATCAATTGCCAACTCGCTTACTCTAAGTTCCGAAATTTAAAATCTTGTTAATTTGCATCTTTTATTCACATTTCACTTCTTGGATTTGGTTGGAAAAAGGTTGCCATTAATTCTGGCCCAAAGAACCCAAAGGACATGTTAAAGAAAACACGCGTGAGCCCGTCACAGATGTACCGGTACGAATTGATATTCTTTTTCTATTTAAAACGGTTACGGCTAGTGATAACAGACAACAGTGGAGTAGCGATAGTTTTATGGGTGGAACTCCTTTTTAACTACCTTTCATATCTTGCAAGTAGAAGATATTAAAAAAAATCTATTCAAGAGGAGTGGGACGTTGAGTATTTTGTAGTAAAAAACAAACATGAATCAGTAATTGCTTGATTTATCACTAAAGTGTGCTGTATTTAAAAAAATATCACCGTATAGGAATCGTCAATGACACTTTTCCTTGAAAATCTCTTTCAAGAGGGGATAAATAGGCTTTCCTTAATACTCTTTACAACAGCAACAAAGTGGTAATCACAGAGGTAACAAAGACGTATATCCTATGAAGTTTGTTACATTATTAGTAATCATGTGAAGCCGTTTACTGATGAAAACATTGTGGAGGAGAGCTTCTTAAAAGCTTCTAATTTAATGATAGTGACTAAAATGAAAGTAGAAAAAATATAATTAAAATAAAGCAAAACAGAGAGGAGATATAATATTTTGATCAATGGTCCACATTTAAAATTTCCACTGTTATCTGGGTTTTAAAGCATCCCCCCCCACCATTTATCTTCATGTTGCGGCCTGCGTGAAATAACCAACATATGTATGCGACCCGCGTGAAATAACTGACATATGTATGCGGCCCAAAAGAAAAAAAGGTTGAGTACCCCTGATGTAGACGATAAATGTACCTTCATTGGAAGCAGACGAGGACCCTCAGCTCTATCGCTGCGTATCCCGCGATTTGCACGGACTAAGCACACGTAGCACTACGCAGCGAGAGACTTTATACGTTTACTACTATTGGAAGGGAAAAATTCTCTCGACTGAAAGGGGGAAAAAACATTGATGATCAGCTCTTCCCGCGTTCCAAGAGATTGGATTCTAGTGTTGATATCCTGCGGACTAGATACCAAAAAAATTAAGTACATACCTCGGTTTCGGATTCATCGATTCGCTTTCTTTTCTGCTCTCTGCGTTGAATACGTCCATGCTCGACGGTATAGCAGCCACTCAAGGTTTTTCAAGCATTCAACTTGATTTGTGTTGGTTCAGTTTTTGTAGTAAAAGTAGTATTCTGTCATATTTTAAAAGAATGATACAATGACAAAAACAAGCGTTAAAAAAAAAGAAAGCATACAATTTTAATACAGGATAGCCACTTCTACGCCCCTGGGTGGAGCGCAACATCTTGAAAACACTAAAAGTAGCCCTTACCATGGAAAAGTCCGTCCACTCCTGAACACTACAGTTTAAAAACCATTGTTTAAATGCATTGATTCATGTGACGTCATAGCCGCATAACTTCAATCACGTGTTTCCTGACTTCAGTTCATGTTCTTCACTTTTTTTGCCAACTGTTTCTCTTTTGTAGAGACGTTTTTTTAAAGGGCATATTTGTCAACAGAGTTAAACAAAATGAACTTGATTTAAAAATACAAGTGTAAAATTTATATATATATATATATTTTAATTTTTTAAAAAAAATTGTGATGAATCTTTAAGACTTGAATATCTTCACTCAATTTTCAAATTGTATTTCGGCCAAGCTATTGACTTTGGCAGAGGCATTTATTTGATCGACCAACATACCGGTCCGCAGCCATGCCATGCATGCCTTAGCACTTTAAGACCGAAATAGTTTTTATCTTTAAATATTAAATTCTTCTTTTAATCCCCCAATTACACTGGAAAAATAATAAAAAAAAGTTCAGTTCTGAATGAATCATTTTATTTTATTTATTTCTAATTTGTGCTAAAATATAATTTTATCATTAGCAAAAAATGGGATTTTATCAAAATTTAGATTTTTATTTTCGTAGTCCCTGGGACGGCCGAGGTAGACGAGTGGTATAGGTATCGGACTGTGGCTTGCTTTGTCACGGGTTCGAGCCCAGTACCACTAAAGACTCGCCGTGTAGGGCAAGGATGCACGTTAAATCTGTCGAGAGCTGAAACGTCCTCCCGTTGGTGTGGTAGTTAGGAGAGGGGGTGCCAGCTCAGGTGTCGTCAGCGTCACTTGACCATGGTTCAAAATTACGTGGTCCGTCGCCAAAAGCCCTCGTGTAGCTGAACAGTGCGACGTTAATATTCAATCAATCAATCAATCGTAGTCTCTGGGGTGTTCACTTTTTCACAAGGGGGAGTATAAACAATTTTCAAAAAAGCATAATTCTTCTAAATTAAAATTAAATAATTCTAATCTTATACACATTATTTACAAAGGACTATGGCTTAAAAAATCACAAAATGTTTGCAATATTATCGTAATTTTAAAAATTATAAGCGTATGAAAATATGTAATAAATATTAAATAATTTTTGCGTTGCGCACGATATTTTCTAAAATAGTAGCCTCTGATGTATAACATTTTATTGGATTATAAAAAGGAATCATACTCTTTAAACCTACATCATTTAAGAATAATATATCTTTTGTATTTTAAAATATTTAAAAATATAAAATTTAAAAAAAATTTTGAAAATTTATTTTTTTTTTTTTTTTAAAAAATGCAATTTATTATTCTAATTATATAAAATTACTGCAGTGTAATAAGAATAAATTTAACTTTAAAAATCACTTTATTGATAGTAACTAAAGCTACTATTTTAGAAAATACCATGCGCAACGTAAAACTTAATTAATATTTCTTATATAAATGTTTGTTATTTTCGTATGTTTATAAATTTTAAAATTCTGATTATATGTTAAACATGTTATACTCTTTTCTGAAGCCCCATTCCTTTATAAATAATTTGTAAAAGATTCGAATTATTTAATTTTAATTTCAAAGACATATATGCATCTGGATATTGTTCATATTTTCAAGCCTCTAGAGAAAGTTAACACCCCTGAGATGTCTTAAAATATCCTCTATATTTCTAGTTTATTCAACTGAATTAGAACTGTCTTCTACAAGTAGTTTCACGTGATAATGGAACAGGAAAAGTATTAGTGAGCATCAAAACAGGAAATTAAGAAGCAAGTAATGGTGATAATTATATGTTTGACGTTAAATTTGAAAATATTAATAAGTTGGTTACAGTAACAAGATGACTGAAGATATATCGAACTAAAATAAACTTATCTTTTTTCAGTTCAGTTCCGGTTATCGTTCCGACCAAAATAACGGTTTTTTTCCGGTTTTCGGTTCAGTTCCGGTTTGAAGCCTTGACTCTAGCACTTCTTGCCAGTGGCCACATTAAGTACATCTCGTTCTCAGAGAATGCGAGGATTATCACCCGGTGTGGGAATTGTCTGGTTCACCAAATTTCTGCTGAGAATATTTTGAATAGTACGAACCTCTCTAGGAAAGATATCTGTACTGATTCCCTCCTTGTGCTCACCTTTTTTAGAGTAAATTGACTTTCGGGTGCTGTATGACTTCGTCAGACATTCTGGAGGATTAGATAGTGCATTAAATGTGAAAAATGGGCAAGTGTGTGCGTTGTCACAAAATCAAACTGCCAATTACTTGTTGCTTACAGATTAGCGCCGCCCATCCCAGTATGGTAGTTCTGACACTTGACTTGTAATCAAGAGGACTCGGGTTTGAATCTCGAATAAAGCATGAATATATCTTCAGGAAAAGAAGACGGACTTTCGCCTGAAATGGATTCCCGTCTCAAATAGAAAGCAGCGCACTCCTTCTGTTCTATGCTGGGATCATCATTTGTATAATAAAGTCTATATTCTTCTGTGTTTGTACTGTATGGTTCTGTTCATCCTTCTCTAGTTTTTCATATGTATTCAAGACCTGCCCGTATAAATTGCATACGGACATGTTTGACCGCATGCAATTTATACGTCAGAAGGACGACGCACAACCACTTTTTTTTTTTTTTTGGACTCTAGATAGACTCCTTGTGTGCCGACAAGTATAACACAAGGCTTACAAACGTAAGTCAATACACAAGACAATGGAGATTACATGTAGAAGTATATAGGCACAAATGGGAACCAAAAGGGGAAATACAGAAACAACAAATACAGAATTAAATACAAGAATGCTCACATACAGACGGAGAAAACCAATAATAAAATTATACAATGAGGAAGATAAGAAAAAATAAAAAAAAATGTTCAAAAAACAAAAACATAAAGCATACATACAAACACATACAAATATAAATACACACATATACACATGTATATTCACGTACAGAAAATGTTAACAAACACACAAAATTTAGAATCTAATTAATACAGGGAAAAATGCTATTAATGAATGCACAAAAAAATGTAAAAGATGAATTTCCATCAACAAAAGCCGAAAAAGGAGGAGGCCACTCTATATTGTTCTTTTGTAGGCACTTCATGAGTGTACATCTTTCGAAGAGAAATTAGTACAAGCAAGAATCAGATGCTTGGCATTTTGGATTGAGTCACTGGAGCAAGAACACTGATCAGTAAGCGACAAATTGAAGCGCTTTAAATATGCTTTAAAGTTTCCATGCCCAGTTAGAAACTGGGTAAGTTTAAAATTCGGGTGAAAGTGCTTAGCCTTTAAACGGCTCTGAATAGAAGGAAAGAATTCCTTGGTGAGATGCGCATTAATTGAAATTTGATACAAGTTATTCCACTCGGAGATATAATCTTTTGTTTAAAAACTTTCTTATGATATGATTTTTGGAATGCTCATAGGAACCAGATCTCTTAATTTTGTCGCTTCTTTTGCAAGCCAGTCAGCACGTTCATTACCATAGATTCCCGTATGACCTCGAACAAAAAGAAAAAGAAAACTTGTACTCCTCTGCTTCGAAGAAAATCGAGATTAATATGCGTTTTAACTATTAGCTTATTTTGGGAATAAATGTTATTTAAGGCACACAAAGATGATAGGGAATCGCTGCAAATTAGGAAATTCGATGAGAGGATTTCGTTATTGCAGATCAAGAGACTGCTTGAGCTATGCAAAGTAATTCAGCTTGAAACACACTACACTCATCTCTTATTCTGAATTGGCGAGTTCCAATTTCAATAAAATCTTGGAAGATAACAAATGCAAGGCCAACCTTAGTGTTGATTTTGCTGCCATCTGTAAAGCAGACAACTGGAAAGTTGTTTTCAATATTTTTACGGTAATTAACCAAGTTAAGGGGGAGCTCAGAAACTCTCAGGGAATCATCTAGACACTTATTGGTACAGTTCTTCGTTGCAATCTTGAATTCATTATTTCTGATAATAAAGATGTCAATAGGTAGAAAGCCCGAAATAGCAAACACAGCTTCGTAGGATATCGTTCGATACCCAGAAATAACTCGGAGAAGAATTCTTCGTAGAATTTTTCGTAAAAGACGACAATATATTTTCTTCTTCAAGGCGGATCCCCAGATTTGTGAGCCGTAACAAATAAATGGAACAATGCCTTGTTTATAAATGAGGGATGATATATTAGACTTGATCCCAAAGCTATTTCTGGCAACTTTATTAAGCCCTAGCAGAATTTTTTTTTCACATTTATTTGAGAGATGCAAAACATGTTGTTTCCAACAGAATTTACTGTCAAGGACAACACCAAGATATTTTAGTTCTTTCACACAATCAAGAGAAAACCCATTAAGGGTGAGGTTGCCAGTGAGAGCGTTCTTTTCTCTCTTCTCCAAGAACATAACTTTTGACTTGACAGCATTAAACTCTAATTTAAAATTCTTTGTCAGGTTGAAGCAAAGTCAAGAGTAAGCTGCGCTTGTCTGCAAATGTCATGAAAAGACTTTCCTGGAAACAAAGAAGTAAGTCATCAGCAAAAGCAATCGTTTCACAGGAAGAAAAAGCCAAGATTTTTCCAAAAATCATTTATAATCACGTTCCAGAGGAAAGGTCCAGAAACGGATCCCTGAGGACATCCCTTGTTCAAAAATTTCTCTTTTGAGGAATGACCTAAAGATAAAGTCACAGATCTATCCTTCAAGAAGCTGGAAATGACGGCAAATAAGTTTCCAGGGATGCTTGATCTTTTTAATAGACTTAGAATACCAGGCCACCAAGCATTATCAAAAGCACTCTTAATATCCAAGAAAACCAGGACTGTATGAAGGTTTCTCTTTTTTCCTTTTAAAACAATTTCATTAAGTTTCACCAAGGCGTCTTCCGTACATTTATGAGGCATAAAACCAAATTGGTTTTTATTGAAGTAATTATCTTTGTATAAACGCCAGGCTACTCTGTTGATAATGAGTCTTTCAACTTGGTAGCACTGTTTTGTGTTGCTCGTGTTGTATGATATTTATGATTGATGACCCACGTCATTCAAGTAAAAGAAAACGTTTAAGTTGACTTGAGCATCGTAACGGGTCGTGCCTTTTTATCTTCAGGAATGTGGGATGCTTCATTCATAAAGGGTATTATGAATCTTGCGAGATCGTTGCCAATATTTAAATCGACAAAATTGAAGAAAAAGTTACAGCAGTACTGTTGAACGATTTTTATATCTTTATTATTTCGGTAAATTAAAATTTAAGACATGATTACAGAAACTAAGTGTTTTTATCTTCCTTTGTTTACTTACAAAAATTAGATCAGAAATTTTTTGAACAGTCTTTCTGTGTTTATATTGAGTGCGATCCCATTTTCAGCAGATTGATATATTCAAATTGATTATAAAGCAAAAAATGTAAAAGAAATTTATGCCATAATGTCGAAAATTCCCTTCTTTAACATACCACCTGATGGTAATAGAGATACTATGAATCTAACATCGGCAGTTCATTTATTGGTTTTTAAAATGCAGTTGTGGGCGTGTTGGAATGAAATATAGATACAATGCTGCATTTTAATTCATGTAGCTACTTCTAATAATTTTTCTGATTAACTTTCCGTGTAATATTAGACGTCATATCCTTTTTTTATATTTGTCTTTTATCTTATAAAAGTATTTTTTAAAACAAGCTATCCATAGAGACAATCAATAAATAATTATAGTTTAAGATTTACATCTTTATAGCTCAAGTAAAAATATCGAAGAACATAATACTTTTCGATTGATTTTTTTCTTTCATATCTTCCCTCGACACTTTCTGGAAAATTAATGGTCTCTTCATGCAGATATAAAATGTAATCACAAAAGAAAAACGTTAATTACTTAATAACTGTGCGTGATTTATTGGCATCATTTTAAGAAGAAAAGATGTAAACGGAAATTGATAATCCACGCCTCTCATAAATTACAGTGACGAAAAATATTAGTTTCTGTGCAATTCGCTTTCGAACAAGACTGATATTGACATTTACATGAAGGAGGAAATATAGGTAGTTGTTAAACGAATCTTTTCTTACATGTCAAAATTTCCTTTTAGTGTCATTTATAACTTAAACTCATTCTTGTATTATCTTTATTCTTATGATAAACCTAATTCATCCACCACATATAAGAACTTTTTAAAATCATATTATAATGGATGGCCGGTACCACAGCCATTAGTGTGAGAGGATCGGAAGGAAGATGAACTATAGTCAATACAAACTCTATGTATTAATCTTTCTCAATAGCGATACAGATTCAACAATCCAAGTTAAGAAATGCACCGATTGATAAATATGGGGAGCAATAGCGAGGTAGACGAGAAACTAGAAGATTTAACCTCTTCGCAACGGGTGGTGCAAATATGCATTCTTCACGGATGCATCTCATGGCCGGGTGGTGCAAATGCGCAATTTACAAAAGGTGCTGTGGTAGGCCGGGCAATGCAAATATGACTTTTCAGCTGGAACGTTTTTTAATGACCACTAGATGGCACTATTATATTTAAACTAAACATAGCTAGAATAGCCTGACCTTCAGTTTGTTTATATTCTTCCTGGATTTGGTATTTTGCTGATCAGCTGTGGCAAGGGGAGGGAATGAAAAAAAAAATTCGTAAAATTTCCACTTGATATAAAACATTCGCGCTTCGAATAACTCTGTCGATGATTTTTTATTTTCATTTTCTTAACAGTATGGAATTTTTTTTGAGTTTCAGCGTCAGTTGTGTTACAGTTTTTGTTACTTTCGGATATATTTCACGTACTTTTCTAATTTCAAAAAACCTTGACTTCAGGTTATTATTTGATTGTTTTGAAGGCATTTTCCTAACCTTAATATGAACAAAAAGGGTGAAAAAAGCCAAAGTGTATAGTCACAAACCGTGTGTAAATAAAAATATAACACAACAAACATTTTATACTTGCAAATCATACAATGTAGGACTTCGCGTTTCTCCATGCTTCGAGATTTTCCACACTCAGTATTCATTTTGATTTTGCTATTTCTTTTTGTAAATAATCTTTGTTGTAATTTTTTTTATTAATTTGAAAGTGTATTAATGTATCTTGTCGATGACAATTTTTGAAAAATTTGAATAGTGCTTACGAAATTTATTTCCCAAGGTAAGTCATATTCTATAATTTCATGTAAGTAAAGGAAAAGGGTTATTACATTCTAATTTTATTGTAACTGACAACTTGTGTAATAATCTAAAAGGGTACCAAAAATTACGACGTTTGACTGAAATTTTATTATTTATGCTTTTTTTTTAAGTTAGACATATCGACGAAAACGCCCCATCCGGAAGTGCAAGTCCAAACGCATTCACCCCTTCCCTAGCAAGCGTCTCACAAAAAATCGCCTCGTCCTGAAGAGATTAATATTAAAGTGGATCATTTACACTTAGCACGTCCAGGCACCTTCTTATATTTGAAGAGGATTTCCAAAGTAATCTAATTCAAACCGACCTGAATCCAATTTAACGACACATTGAGCAAATCGTTAGTCATAATGTTAGGTTGGGGAAAAAGAAATCCATTATTTTTCATTGACATTCATGACTTTATTTAACATGTTTAGGATTGTCCGATTTGGGTCAAATATGCAATATTTTGTTGCATAATGTGTTGCTATTTTAAAGGTAATTTCATAATGCCTCTCTGATAGAAGTTTTGGTCCTTATTGGCGAAAACCTTTATTAATCAATTTTCACAAACTTCTCTTGATCCCAATTTCTTATCACTCAAAAAGTTTTGAAATGCGAGAAAAAGGTGGTAATAGCTTGGTGTCAGGTCTAGGCTATATGGTGATGCATAAAATCTCCCAACCAAGCACCCATAGTTTCTGGCGAGTCACTACAAACATGTGTGGCCTGGCGTTGTCCTGATGAAGCAAAACACCGCTTCTGCTGGCCAATTCTTGGCATTTCTGGTCAATCTCTAGCTTCAAACGGTCCAGTTTTTGACAATAGATATCTGAATTTAGTGTTTGGTCATACGAAAGCATCTCCTAATAAATGATTATTTTCCAGTCCCACCAAATACACAGTAGAACCTTCCTGGCCGTTGGTGATCCTAGTTTAGCCACCAGTTGAGCTGCTTCACCCTGCTTTGACCACAATCGTTTTCGCTCAATATTGTTCTATGTGACCATTTCTCATCCCCAGTCATCATCCATTTAAGAAATGGATCGATTTCAATCCGTTTGGACCAGGCTTCACAGATGGAAATTCGATCCCTCATGTTTTTTGGTGTTAATTGGTGTAGCCCCCAAACATGCAGCTTCTTTTTGAATCCAACTTTGTGCAAATGATTTAAAACTATTTTATGGTCGTTCTTTAGCTCCTGGGTGATGCTACGACTACTAGCAAGCCGGTCAACTTTGATTATTTCTGCAATTTTATTGACATTTTTGACGCTGGTCTGCCTGTGCGAGGTGCATTTTTAACATTAAAAATGCCTGGACAAAATCGACAAAACCAAAACTGCACGTAATTAGCTGTTACAGTGTCGGCACCATAAACATCATCCACAATTTCAGCCGCCTGGATTTCAGTTTCACCTTTATCAAAGAAAAACTGTTAAATGTACTGAATTTTCTGTTTTTGACTTCCAATTTGATCACCCTCTAACTCACAACTGAATGAACAAACAAAAAACAACAAAAGAATTTTTAGTGTGAATTGTCACCTTAACAATGAACCTAAATTTGAAATTTTTTGATCGATACTTCGGCCATCTACCGAAAATATAATGGATTTCTTTTTCCCCAATCTAATATAATATTAATAAAATTATCAACACATGAAGCGCTCTCGCCTAACTTTACATTAATTACTACTTTCAATCCTGTTAGCTTCTAGTCTCTCTCTCCTTTTGAGCTTAAAAGTCTTGATTTGCATAATTACATTTTCTTCGGAGAAAGTTTTCCATAGAATAATAATTAAAAAACCATTATTCCCCAAGTCGATTAGTTGGAAGAACGTTAATAGACCCGTTTACAATATCTTGTAAAAACCACATAAAGTTTCTAATTATATTCAGTACCCTGAATTTTGAAAAAAAAAATTAATAATTTTTTTTGATATTTTCTATCGTGTGAAATATAATATGCATATAAAATTGTTTTAAGAAAATTTTAATGGTAAAAAATTATTTAAATGCTTTCTTTTTGCCAAAAAATTAAGAAACCTTTTGACAAATTCTCCCCTTATGAATAATAATTCTAAAAAAAAATAGTTTGCAATTATATACAGCTAAGACTTCTGCACTGAGGCTGAACTAGGATTTTTGAAATACAGTGGGCCACAAAAGTGTTCGTACACTTGCTATTTCTTATAAAATTTAATGTTTTCGACTAATAAAAATTAATACATTGTAATTGTAATTTTTTTATGATATCTGCAACTTTTTCTTAATAGAGTGGCATGTTTAATTTTTTAAAAATAGTATAACTATTTTTTAAAAAAATTAATTATCAAAAAGCTACTAAAAATTACGCCACAAAAGTCTTCGTACACTTAACAAAAATCTCAACTTAGCTTTAAATATTGTATTTCTTTCTTAATGTAATTTCTGCATCGATTTTCCTCCATTCTTCTGTGATTATTGTTTTTACTTCACATTATGCGTTTATATGTCATGTTTTCTTTTTTTACATCAAAGTCTCACCAAATATGTTCTACTGGGCTAAATAAAGTAATTGAGGAGGTGTTTTCATAATTTGGGGACACTTATAGAGACACCAGTGACGTACATTGAGAGCAGTGCCCTGTTAAAAAATGAAGTCGTTTCCAATACCCAAATTTCATGTGGATAATTTAAAATTTCTCTTTAAAATATTTACTTAGAGCTCATGATTCGCAATATCAATAAAAAATACCAAATTACCTAATTCTGTGGCCGATTTACACCCCCAAGCAAAACACTTCTACCTCCATGTTTTATTGATCGAACTAGATTCTTGGAATTAAGTTCCAGAAAATTTAAAATTGACAGGAAATTGATTGGGATGGCAGACAATTCAACAATTTTGGTTCCGATGGGCCTGTAATAGCTTGTAAATGAAAAATATAAGGAGTATAATCCCATGAATTTATGTGGAATAAGAACTCCTTCACGTCTATGCTTCTGCATGGAAATAAAGGTGTTCTGGCGTGGGGGTGTAAATTGGGCTCAGAATTAGGTAATTTGGTATTTTTTTCATGGTATTATGAATCATGAGCTCCATTTAGTTATTTTAAAGAGAAATTTTAAGTTATCCGCCCAAAATTTGTATATTGGAGACTAATTAATTTTTTAACAGGGTAATGACGCTAAGTGCAATGTTCTCATTGTACTCCACTGGTGTCTCAATAACTGTCCCCAAATAATGAAAACACCTCCTCGATCACTTTATTTAGCCCAGTAGAACATATTTGGTAAGATTCTAACGCAAAAAAAAGAAAGCGTGACAAATAAACTCAAAATGTGAAGTAAAAACCATAATCACAGAAGAATGAAGTAAAATCAATGCAGAAATTACAAAAAACTGATTAAATCTAGACCAAGATGCTTAAAAGTTGTTGTGGATACTAAAAGATATCCTACTAAGTACTTAATTGAGAAAGAAATTCAATATTTAAAGCTAAGTTGAGATTTTTGTTAAGTGTACGAAGACTTTTGTGGTGTAATTTTTAGTAGCTGTTTGATGATTTATTTTTAAAAAAAATAGTTATACTATTTTTAAAAAAATTAATTATGTCATTCCATTAAGAATAATTTGCAGATATCATAAAAAAATTACAATTACAATGTATTAATTTTTATTCGTCGAAAGCATTAAATTTTATAAGAAATTGCAAGTGTATGAACACTTTTTTGGCCCACTGTATATAATTTAAAAAAGGGATTTATTCATATTTTAATACATCAGAGAAGAGAAATGTTAACACCCGTTATTATTTCGATTAATAGAAACTTTGAAAATAAAGGGATTTTTTTTTCCAAATTCCGAGTTTACGCTCTATAGAGAAATCTTAGCTATATATGTTCAAAACATTATTATTATAGAGGCATTTTTATTAAATGGAAAATGTCGCTGTTTTTCTTCAATTTTTCCCAAAAAATTGAGTTTTTATGTTTTTTTTTTTATCGGAGTTACATCTCTTTCAGGACCGGCAAAAGGATAAAGAAACGTTTCACCAGGCCCACACGTTCCAAAGAGTATCCACATGCATGGGACCGGGTGAATTTCACTGCTAAGCCTAATTTTATTTTTAAACTCATATAAAATCTTTAATGCAATGAAATACGCTAAAATTTACAACTTACTATCATTGATAATATCTGAATCTTTTACCACCATCTAGTGCTTTGCAAAAATTAATATTAAACATTCCAAACTCAAATCACACCAGTGGGATCATGGGCTTTAGAGAAGGGAAAGCGGAATCACATATATGATACCGTGAGCCCTGAGGAAGAAACGTGTGATCACATATATGTGATCATGGTCCTCGTAAATAATTTTTCATTAATAATTTTTCTCGTAAATCATTTTATTCTTACATTAAGGATTATTATTATCTTTTTTTACTTTTTAGTTCGATTGGCCATAAAAGCGTGTTCTTTAGTTTTTTTTCACTATAATTTATTTCAGAGAATGCATTGTAGAAGAATTTTAAATAATTATTAAAGACTGTTGAGAACATTTGTAAGCAAAAATTATTAAATTTCGTTTACGTTCATTGACGTATATTTGTTTCATCCGTATCAAATTTTCAGTGAACTCGTCTTGATGCTATTGCCGATAACTTTGATGTTTAAGTGATTAAAAAATATATACAAAACACTTTACTAATTACGAACAGGCAGCAATGTTTAGGATATACTGAATCCTGGAGATAAATTGCGGAATGGGTTTAGTGATCAATACAAGTGGATAGAATGGACGGTTACATTTTTCTTTTTTAAAATGATTGGAAAACCAATTTCTCTTATTCAACAAGTGCAGAGGTGGTGGGACTAAACCCTGGTGTAGCGAAACTAAACCAGATCCATGAGCCTATAAATCTGTACAAAGTCTAAGAACAGCAAGGGGAAAGCAACAGTCTCTTCAGAGGAAAACCTCAGACATTGCCGAATGAACCGAGGAGAAAAGTGACTGATGTTACACTTGATGCAAATTCGGAAGCTTCTTTTGCTACCTTCAAAATTCATGTACCTTAGGTAACCAGTCCAAAATCGCGAAAATGCCGTCTGATATGATCTGGAACCCTTGAATGGTATGGCGGATCCAGGGTGTCTTTGAAAGTACCATGTGTGTATAGGAAGGACTACCTAGATTCTACATATTAATTCTTTAACCCTGAAGTAGATCTCAGTCAACGTAAGGACCTTGTGGTCTTCCGGATCCACAGGATCGCTGGTAGTCACCTTCGCAAGGTCATCCGCTACTTTGTTCCCCGGCAGACATACATGAGAAGGAACCCATTGTAGATGGATAGGGTGCCGATCTGAAAGCTGTTGAAAAAGGTGTAGAATACTTTTGCTGGTGCTATCACTGATAGATGGTCAATTCGATAAATTCTGGATGGAGAATCGGGGCTGTCTGTCGGGGTCCAAATTTCAGAAAATGCTTGGTCTCTTATGTTATTATTTAATGAAAGACCACACACGACAGCTATTAGCTCTGTTCTGAAGACAAAGCGTGGTCAGAATTTCTTCCTCTGAATTTTGATGACGTGCCCAGGTAGTTCAACAAATGTTTTCCCTTGATTCTAAGCTGCACCCAACTTTTAGTAGCATGAACATTGGAAAAATAGTATGGCTTTTTTTTTTAGATTCAAGTAAATACGTTATGCTAAAAATCTCATTGTTTAACACTATTGCGAGATGTAAAAAAAATGAAAAAAGTAAACTCAAGGAAGTTAAAAAAAATTGTTCCATTTCAACTGTTCTTTCTAAATAGCTCTTTTTGTCCAAGGAGATATTTTTAAATTGTGAATATTTTTGATCTATATCTATATATATAAAGGAGAAAAGCGACTCACTCACTGACTGACTAATCACGATATCTCCGGAACTATTAAACCTACAGATTTGAAATTTAGTAGGTAGGTTCCTATCATGGAGTAGAGATCAGCAAAGAACGGATTTTGCAAAGATCGAACCCCAAGGGGCGTTACGGGGGTTTAAGGGGCGTTCTAAATAATTAGTTCCATTATTAAACTATTAGATGTACAGTCCTGAAACTTGGTACACAGATTTCTTTCATAAAGTAGAGATTCCTTACGTAATGATTTTTACGAAAATCGAATTTCATGGGGCGTTGAGGGCGCTTAAGGGGCGTTATGCATAATTATTCCCATTTTTAAAATATTAGAAGTACAGTTTTGAAATTTGGTTTGCGAAATTCCTTTCACAGAGTAGAGATCCGCTACGAAATGGGTTTTGTGAAAATCGACTCCCAAGTGGCGTTGTAGAGAATTAAGCGGCGTTATAGGCAATTAATTCCTTTTTTAAACTATTAGAAGTACAATCTTGATACTGAGCAAGCAGATTTCATTCAT
>BMAU01001644.1:0-157500 GCA_019973935.1 Trichonephila clavipes | reverse complement strand
AAAGCTATACTTATTTCTTTAAAAATAATTAACCTCAGAATTTGAACATTTTTCAAGGAATTTTCAATAAGCATTCATAAAAATAAGTAGTGTACGAATACCAATCATATTATCGTAAAACCCATACCAATTTTTGTTATACAAAGATTGACGTTCTTGTAAATCAAATTTCACTCGTCTACGTACATTTTTGTAGGAGTTGAATTTTAAAATCACATCAAAAATTTAAAATTCTTTTAAAAAAAATGGAAATTTTGAGCACGAAACCTATTTTACGTAGTATATACAAAAAAGAAGCAACCAAAAAATTTTGGAAATCCTTAAATTAAAAATTTTTGCTTAAATCGTACCATGTACCCCCCTTAAACTGAAATACGTTAAGCGAATGAATACATTACTAGCTCATAATTGAAATGACTTCATGCTATTTGTATGCGAATCTGGCAATGAAAAGAATAAAATGTATAGTCTAATAACTGGCCATTGAAAATTTCTTTTTTGGCTCTTTTGTTCAAAATTTATATCTGCCAACTCTCAAACATTAACCATCTGAATAAAGGACTCATTCAGTAAAACTATAAAAAATGAAAGTTTTAAATTAAAATACCAATATTTGCGTAGTTTGATTTTGCAAGCCTTATTTATCGCTTTCACTCAATCTACAATTTTCGCCCTAAAACCAATTCCTTTTTATACAAACTGTGACTATTTTTTTTATCATTTATGAACTGGGAAAATTCAATCTTTCGTCTTTACACTAAGAAGCAGAAAATGTTTTGTAGTTTATCCTTAATTTGTCGTTATACTGTGCCAATGAACAGATTTCCTTAAACGGGAGATCATCCTATTTCCAATGAAGCTGTCATGATAAAAGCTCAGGAAATCGCTGGAAGGTATCGATAAAATGACAGTAAGTTGCTGCTACATTTTACTTTGTGGATAACCAACTAGGTGATTGCCTTTTTAAAAATGTGTTTTGGCTCTTATTGTATATATATATATATATATATATGTACTCACCAAAGCCTCGGGCAAAACTCTGCCGAATAGTTTCATTAATATTTTCCCAAAACTACGTAATTTTTCAATCCTTTTCATAACAACCACAGGAAAATCTGGTAGAAAATAAGTAGAAGTTTTATATAAACCTTGTCTCCAAAGCATCATGGTTGATTCTTCCTCTGCTTTAATACTCTACCGAAGCAGCAATTGCTTCTTAAAAAAATAATCCGAAAGGTAAATGATCAATTAAGTTTTAATCCTGGGGGGGAATAACGTTAGGGTCCAGCCATCAAGTGTTTTTTTTAAACTTCACCTCCTGGGAACAAATTCATTTGTTGACGTACGAGGAGAATGAAGTTGAGTTGAATAGCAAGAGAGCTTCGCAATTTGTGCTTGATTAATGCTTTAATCGAAACTTTCGCATTCCAAAGATTCTTTGTTCATACAGTATAGCGACTTCAGTGATGTTTGCTGATTATGAAACATGTAATCTATTTGTACAGAAATCGGAAAAGAGATATTCTATTTTATTTATAAAATTGTTTCTTTATCCAATGGCACATTTTTGTGAAAAAAGACTCGTGCAATGGTTTATTTCATTCGATCAGAATGAAAAGTTAAGAAGTCAAATATTATATTAAAATGACGTATGTTAAATCTGTCGAGATTCAAAGTCCTCTCTCTCTCTCTCTCACGTTAAAAAAGGTAGAGAAGTTTGGAGAGTGGGATGCCAGTTTAGGTGTCGTATTCATTACTCAACCACGGTTAAAAATTACGAAATTGATATCGTGTTGTTCATATTCGATTTTTGTCCTTTTTATTATTTTTTATCAGTATTTGTACTAAATTATACCTGTATTGGAAATAATCTTACCTTTTCAAACCAATTTAAGTGTAGATTTTTTTACTTGCCCTGCATTTATCTTGATCGGTATTTCCCTAGTATCTTTTGGATATCTTTATAACTGTTAAACTGTGTAATTATATGTAATTAGGAAACTGTGTATAATGGAAAAAAACTATGTATTTCATGTTTTAATACGTTCTGTTAAATCTTGCCTGCCCTAGTAAAAAATGTTTTTGATCAAAAAAGACTTTTCTCTGACGTGATGATCTCAGCTCCTTTAAAGCATTTCGTCAATAGCTCCGGTGTTGCTCCAAAGTGCGTGGTTCATGAGCAATCAGTCAATCAAATCGTGGTTTTTACCAATATGACGAAATTATTGCATGATAACTACAATCACGTGTTTCCCCAAATTCAGTGCTTCATTTTATGTGACATTCTAGTCACATGATAAATTTCTGGCCAAACATTTCGATTCACTGTTACCAACTTTTGCTTTCTGAAGAAACTTTTTTTAAAAAAAATGTATATTTGTTGACAGTAATGATGGACACAGGTAAACAAAACGCAATCAATTGAAAAACAAAGGTATTATGTAAGATAACTTTTTTTAATTTAAAAAATTTCTTGAATACCGGTTGATTTAAAAATAATGTTGACAATTTTAGAGCATCATACATTTTTATTATATTAAGTTGTTTACATGAAGATTCCAACTTGGTTTCCTTTAGCATAGTACACTTCAAGTAAACGCTCAGACCAAGCCAAAAGTGTTTTTACGACCATTTTGGGGGGTATTTTTCCACCTTCCTCTTTATTTGATTTTTGAAGTGCTTGAAGTGTTCTTAGTTTATGTCTGTTTGGTCCCATCGACAGCTCTATTTAATAAAAGAACTCATACTTAATGAAGCACACAGTGGACTGTAGATTTTTCTCATTCTGTTTATTTCGGAGACTCATAGCCGACTTATTACATTCACTCACCTTAGCGTGGGCGCGCCCTCTCGCTTATCCTCTTCATTTCACCGCATTTGCGAAGCGAATAAACACAACAAATGATAAGGCACACAACAATGTCTATTTAATTGTTTTCTGAAGTACCCCCATAAAAAGTAATCGTAAGGAACACAGTCAGGGGAGGATGATATCAATTCCTCAGGAGGAACAAAATTAATTGTTTTTACCTTTCAGCCATTTAATAGTTTATTTTGCAGTATGACATAATTTGCCATATGAAATAGATATCTTGTGCTTCAAAACTTTATTCTCAGAGTAATTAGCATCATTTTTACTTTCAGTTCTAGAAAAAACAGTTCTGTCAAGCTTAGAGAGGACATTCCCATTCATACTATACTCACTTGCTTTTGCAAAGCAGCTGCGTCTTTGCGACACTTTTCACTTGAAATATAATGTATTTTCGTTTAGTTGTAAATGACAGATAAAACGATGTTTCATTTGAAATAATCCTTGTTTTTTATCTACCTTTGAGTAACATTAAATACAGAGACCCAAAATTGCCCCCTTCGTTTTTCTATGGTCTTTGCGGAAAATTGAAGGCAGACTGTGTGTGTGTGCTTTATTCACCTTTTATAGCTAATTTTCTTTATCTGACGACAAAGTGATGATTGCGATCCCTGCAGTTAACGTCTTTTAACACAGAGAATTCTTTACAGCAATAAGTATTCTCTGCTTTTTTTTCCACACCTAAGACTTCCTTTCATTCCTATTTTTTTCCCTGTAGCATTTGACTGCCATCCAAACTTTATTTCTTTTTGATGGTCAGATAATAACTCATTAGAAAACTAAATTTCTGATTTTAAATGCTTTTTATAACAGAATTTTAGCTACCAGCATTCAGAAATTTAATATTTAATTTAGGTTTGATGATCTAATATTGGAGCCCTAATGTACTCCCACTAATAAAAATAGTGATATTGGTAATTTAAACTTTTCATTTTTAAAATATATAATATATGGTTTTAAAATTGGTCACACTAATTATGAATCAAACTATTATCTTAAAAATTGAACACTTTTACCTACTGATTATTAAATTTTATAATTTTACAAATAGAACAAGAAGTGTAAGTCCAATACTAATTTTGAGTTCAATGGAGAACACGGGATTGCATTTATCACGGAACCGCATGACTCTAGCCCATTGTCAAAGTCAAAGCTCAATAAAACATTTTATCATTCTCAATTATCCCAAACACCACAGAAAAAATTATGTTTATCACGAGGATTGTTCCTGTTAAGGTCACTTATATCTCAGTGGATAGAAATGTGATTTGTCTGATGAATTAGTCGATTAAAAAAACGAATTTATTATCATAAATCATTTTCCCACCATCATACTTATTAGATATTCCCACTCTTTGAAACAAAGATATTACCCAGAATCCTCTATCAACAAGTTTTCCATTAGTATTAATTATCATTGTCCAAGTCCAATGCGAGAGATATATATCTAAATAAGTATCACCCATTTATTTTTAATCTTTAGCATATGGCAATGATAACAACACCATAGATTTCTCATTAGCTGGAATTAATTAGGAGAATAATTCTCCTGTTTTCTTGATAGTGTCTCTGGCGAGTAATTAGTTTGTGTTTAGAGAGGAGAGAATTCTCCTTTCCAAATAGAGGATTCTATCTATTATTTCAGCACTCTAGAACTCTTCAGTGTGTTTATTTGTAAAAGCGAATGAGCGATAATTGAGTTTGGAAATAATGAACATTTGGCAAATATAAGTTTAAAAATTGCTCAGATAAGCTTACTATTATTTAAATTTCTCTGTGGGAAAAAACAAAATTTGAAATTTTTAAGTCGTTTAGTTTGAGTTTTCTAAAATTTATTTTAAAAAAATAGTGAATAATGTTGGTATAAAAATGGAATTAAAAATGGAATACGTGTATAAATCTTTGTTTTAGCACTTATTTTTATCGTTATGACTATATTTTCATACAAAAAGTACCCATGCTTATTTGGTACTTGTTAGAAAAATATTATAATTAAAAACTTGTAATTATGTTAATAAACCCACACTGAAGGGAGGTTGCTAGGGATTATGCGCAAGTAATAAATGAAAAATAAAAAACCGTCTTTGCGCTATGAAACAAACAGACTACAAATTCTACAAAAATATTTCTTATTTTGAAAAGAAATTCGCTAAGGAGTTTACTGTAAATTGACTTCAAAAAAGGGAGGTAGGGCACTACTGCTGACTTGAAATTCGGTAAGCATGTTTAGTTTGTTGAGTAGATATCCACAAAAAAAGGGTTTTGTGGAAATCAAAACCCAAACAGGTTTGTGAGGGGAAGGGTTACATGGTTTTTTTTTAAAAAAAAACATTTTTTGAATTACAGTTCTGAAAATAGTAAAACATTTTCTTTTTGTTGAGTTGAAATCCAATTAGAACAGATTTGGAGGAAATCGACTGCCAAATGAGGTTGATACTGGAGCAAAGATGAAACAAAAATGTCCTGTTTTTGAATTATTGAACTTAAAAGGTGAAGGTTAGTAACATTTTTATTCTGTTAGGTAGAGATGTTCTAAGAACGAGTTTTATGGAAATCAATGCTCTAGCGGATTTGAGAAAGATTGCAATGGCGTTATAGATAAAAGAAACTCCGTTTTCGAAATGTCTACAGGCTTTAAATTGCACAAGAATGTATGGGGTTTGACGACGCTAACTTTTCTCTGAGTGCTACTGAGCCGTAAATGATAAATATACTTCCATTTTCGAAGCAAAGTCCCTTTTAAATCAAGATGCGAGGTTAGTTAGTTATTTAGCGTATTTAGCGGAACTAATTTTTGTTTTCTTAATATTTCATAAAGAGTATAATTAAAATTTTCATGAATTATTTTGTTTGATCTAGGGTCTGACGAAGTCATACAAGATCAATTAAATCGTTGACTCTCAAAAATTCCAGCACTAGAAGTGATCAGCGTAATTATCTTTGTATTTGAGATCCATGCAACGCATTTTTTGTAGGAAGGAAGCCTGATAATCTTGGCACTTTGTTCGCGATCTTTTTGTTTGCTGAGAATGAGAGTAATTTGATGTGCAGCCTAACAAGACGAGATAGTGTAGTTCTGGGAGCATCCGTCACACACTCGAAGGCTGAGGCCAAACCGAGTCTATTACCCGCCTACCGATGATAAGTGGGAGGTTCCCTTTAATTCACCAAATTTTGAGATTCTACTAACAAGTATAATTCTACATGGATGTGGAGGGAGTTGGAAGATTACAGCCCTCCATCCCTAGTTTGTCCGCCATCATTGCAGTAAAGTTTGACGCAAGATGGGATCCACCCAAATTATTTTCATCATACTAATATCTTACGTATGAAAATGCGATTTTAAACCGATCCATAACTCAGGAACAAGTAATATTTTCAGAAAACGAGTTTTGAATGCAATTCCTAAACTAATATTTTTTTACTTCCAAATAATTAGGTATCTCTGAATTTTTTTTGAATGTATTTGACATTTCTTTAACAGCAATTTACATGTTCAAAACAAGATAACATCACATTCATACTTCAGAAGAATATTATTTTATTGTGTAAAAGCTAGTTTTTATGAATGTTGGATGGAGGGGTAAAAAATACGAGGTCACCGTAGATTATAGCAGAGACGATGGATGAGGTTTCATGCAATTTAGCCATCGTGCAAAATCTAGAAGTTGTATGGTGTCAGCATTATGAATGCAGAAATTGGGAGGTGCCATTTAAAGTTGCGATTTTGTCGTCTTAACATGTTTAGGAAATAAATTGATTATTAAAATGCATATCTCAATATAACGAATCGAAGGAATTTTAAAACATTCAATGTGATAATCCATTTTCTCAACGATGACATATAGGGCATATCTTTCAAAACAATTTTTAATGTCATTATCCTTTTTTCTTCAATGTGACGGTTCAATTTTAAATAACGGAAATGTTAAAAAAAATTGTAAATACCAGTTCTCCTAAGTAGTTGGCAAAGTTTCAGCCATAGTTAGTGCTATATATATATATATATATATTTATATATTTATATTAACTGAGCCGAAACAATGCATTATAGTCATACTGTTATTATTGCTATAACACATATTGTTGTAAAACTTTAATAGGAACTGAATTTTTTTAGGTTCCATTTATTTTATGTTGTTTTCCCTTATCCTCGACAGATATGACATATGTCAGATCAGTTCTAGAAGGCTGTTTGTAGCCAAAAAGTATATAATAATGAAATTGGATGATAAGAACCCCTTTAGAAAGCCAGATGCATCTCAGAATATGATCCGGTGAAGCTGCAATGTCCCAGCATTTTTTGCAAGTTGGGTGGTTTTTTCTGCCACTATCAAAGGAAAGACATTTCTGGTGGCCTCTTGTTAGTCTAGCCAGTACAGTCTGGGAGCCACAGTCAAATTTGATTTCCTGTAGAAAGCCAGGAGTATTCCTGTGTACCATTGGTGCATAGGAGGAAGAATATTTTATTTCGAATGATATTTATATACATAGTCTATCGTAAGACTACGCATGTCCAACTTCATCCCCTTTTTTAACTCTTGTTTGAGTTTGAAACTTTAATTTAAAATATCTCTTCTATTGCCGCCTTTTTAGATTGCATCTATGTGCGTATTTTACTTCGTTTCAGGTAAAGCCCCTTTCGTATTACACAAACAACGAAGTTTTCTATAATATACAATTCCACCTGAAAGTACACAAAGACAAGTGCATGCAATTTATATTTTAAATCCGTTGAAAATCCATCTCTACGTAGCTTTGAGTAGGCAGTAGCGCTGAACTTTTTGCTAGGTTTTATTAATATTATTCCAAATTAGGTATTTACCAATAAGAGAAAAAGAGAGTAAAAGGTGTGTTGAAAAAAAGACAGGTGTTTTACCAAAACAAAACCCTGCACGTTGTACATTTTATGCTTTATATTTACATATATCTCATACGTATCTTTATTATTCCTCAAAATTGGTAGCAATCCAGATAAATCTGCACACCCCAATTTTTGCGATATTTAAAGTGAATGCCATACCATAAATATATTTTGCTAGCAGATCTATTTTTTTAAGAATTTGAAAATATCCAACCTCCCACTGATAAACAAATTTTACCAAACTGTTTATTAAAGCTTCCATCCTGTTTATCAAACTGTTTATTGATGGTGCTGTTATTAGACACACCGAATTAATATTGTTCCATTTTGGCATTTTCTTTGGCAAAATACTTTGGTAATATCTAACATTGAAAACAAAAGTCGAAAATCCTCTAAAACAAAATCATTTATACCACGAATGTAGCATCAACGCATCGAAATTCGAGCCATGAGAATCGTATCTTGAAATCAAAGCATCAAAGTTTCTAACATTTTTTATATGAAAAAATACCAATCATTCAAATTTTAGTGGAAATGGCGCGATTCACCTGGCGCCAATTTGGCTGATTTGAAGCGAATACCGAAGTACCCATTGAAGCATGAATTTAGAAAACTTAAGTTTTACAATTTGCCTTAATAAATATGTACTAAAATAAAAATATGCAATATAAAACAAAAATCTGCGGAAAAGAAACTCATAAAAAAATCTAAAAAAACTTATCCAAAATTATGACTAAGATGCTTTGAAATTCCACTAATAGATACATCTTTCAAACATATCTCTTTTACAAAAGTTATACTAAATAATTATGAAAGAGAAATGTTTGAAAAATTATTTATCAAAATGTATCGAAAATAAATCAGAGCGCATATGACTGAAAACATTTCTTGAAGAATATTTTGAAGTTATTCAATAAAATATATATAAACATATATAAATCATTTTTCAGTCTAAACTAAAAGGAAAAGTTATTAAAGTAAATTTGTTTTCTACCAACGCTAATTTGTCATAGAACGCATATTCTTATATGAAATTTCAATATCAAATGAGAGTTCGTTGCCAAAAAGTACACCCTCTCCAAAGCAAATATCACCAAATCTGTAGAATAACAATGTAAATAGAATTAAAAAAAAACATTAAAGGAAGAAAGAAGCAAAATAGGAAATAATAGGAGAAACGGCATTAAAAACAATAGACATCACAGACACTTTGGGTGTCTGAGGTGTTCTTACCTTCGGAACGAGAGCCCTCATGTTCGGGAAGCGATTGGCTGAAAGAGAAGGGGGTGCACTTACCTGTACGGATATAAGGGACCTCATCTTCCGCGGAGTATGGGGAGGAACAAAAGATGCACTAAATTCAGGTAGGAAAGGGACGTCCTCCCAGATGATGGGCTCCTCTTTGTGGTGGCTATCTGAAAGAAAAGACTCATAAAAACCATTAAAAGCTGGCATTGTTTCGCTAAATGACAGGATGAATCAGTCAGAAGTGTAATTCAGTGCTTCTCAAACTGTGGGGCACGCCTCCCTAAAGGGCGTGATAAACCTATAAGGGGGGCGCGAGTGCATCGAAAAGAGAAAAAAACTTATTTAAAAAAAATATTAATTTTTATTGAACGGAAGCAAAACAAAATACATTCTGAAGTACTAAAACATAAAATACAAATTTACACTGATATAATGCACTTATAAATGTATCAGTGCTGTACAATGTGTTTCATAATTAATTTAACAGTACTGAATTAAGAAGTTTAATAATTACAAGTGACCTACGGGTATGTCATAAAATTATATACAAAATTTAATACTTATCTTGATTATTTGTACGGTTTATAATTAAGGTCGTATTATGTAGATTTACGTCAAAGTATATTATTATTGAATTCAATACATTGTTATTGTATGGAACGATGGAAATTATAATTAAAAATAATGTCGCAAGTATAGAAAGTTTGAGAAGCCCTGGGTGTACGTTGAAGAACCTAAGATTTAATGTCAAATCATTTAAATGAATAGCTTATTTTCGTTGTTTCAGCACAGACCAAAGAATTTTATATTAGTTTTTGAAATTGAAGTGTAAATGATTTTCTCAGAAGAAAGTCCGTTTATTTCACAGTCCACGCAGTCCATTTATTTCACAATGAAATCCTGAAATTTTTATTTAGCAGAACTAATTTCTTGTTTTCTTTGGGATTTTTCTTGTTGTGTTGAGATCGAATCCTCCCCGAGAGTTATAATAATGCTTGATATCCTTTTCTTAACTATCATGAGGAGGAGGTACCCCGACATACTATGCTTCTGTCTGCTCATTAGGTCATATGCTCAAACACATCCAAACAAAAGAGCTCTGGTACGGATTCTAAGCTACTGCCATATTTCCCTAAATTTAAACAGCTTCTGAAATGTAAACGTTTTGGAATTGATGAAGAGTTGGAGAATACAATGACCATTTGTCTTATACGGCAATATTATATTCTTCTGTACGCTGGAGGAAGAATATAACGCGGGAAATCTAAAACTCGTGAACAAATACGACAAATGTTTGTTACTGTTGTTACAAATGCCACTTGATCGGCATGTGCCAGTTTGAGGCCCACGAAATTCATCATGACAAAGGGCTAGATTATACACTTATCGTTAGCCTTAGCCTTGAGCACCATTCAGGTAACAGAACGTTTTGGCTCGTTTACACCCAATTTTTGAGGGAGAACACCCTGGGAGGAAGTGAGGGTCCTCCCACATTTCCTTCCCTTTTACCAACCTCACGAGAGGATTTGTAGCTCGATAGCTATTTAGAGTACCTCCATGCCGCGAAGGCGCATTTACAAATATCCATGCCTTCTTCGGGATTCGAACCTAGGTACTACGGTCACAGCGGTCAGCGTCGCTAACCACTATAACGGGGGAGGCAAGACAAAAATATAAATATAGGAGGTGATTATTTAGAGAATTGAAGGAAGTTTCTAATATCCTAAGCAAATAAAGTGCGTTTCGTTTTGTATACTTGACTTCTCTTTATTTTCTGAATTACCCTCGTACAACAAAGAAGGCTTTATTTTATTACTCTACACTTTGCCCCTAAGGCCAGCTTCCTTTATTTGCAAAATACCATTAGAACCCCCTTATGAATAAATAGAACGGAACTCTCTGAGGAAAAGGGTGAAAAACGTTGGATAACTGATCCCTCTCCTGAACCCAGACGGGGTAATTCCGAGCACTCTAATTAACTGATCCCGTCTCCTTTTCTAAGTATAATAATAATTCCGTTAAATATTTGGGTTGCTTTGTTGCCAAAACGAGCCAAGAATTGCATTAGTGTATGACAAAGAGAATAAATCCATATGAATGTAGCCAGATGCTTTCAGTGGGATAATTATCTCAACAAATATTCCGGTTGCGGAGAACACTACCCTGTACGAATGAAAATAGATTGTTCAAATATTTCGCATCTGAAGTCTGGTGGTGTATTTTACGAATTAATACAACCTAGACTATCTGTAGTTTATGGATATTGAGAGAGCGGAGAGTTTATGGCGATGAATTCTGATGATTAGTTAATACTCAGTAACCAAATTGAGTTATTCGAGCCTTTTGTATTAATTCTGTAGAAGGAATTTTAAGTATTCGATTAAAGGCAGTCCTACATTATCTTATTATTTACTGATGAAGTAACTTATCAGAGAGTAGGAGAGTTATACATAACCTTATATTACACCTTCCAGTCGGAACACCGGCAATTTTAGGTAATAATAAGTGTATTTATTGCGTAAATGTCGTCATAGTTTTTATTTATCATTGAAAAGATCAGGGGAAAACATCTGAAAACAAATACCTCTGCTTCGGCTTTTTTTCCATAGGAACAGTCGCTAACCGGTGAGCCGTTAAAAATGTTTGATGGTCCACAGATATATTTTTATGCAGATTTAGTATCACCAATAATGAGTAACAAAACGTATTGTGAAACATGGATTATACATTTTAAAAACTTTTTAGCTACACCTTTTAGCAAAATTTTAGCTACTTTTTCAGGCGTGTCTACCGACGTTTGATACTAAGAGTTCGTCTAATGTGGTAACTTCGTGGCGTAGCACGTCAATTTCTTGATATAACTTATCGTTTCTGGTTTGTTCTTACTTTTCAAGAAGTTCCTTTACAATGATACGGAAATGTAAATAAAGACATAAATAAGTGATCATATAGTCAAAATGGTTCGCTACATAATGGTCAATCATTTAGAGTTCCGTTAAATATGAAGTTATACATTTAGAGGGCCACGAAGCTCTAAAAATTGGCGACCATTTCTCTATAACATAAAAAGCGACACGCTAAGAAATTATCCGAATGGAATGAAACTGAGCATGCGCATATCTTACAATGCGTATGTATTGTAATGATTTCCCGTCACGCAGCTGAAAGTCGGTTTTTTGTGAATAGGATGCACACGTGAACCCTTTAAATATTACGAGTTCTTGACTTTGGTTATCACTCCGGCAACCTTTGACACCGTGAGAAAAACACTTATTCCGCCCACGAGCCGAATGTAACTCGACGCCGTTTACCCACCTTGGAGGCGGGCAGTTGGATGGATGGGGGATTGTCGCAGGCTGATAAAGAAACTGACGGCTACCATCCCAAGCCTATAGAGATCAGAAGAGAGAAGACGGTTTGAAAACTTCGCTGAGAATGGAGGTGATCTCCTCTCACACAAATATCAATTCTGGACTCTACTGATTTAAACAGTATTTATAATAACTTCAATGTATATATTGTAATTAATAGCTGTGAGGTGAATAAATATCACGTCACCATTATTTTTCTCGAACGTCACAGTATTGATACGCGAATAGCTGTATGACATTCAATAATTTAATAGCTGGTGAGAGAGAGTAGGATTTTATGTTGCAAGAGAGCCTATTTTGGCTAAGCTGCGCCAAACAACTTTTAAAGTATAAAATTGCTAGACTGTTTTTTTAAACAATAATATTTTCATAATAAGATGTCAAATCCTCCCTTGTGTATAAATGTCAATGTTTTAGGAATAAAGGTAAAAGTAAATAGATTTTGGTGGGGATTTCCCCACCCAAATCCTATAAGTGAGATTGGAACAGGTTATTTGCGATTTCTGGTAGGTTTTGAAAGACGGTAGGTCACTTTTTCTTCTTCAAACATATCTTTTTCATCTGATGTGTCCTGTATAGGAGTCCTTTTTTTCAGTCTATATGGTGCCATCTTTATTTCAATTGCATTAGATATTATTTCAGGAGGACGCTTTTTTTGCGAGGTCTTAAAGTACTTTTTTCTGGCTGCAACATTTTGAGCTGCAATAGCTGCTACTTGAATAGAAGATTATTAGAAGAAGGGTGTATTTTTTAGATTTGGAAAATTGAAGATGAGGGATACTTGTTTCATTATATTTAGGTAGAAATTGTTTTCTTGATTTTTTTAACTATTATTTGATCTGCTAAGTATGAGGGATCATTTGTGTTAAATTTAGGAATAGGTGTCTGGGGTTCTGATATTGTAGAAGTGGAAGGTAGTAGATGTGCTTCAGTGGTAGACGATGTGGAAACTGTAGGAATAGATAAAGATAAGTATTTTTTCAAGAGGGGTGAAGCTGGTCGAAGTATTTTTAAACGTGGACATACTAATTTCGTAACATTTTCATCCGTTTGAGTTGAATCACTTACAAGTAAGGATTTTGCAGTCTGAGCGTAGGTTTGAGATAGTTGTGGGGCTATTGATTTTCGGGCATCTGCATATGTTATATTTTTGTTAGTTTTAATAGTTTGAATTTCTTTTTCTAATATCCAGTTAGGACATAGTTTTGAATCGGAGGAATGAGGCTGTGAACAATTAACACATTTCTGCTCCAGACTGCAATCTGAGGAGACATGCCCAACTGATGCACACCTAGAGTACGTTAATTGCCCACGACAGACAGTCCGAGTAGCGCCTGACACTTAAAACAACGCAAAGGATTCGGAATGTAAGGACGAACAGTACAGTTTAAATAACCAGCTTTTATAGTTTTCGGCAGTGAGGGACTATTAAAAGTTAATGTCAAATGCTTTGTCGGTATAACTGAATTATCTTTTTTTATTGTTATTCTTCTGACCTCAATAACACCCTGGTCAGAGAATCCATTAAGAATCTCTGTTTCAGAGGTACACCACATGTCAGGTTCAGATATGGCACCACGAGAAGTATTTAAAGATGTTTGATGACTTACTGTTAAAGGACTATCTAAGAACGTTTTGGAAAATAAAAAAGATTTAGTCTGTAAAGCAAAGGTAGTTTCTATACGTAAATCTCCGGATCGTAATTTTTTGACGGATTTCGGTTCTCCACCAATTCCTTGAATGGCTTTCTGAGCCGCAAACGGTGATATTTGAGGCATTCCATTGTTGGGAAGAGATAAAAATAAGGTATCCGACTACGTTTGGAGCCATGATTTTAAAAAGGTGGATAAATGGATAATGTTCATGATATTTAGTGTGACTTAGATTAGAATGCATGCATAAAATTGTTTTACGGACATTTGACAAAAAAATTTATTTCAATACAATATTTCGGCTAAAAATTAAATTAGAATAACATTTTTTCAAAATGTTCTCCTTTCGTGAAAAATGCGTCTATTATAATAATATTTTGCCTGTATATAGCTCAGACCTCTGTACAGAGGCTCAACTATGCGTTTTGAAAAGTTCACATTATTTTCAGAGTTACGACCATTTGAAATAATTATCAGCGTTTTTTTCTTAAAATTTCTCACCTCTGTTGTCGTATAACACGGATAAACCCACTTCTAAGTTATATATTTCAAAAATTTTAGTTGAGCTTCTGTACAGAGGTCTCGGTTATATGCAGGCAAAATATTATTTTTCACAAAAGAGAACATTTTGAAAAAAGGTTATTCTAAGTTAATGTTTAGCCGAAATATTGTACTTAAATAATTTTTACTGCAATACTATTCTTAAAAGCAGTTTTATATATATTTTCTAATTTAAGTGACACTAAATATCATAAATATTATCCATTTATACGCTTTTTCAAAATCACGGTTCCGAACGTAGTCGGATACCTTAAAATGCGAAAGTGAGAAGCAATCTTGTCTATATTAAGGTTGAGTGAAACAAGGTCTTTACCAGGGCACAGCTGATATGGATCCATAAGCGTAAACTCGACTTCATTCTGGTGTGCCTCCACCCACCACGGAGTCCAACAAGGGAGGCAGAGTGCCGGTCAACTGACAATAGTCAGGCACGGCGCTTACCTGGAGTACACCCAGAATATAGTGCTACAGCATCAGAGCGAGGATCCAACGGGTAAACCCGACGCCCCTTATCTGCAGCACTAACCCTACAGCAATGTCTCGGATGAGACTTATTACCAGCCGATTGACAGGAGAGGGCTCACTCCTGCCACCCGTCTACAGCGAAGCGTGGGCCGAAGGGAACGCAAAGGTATCCCCAGGATACCATTTTCCTTCCTTCCTCCTCTCACGGCAAACGTGCGGGTTGGTAATCCAACAGTGTTAATCAAAAACAAAAAAAGACAAAAATACAAAAATCGAAATTATCAAGAAAACATGAAACTAATTCATAATACGAAATGAGAACCAAAATACGTTATTAATAATCAAGTAATCTAGAGAAATAAATACATATTAATCATGTTCCCATAAGTTAAGCTGTGGTCTTGACGTGAGAGAAGAAAAGGAAAAATGGAAAGACAAGAAGTAGGGTCGAAAATAGAAAAAGATGACTAGGGTATCCCGGGCTCGTGAAGCCCATGTTTACCAAAGACAGTAAACCCCTTCGGAAAAGGAAAAGATCATTAGGGTACCTCGGGAGCGTGACACCCGTACTCACCTAAAGAAGGGGAGCTCCCTGAGGGGACTTGAATAGCTGTATCCGCAGGGTTTCTATTGTTGGTGCCTGGGTACAAAATTAGCGATCAAGTTTCTGAATGACGTGTATGTAGTCTGACCGAAATATACTGTGCATGTTACCATCACCTGCTAGAATTTTTTTTAAAGTTTCCGTGCCTTTTTTTTATAAATTATTAGAGTAGATTTTTTTCTTGCTGATACAACGCAACAATGTAATAGCATTTTAAAACTAGGTTAAAAAGGAGACGTATTTTTATATTATACGTTAGTCATGAATCCATTTATGAGTGAATATAAATCGTTTTGGTCGTGCAGTATAGTGGAGATTAAATCTGAGGAAACTTTAGTGGATACACATTAAAGACGCGAGTGTAATAATGAGACACAATTATTCAACTGCAAAAATAACTGTAAATGTGTTTTTGATGAAGAAAAATTCAAAGAGATAAAAAAATATTCTTTTGGTGAAGATAATTTTTATAATGCACAGATAACAATTCATAACGTTCCTTGTCTCAGTGGCGTGACAGCCCATGAGGGACAAAAGCTACTCTGCCTAACTCAGTATACGCGTCCCTGAGGTGCATGAGCAGATGTTCTGGTCAGGAGGTCAGTCTGACGAGAAGTCCCCAGTGTTAAGTTCCCAAGCAAGCTTGGTACTCATTCATCGACCCACTGAAGGGATGGAAGGCTGAATCAACCTTGTCCAGCCCGGAGTCTGAACCTCGAACTTGGAGTGTGGAAGCGTGATATACCAACCACTCTAACAATTCGTAATTTATTTTAAAAAATATTCGTTTCAATTTTTGTTGTTCGGTTTTTTGTCTCACAACCCCATTATAATCTTATAAATTTATAGAACATAAAAACTCCTTTTCCACTTTCAAGACCTATCAGTCTATGTTTTTTCATTTTTCTCTGACGACATACACCGCGTGACTGAGCCACCCTTCCACCCCTCCCAACACCCCAATACTGAAAAACGAAGTCATCTTGAGAGTGAGATAGCAGATAAGGCACACTTCTAAATGACTTGATGCCCCGGAGAAGAAGATAACACCCATGGGAAGGATGAGGGAAAAAGAAGAAATCGTTCAGGGCACTTTCATAGTGCCAACCAGGATTGGCGCAGAACAGATGGTGATAAAAAAATGGAGGAGGGGAAGGGAGAGTTATTGACTTCCACTTGCAGAAGCTAATGATCGTAATCAGCGCCATTTATCCGGTCGAGAACTCCATTAGTAGAACCCCTTTTTTCGATCGATTAAATGTTGTTTATATTTGATGGAATTTCCTTCTACAATATGAAAATGTCCTTAAAAAGATTAAAAAAAAATATTGTTTGTAATTTCTTATACAATATATTCAGATCTATTACTTTTTTCATGGTAAACCAAGAAAAAGGTACTTTAAAAATGTTGAATTATTATTTACTCAGAAAGCATAGCATGAATTGAAAGTATTGATCTCGATGAATTCGTAAACACAAGAGAACCTTTAAAATTTAAGGTAGACGAACACGTTGAAAATGACTAAATTCCATAAAGACAGATATTTTTTTAATATTTTACTAAATAGAGCTATCTTTTGGTTTTGCAAAAATACTTTGTTTAGTTTCTATGCTACCTAGAGCCCAAGTTACAATCAACTTTATAAAGTTAGAAAACCGGAAGTAGATCTTTGATCTATACCAGAAGGGGGCATTTAAATTGTTCGAAATCTAACATGGTGAGTTTGATAATTCAAAATGTTACGAATGTATTTCCCTAAAACTTTTTGAACCTAATATTTAGGCTATTTTTCAGAGAATGTACTAAAATATTTCTTATTGTGCAAATACTTTTTTGAGTTAGGGCTTATTATTTAAATAATGGTCTTATCAAAAATGTCAAATTTGTTACAGTGTTTACTCGATGAGCTCTAAAATTTTCCCAATTTTAATAAAATATTGAAGTTTTAGTACATTTTCTAGATAAATGTATCTAATTTGTTTTAATAATAATTTTACTAATATAAGTTTATTACTTTTTTCGCTAATTGCTTTGAAGTTTTTAAAAAAATGTTGCTAAAATTTCAATTATAATTGTAATTTTAGTAAAATGTAGGTTATTTATTTTTAAATATTTGTATTTGTTGTTACTGAGTTCTAAAATACCATTTATAATGTTAAATATGTTATTTTTTAAAAAAGTACTCTGAACGTGTTTGGATACCTTAAAATAAAAACAGTGTTCTAGAGTTATAAAATTCATACAGATAAACCTTCACCAAAAAGATGCGTATCTTCAAAATACCCTGTTGAGAGTATTTGAGTTATAGAGAACACTAATTGAACACAAAAACTGAGAACCCGGATTTAAAAAGAGAGAAACTCATGTACCTCATGGTGTTATATTTTGATCATGTCGGCTCCAGTGGCATAAAGGTAGTGTGCTCTTTTCTCCACGCCTTGTGGGTTCGACCTCGACTGGAGTCGATAGGATTTCTGGATGGAATACTCGTATAAACGCATGTTATATATTTAAGTTGCATGTAAAAAAATCTCTTGAGTATCAATTTATCTCTGGTACTACCGGCAAAATTAAATCACGGCAAATGTCAGAATCCGACGAGAGCTTTACCTGAATTAATTCAAGCGTTCAAATTTGGTAACGAGATCCGCTACTAGACGGTGCCACCAAGAAATGGCTCGCACATTTGTGTGGGTACTTACCTTATCTTAAAAGGCTTAGTTACTACTATGCTGCCCATCGAGGAAGAAAGGATGCTTATAAGGGTATTCCGTATTTATGAACTGTTCTGTTTTGCAATTTAACAACATTTTGTTTTATAGATAAATTCAAATATTTAAGACTGAAATGATATTACACTTTCAAAAGTTTCTCAAAAAACATCTTAAGTATTATTCATAACAGAAAGTTTCTTTTTAATAATATACTGAATATATTTCTTTTCGTTAAAGCAAAGTACTTCATAAGATAGCATTGTTCAGCGTAAAACATATTTACTGATATTTATTTATAAGAATCATACAATTTAACCTAACATAAAAGAATGAGTGATTAAGAGTGTTTATTAACGTCGTACTTAAAAGCAACAAGAGGGCTACTGGTAACAGAACTCGTAATTATAAAACGTGGTCAGGTGACGTCGGTTGTCACTTTTCCTAAATTCCTCACCCAGCTAACGCGAGTACTTTGACCCACAGCAGATTAACGTACATCAGACCCTTCTACACAGTGGTACTTTCTTTGAGTACCAATATGGCTCTGGTACTCTCGGCAATATTTAACATCCAGCGAATGTTTTAATCTAAAAGTAATTCAAGCGTCCAAATTTGATAGCGAGACCACCAGTAGATGGTGGTTCCACCGTGAAATGGGTCTCACATTTGGGTACTTTCCATGTCAGCAAATCTGCAACGAAATGTGTTTGCAGTCCTACGTGCAATCAATATGTTACAGCAATTATAATTTCTTATAGAATTTATTTATTACAATATGTTCTTTTAAGGAATGAATTACTTAATTTACGTTTTGCGAAAAAATAATGAAAACTTAAACATTGTTGTTATTATTATTATTATTATTAATATTATATATGTCAGGTTTGAAAAGTTTAGGTTCAAAATTAAGGAAGTAATAAATGAAAATAGAGCGAACTCTTTACCATCGCGTAAGGATTTATGAGTAAACAAGCCTGTTAAAAGGAGCAACGAGCGCTGACGAAGGCCACTGCAAAATTCTACAATCCGAATGATCGTAAGGGCTTGTAGATATATGAGAAATGACGAAATTCGGAACGCGATTAAAATTAATAGTTTTAAATCTTACATTCAAAAATTGCAAAAAATTTCTTTAATTCACTTAAACACAAATAATGCTAACATGATTAATATGCCTAATTACAATCCTCAGGACAATACCAAAGACCGAGAAGAATCCTTCTCGATTCTTATAATCCGCCTTAATTTCTTGAATTAGTGCATTTGATTGCACACTTTTGCTAAATTATTCTTAAATAATCAATTATTTGTACTTTTTATATTTATATTTTTATCCATCTTAATTTATTTTTCGTATCCCCACCATCAGGGCTAGCCCTCCCCCTTTAGACTTAAATTTCTTTCTGAGATTTGAGCAGCCAATGAGAGTCTCAATAATCACCAGCCATGATCCAATACGAGAGCACTCACTCAGCTCTCTGTCATGAAAGCAGATCTCCGCATGACCCAGGACATTTCAACGATTGGCTCGGCCAATCAGCATCCTGCTACATGCTAGCATGATAACTTTATGGTCCGATCTACATAAACATACCGGATATGGGATGGAGACTCGCTTCGCGAGCCATATGCCCAGTAATTGCACCGAAGGCATGACGAAGGCGAACGCATACTAGAAAGGACTTGGCTGGTGTCTCCTCGCTGCGATGTTGTATTTGGTAACACCCGGTTGCGCGGCAAAAGGTCCGCCATGTTAGATTATATACGATGAAAGCGTAATAAAGGAATATTGTGAAGATGATGCCCTCCTCATTTTACCAGCAGGCCTGGGGCCTGTCAAGAGCCGGCAGGATGATTTAAAGTAAATATGAAAATACGCGAGGAAACCAATGGAATGAACAATTTTTTTTTCGAACGAGCGACTGCATTGAAAACGATACTACCATGGAGGACGACTCTTTCCGGCAGGAGTCACCAGTCAACACATCCAAAGAACCCTTCTTTTTTCCTGAATTTGATCTTAATAAGTTTAGTAGTTGTAAAAGTTTTTTGGACTGTTTTGATCAACAATGTTTGGAATATCAAAAAGACGAACAATGGAAGAAGCAAAATATTCCTAGATATCTCACGAGTCTATTTAAAAAATTTGGTATGAAAACAATATTTGAAAAGTTTACCAAGAAAGCAAAAAATTATTAATGACGGTGTTCGATGCGACGAAACAAGAGGATATTCGAAAATTTCAAAACCTAACATTAAACGACACTAAAGAATTAATTTCGTTTTTTACGGAAAAACTTTCGTTGGGGAAGAAACTAAATTATGATGACAGTTCAATTGTGGAACATATGACATTATCCAGTCCCATAGAATATCAGAAGTTCCTGGTTATCAAGAAGATTTCGACACCCTGCGAATGGATCTCAACGATGCGACAATTAATCGCAGTAACACCGGACAGCGCAGACCGAAAACTGATAGATACTGGAAGTTATACCCGATGGAATCACGCATACGGTAGTGTACACAGAGGAACTGATGCACGGAACAGATTCCAGTCAAGAAGAAATCATGGACAACCACATCAATCGCACATGATGAGATTCAACAGTCAACCTAGGCAGTTTGTACAACAGAATCGACATTTTCACTCGCCCAGAAATGACGAAAATAACCAGAGGCAAGGATGACAACTAATTATTGATTCAATGGTATGTTCCAAGCACTTTTGTACTCTAATTGACACAGGAAGCAATGTGTCATTAATTCCAATAAATTTATCTAAACAATTAAAAAACATTAAAATTATAAAAATAGTAATGTAAAAATAAATCAAACTTACTGGGACTATTCAACCCAAAGGTATAATTAAAAGTTTATATGAATATTGGATGTATATCTAAGCAAATAGATTTGTTTGTAATTGATACTAAATTGCCTTATATTATTTTAGGACTTGAATATTTACATTTATTTAAGCTTGACATTAGTATTCGTAACATGTGTATTTTTCAATGTGGTAAAAATTTAAGTAATATTAAATTTGTGAATAAGTGTATTGGTGAGTTGAGAACATATCATGGGACATATTGTAAAACTCTTAATAATGATCAAAATATGAACTACTATAATGCAAATAATGAAGATAATATTAACGTTAAGAATAATAAAGGTTTAGATCAAGTACCAGACAGCCCTGAAGCTGATCTGAAATCTGAGATTGTTTAACCCAGCCATGGTTGTTGAGGACACAGTACCAAAACAAACTAGTGAGCAATGGGGAGATTTAACCCAACTTCTTGACAAATTTCAAACCATATTTTCACAAAATAAGTATGATGTAGGTTGTATCAATTTAGAGCCACAAAGAATTCATTTAATTTCAGACCTTCCTATAAGTTTACGCCCTTATAGAAACAGTCAACAAGAATCTAAAGAAATACAAACACAGATAGAAGAATTGTTAAAAGCAGGTTTTATTAGACCCTCCCATAGCCCATATGCTGCCTCTGTAACTTTAGCATACAAAAAGGATGAAGGGAAAGATCAAGATTATGTATCGATTATAGAAAACTAAATGAAATCACACGAAAAGATTCCACCCCTGTACCTCTGATAGACTTTGTAATTGATAATTTAACTCATGCTAAATTTTCTCTACGCTCGACTTAACAAGTGGTTATTGGCACATTAAAATTCATGAAAAAGACACAGAGAAGCTGGCTTTCACAACTAATTTTGGACTCTATGAATGGTTAAGACTTCCATTTGGCTGGAAAAATTCCCCAGCTGTTTTCCAAAGAACTATAAGACAAATTTTACAAAAAATATCAGTTAACTTTTGCTTTAAACTATTTTGATGATATAATAATTTTCTCACAATCTTGGGAAGAGCATTTAACTCATTTAGATAAATATTTCAAATTTGTAAAAAAGAAAACATTAAACTTAAAAAATCAAACTGTCAGTTTGCACAGGAAAAAAATAAAATTTTTAGGATATGAAATAACACAAGGTCATTATTCTCCAAGTAATAAATATTGAGACAATAAGAAAATTAGCACCACCTAAAGATGTGAAACTCCAAAGATTTCTTGGTTCCATCAATGTTTACCAAAAATTTATTAAAGATTATGCAAAACTTAGGTACCATTAAATAAATTACTTAAAAAAAAGATGCAATTTGGAATTGGTCACATGAATGTCAAGAAGCTTATCAAAGTTAAAGAATAGTTTAATTTAAAAACAAAATACTTAAATTATACAACTCACAATATCCATGTCATGTGTTTTGTGACGCAAAGGATCAATAGGCGTAGTCTTAAAACAACAACACCCAGATGGAACACTTTACCCCAAAGCTTATCACTCGAGATTGAAACATGAAAAAAAATTATACAATTTCAGAGAAGAGAGTGTTTAGCAATTATAGATGCCTTAGATAAATTCCACTGTTACCTACATGGATCCAAATTCAGTCTAACATACTGATCATGCTGCTTTACAATGGCTTAAAAGTGTAAAACATTTAACTGGACGTTTATTTCGGTGGAGTTTAAAACTTTCTCAGTATGAATATTCGATAGTTTATATAAAGGTAAATTAAATGTTGAAGCAGACATGTTATCGAGGAACCCTGTATGCCATTATATATCACCCATTTGTAATTTTTAAATACTGATGAAATTATTAAATACCAAAATTCAGAGAACATTAATGATCCAAAATATATAAAAATTTAATGATGTATTAACAGTTAAGAAAAGAATTTAATTAAAATTGTAGTACCGTTATCTTTGAGAGAAAAATTAATTACAACTGCACATGAACAATTTGGTCACCCAGGTGTAAAAATAAAGATGTTAAAATTAATTTCCCCAATTTACTACTGGAAAGACATTATATTAGACATTTCAAATTTTGTTAAATGTTGTGAAACATGTCAAATGAATAAAAGTCTACACAAAAAAGTATGGATTATTGCAAGAAGTTCCTGTAGCAGAAGAACCATTTGAAATGATTTCACTAGACACTGTAGGAGGATTTAATTATCATAATTCACAAAAGAAATACCTGCATATTGTTCTGGATCATGCTGCCAGATATGCTTGGACATTTCCATCCAAAAGTGTCACTTCTGAAACTTATACAAATTGCTTAAAACAAATTTTCAATTCAATGCCCAAACAACTTTTAAGTGATAGAAATGCTGCATTCACTTCATCTAAATTTAAGAAATTCTTAAAACATCATAATATTAGACAATTACTAACTTCAGCAAATAGACCACAATGCAATGGAAAGAATGAAAGAGTTAATCAGACATTAGTAGCAAAATTAAGATGTAAAGTTAATTCAACTACAAAAACTCCTTGGACAAAATTATTAGAACAAGTTACATATGAATACAATAACTCGCCACATGATGTTACTGGCTTTCCACCTGCATATTTAATGTTTGGAACTTTGCCATATGATTCGCCATTACCTAATCAAGTAAAATTAAACTATCCACCTATACAACAAGCTAGACAAATTGCAGTTAACAGAACAATTAAGCATCATAAGATAAATAAACAAAGGTATGATAAACATTATGTTGATGCAAAATTTAAAGTTGGAGATTTAGTCTTATATCAAAATTTCTCATACCCTAATTCAAGTAAACTTCAATCTCCTTATAATGGTCCTTTTAAAGTTGTCAGAAAACTCTCAAATGTTACTTATGAAATAGATAAACCAAATCAATATACAGGAAAATTAACAGATATTGTTCATTCTACAAGATTAAAACCTTTTCATTCAAAATCCAATTTCCAATTATGCTAAATTCTTATTTATATTTGTTATAGAGTTTGTTTTCTCAAACATTGGGGGAAGAAGTGCATTGTAATTTTAAAAAAGTACATTGTAATTTTAAAAGAAGTGCATTATTTTAAAAAAAATAATAAAAGTTGTGTTTAAAATTTGAATTTAAGACTTGTTTACATTATGAAAATCAAAATTTAATGTAATTGAATTTGTATTGTATCTTTATTCATAATGAACACATTATTGAAGACTATTTAAAAAAATAACTGAATTATGGACTGTATGAAAACATTGTGATGAGGTCATTTTACGATACATTGTGTTAGAATAATTTCATTGTGATTATTTGTGATATAAGTATATTCTGAAAGTTAAAATATAGTGTATGTGATGTTATGAAGATTTTATTATGGTTGTATGTTTTTGAAATGAGTTGATTGAGTAGAGATTCTAATAATAAACAAAAGAACTGTGAGATAAACAATAATTGGATGATGAACATTGAACTATGATTTTTCAAGATGTGTGAAACAATACATTGATTAAACTTTTACCTGTATGATATATCTGAAATACCCTTATTTTTCTTTGCATTTATATTTCTAGTGATATTTTGATATAATGTTGATGTTGTGTTTATTTTGATAAATTTCTGTGTTATAGTGATGTAATCTTTTCTTTTTTGTTGGAGCTCCATAAAATCAAAATGTTGCTGTAGTTACTCCATATATGTCTTTATGTATTTACTTTACCATTACTCCTAAAATCATGTTGCTGTAGTTACTCCATATATGTTTTTTTTATGTATTTACTTTACCATTATTCCTAAACTCATTTTGCTGTTACTTATTTTATATCTCTTCTTTTTATGTATTTACTTTACCATTATTCCTAAAATCATGTTATTTACTCTATACCTATTCTTCTATGTATTTATGTACTCATTATTCCAACATTCAATACCATTTTGAAATACTTGTAACTTTTCAACATTTATCACTTTATTAACATTGTTTACTATTGGTGCACATTTAGTGAGAATTCCACTTGATCTTATGTTATGTTGTTTAGTACTACTATATTTTTGAATGTCTAGTGTGAATTATCTTTATCTTATGTTGTTTTTTATTAACCTCATTATTATTATAGTCATAGTGGAAGTATTAGATGTGTGATATTTTTCAGAAAACAATTCTATGTAACACAAAGTTTTATACCAAATTTTTGATACTTTGCTATTCATTATTGCTATTTTTTTTGTACATGTTAGGATTCACCAGCCCACTCTTTTACACAATTATTATATCTTCTAGATTTTTATTTCATTTGGGGAATTTGATATAATTGAAATATAATTTTTCCCTGGGGACTTGCCAGTCAGAAATGGCCAATCTGGCTGTGCCAGACTTCAGCGGAGGGGGGAATTTGTCAGGTTTGAAAAGTTTAGGTTCAAAATTAAGGAAGTAATAAATGAAAATAGAGCGAACTCTTTACCATCGCGTAAGGATTTATGAGTAAACAAGCCTGTTAAAAAATTAGCAACGAGCGCTGACTTGCCACGTTCGACCAACATACACTATCTAGATATGGGATGGATGGAAACGCTTCGCGTTCCGTTTCCAACGACGCCATGTAGCATCATTTGACGAAGGCGAACGCATACTAAGAAAGGACTTGGCTGGTGTCTCCTCGCAGCGATGTTGTATTTGGTAACACCCGGTTGCGCGGCAAAAGGTCCGCCATGTTAGATTATATATGATGAAAGCGTAATAAAGGAATATTGTGAAGATGATGCCCTCCTCATTTTACCAGCAGGCCTGGGGCCTGTCATATATATATATATATTATTTTTTTATATTAAATTCTTTTTTCAATTCAAATTCTATTGAATCATTTTGAGCAAAAATCTGACTTTATGAAATTATGTTTTAGAATCATTTTTTAAAATTGTATTACTTTTTGAATCAATGTTTGGCGCAGCTTAGACTAATTTGACTCTGGTGCCATAAAAGCAAATCAAATCCCATGTCTGCAATGGCTAAGTTGCTGCTAAAATGCAGTTCCAATTGGGAAAAAAAATGGATCGTTTTTTTTTTTTCTCTAACTCTGCATGACTGTGTATAATTTCACGTGCTCTTGTACCTTCACTCTACAGACTGAATCAAATACTGAAATTTATCTTCATTTTTCTCTATTTATTTGATCATCGTCGTGAATACGCTGAATTGACCAAAGCCAACCATTCTTGATTTCACCGTTCAATTTAACAGGTTCAATTTTTTTGAAGCTTCGTTTAATTTGTGGAGAAATCCGGGTATTCACTTCTCCCTTTCAGATTCATATTTTTATTCAAAAACATATCCACGCTAATTTTGGTATTTCATCTTTGTGCTGTATTCTTCAACTGCTAAGGATTGGCTTCATATTTTTCGTCAATTTTCTAGAAGAAAACCCCATATTTGATTATCTATTTCAGTCATATCTGAATAAATTCTTTTCAAATTGGCGAAAATAGATTTAATTTCTCTTTCTACAGGATCATCAGCATTTAATTTTTCTATTATAACATTATATGATTTGAAAAAGTTAACTCTAATAGGTCCTCGCTTCTTTACTAACAGTTCCATTTTTTCCGTTTCTTAAAGAATTCTTATACGAATAAAGACGGACGTACCTTATTTTACAATCACGTCCGGGTCACCACAATTTTGAGACTCTATCTGAATTTTATCTCTCTCTCTCACTGAGTCGTTTCTCCTCTAAATATTATTAATTATGTGGTTTTCTAAATATATAAGAGATAAGAGTTTACTACATTATTCTGAATCAATTTATTTATATTCTATTCTAACGCTATTACAAAATCATTGCCATTCACTCAAAACAAAACTTTTCCTAACGCGGATAGTAAACAGTTAGCTCGCATGCGATTTCTCAATTTTTAAACAAAGTAAAAGTACAGTAAATTAAATAAAGTTTTAGAAAATATAAAAAATAACTTCAAAATGCTAATCGATAATTACACATGCTTTTCAGTTCCTAAACGAAAAGAAACGACATATTTATCAACAAGAGGGCGGGAATGTAACAACGCATATAAAACTTTTACAACATCTATATATATATAAGACGCATTTGTTGTCTGTTTGTCTGTTCCCTCATAACTCGAGATCCAGACACCCAAATAACGTGAAACTTGGTACACGTACAAAAAATTACACATCCAAAATGTTCTTAAATAGGTTTTAATTCCTTCCAAATTTTTAAATTTCAATTTTAAGTGATTTTCCAGTGTTATGACGTCATATGTATTCACGTTTCTCACTAAGTGGACAATTTATACTTTACATGCAGTTTTCAAGATTATTACATATTTTTACTGTAGCTGTTTATCGGTTGGAGTATTTATTCAATTTTTCTATTCTTTGATATTTAATTAGGATTATTTTTTTAATAAATAATTTTTTTAAGGATAATTCTTTCAACAACTAAAACTTTGTTTTGTTGTTTTTAAACATTTAGGTATTATCGCGGGATGTTTATGTGCGTGATTTTGCTTGCAAATTACAACTTATTTATTTATTTCTTTAGAATGCGAAGATTTTATAATTTTGACAAACTAAAAACTTCTCATTGATAAGGGTTAAATATTTCAGTTCGGTTTAAATGTAGTATACACTTTGGATTTGGATTTTTCTTAAAATCTAAATGTCACGGTGAGATATCGAATTCATTCTAAAATAAATAATACCGAAAAAATGTACCTTGGAAACCACTTTTAGTAACCAAAATAAAGGACTGCGCCAAGAGCCCCCTATACTACACTTGATCCAATAATATGGTTCTTTGCAATTTCATGTGTCTTTATTTTAACCTTTAAGGGTAAACTATTGGCTTCAGTGCATAAAATTGCCATGCAGAAAATCATACTGCCAATTAGTAATTACATATCAAACTGGAATAGGCATCAGAGAATGAGCAAAACAGACAAATTGTTAAATACCTATTGAGGAAGCAGGTGGTCATAAGATAAAATTTTTGGAACATTTTATCCTGGCTATCGCCAACATTCAAAATAACGCCAAAGTTGGCAACCCCGATTTTACATGTCATATATATATGTTGAATTTTGAGTCGTGCTTCGTTTCATATATCGCCAATAAGTTGCGGTTATATGGGTACCTTATTTTTCAAATTATGCTTTTGCATTGATAAAGTTAGTTCAGTTCTTTTTATGTCGGTTAATGTTAGTATTGTACTTCATTTTTTAAATTTATTTTTATGCTCGGGATATATATATACTTTGGATAATTTTTTGTAGTACTTGCGTATTATTGCACAATCGCCAACGTTCAAGACAACTCGCCACTTTGGCAATTCAACTTTGTGTGAGTTGAATAAGCAATCATGTTTCATTTTTATAATGTCACCAATAGTTTGCAATAATACATAAGTACATCTAATTCTGACATTACTATAACATTAGATTGGCGTAACATACCAATTTGGCGTGATTTCAAAATCATGCCAAAAATGAGTGTAACCAACCAATATGAAATTAATATTATGAGTATTATCTTAGCCTGTTTTATATTTCCCTCAGAGTAATCCTTAATTAATTCAATATATAATTTTTATTTTTTTATATTTTAGTACTTACATTTTTTTTGGTTATTATGTACTGTAAATATTTTTTGCACATTGCGATGTCTTTGGCAAAATTAGTCAGTGGTATTTTTCTTAAATATGTTTTTTTATCTGTTTTTGACAATTTTTAAAATTTTGTTTGATGTCTGTCTGAAATGCAAATAGCAAAATAAATATTTTACAATATATATATATATTGTGTTTGTATGAAAATGTTTTACTGATTTATTCAAAATATTGAGTCGTCTTTTTATTTTTGATATCTTTTTAAGATTTAATTTTATGTTATAACTAGCTATACCCAGCTAAATGTTGCTGTTGCTCAGTCAGCTTTTTTAATACTGGTACACCATAAAGTATGTCATGAAGCTTAAAAAAGTAATAATACACAAATTCAAACAAATCTATGCATATAAGACGCATTTGTTGTCTGTCTGAATAAACTTTCTCTTTCACACTACATCATTTGGATAAATTTTCAAAAATTTGTTTTTTTAGTAATTAATTATAATGCTATAATTTTAATTGAATAAGCAGATATTGCATTTTTATGTATAAAAATAGTTATAACTACTGTACTGTATTTTTTCAGTGAAAAATATTAACGTCGCACTGTTCAGCTACATGAGGGCTTTTGGCGACGGACCACATAATTTTGAACCATGGTCAAGTGACGTGGACAACACCTGAGCTGGCACCCCCTTCTCCTAACTACCATGCCACACCAATTTAGGGGAATATTCTACCAATACTTAGCTGGAATATTCTTTGAAATCCACTCTTCCAAGATATATGATGGCACGGGTTCTATGATGAGTATTTTACCGGGGAAGGCAAATAGTTTTGTAGCAAATATTACATTTTCAGCTGCGAGCGTTTTCAGCAGATTGCAAAGATTATCATTTTTGTGCCCCAAAAATAGTTAATGTCAAAATTTGAAGTGTCTTATGTTTATGGAGACCTTAGATAACGATTTGACTATTTATTTTTAAGTGAATGGTGTATATAATTAATTTTACAGTGGAATATATTTAATTAATTTATTAGCTCTAACCGATTAAATTTCCCTAAGTGGAGTATTTTGTTTATGTATGTCCCTTAATTTTCAATGTAGTGACCTAAAAAAAAAATATTGCATGAAAAAATTTCTGTAGATCATAATGCGGTAGATAAAGCATTAACGTGCATCGCTCTCCTACACGGCGGGTCTTACAAAAAGCTCTAATAAAGTTTGAGCTATGAAAGTAGCTAGACATTTGCCAACTTGACTCTATTGTCAACATTTCGCTATTTTTTTCCATTAAATCGCCATTGTTATTTAGGAAACGGTGTTGCTTGCGAGTATTACAATTTTCACATAAAATAAATTCAACAGAAACTTATATTAATGTATGACACTTTCAGTTATAAATTATTTACAATATTTTAAGCGTTAGAAAATTTTTAACAATGTGTTACTTTTGCTGAGCAGAGATCAGCTTAGGGAGGTATTTTCAAAAATCAACCCTCAAGAGTTTTACGAGGAGTTATAAACATAAAAAAAAAAAAAATCCTTTTTATCAGCTATTAGATCTACAGACTTAAAATTTAACAAAGGTATTTTTTCTTTCTTTTTTTTATTCAGCTGAAATATGTGAAAAGCTTTTTTTGTTTAATTTGCAATTCACTTAAAATTAACTCGTTAAAAACTTCTTTAATCTTCAATCTGTGTTTAACTTTTCAGTTCACCCGTGCGAAGAACGGGTATACCAGCTAGTATTTCAATAATGGTGCCCTAATAGCTCGTCATTGGCTTGGTTGAGGTGGAGATTTCATTGACAGTTGACATCCGAATGCAGTATGCCATAAATTGCGACACGAAATAAGTAACAACAAACATTCACAATTCCTTTTTATCAATTGAATGATAAGGAGACATGTTACAATTTACACAATTTTTTTTTAATTTCCATAATGCTTTTGGTTACCTCCTATGTGTATGAATGATGTAAAAAAGATTTTAAGCTCAAAATTTCATAAAAAGCTAACCATTTAATTTTTCAAGAGAAAAACTTGAAACTTATGAAGTGACTTTAAAATGCTACTTCTCCTACAAAAAAATGACGTACATATATTAAATTTGATATACAATTACGTCAAACTATGTATAACAAAAGTTGGTATGGGTTTTGCGATAACATGATTGATATTCGTACAATGCTTATTGAAAATTCCTTAAAAAATGTATAAATTCCAAATTGAGTTTAAAAAAAAATAAAGTGTTGCTTTTTGATTGAAAAATGCATACTAAATTTTGTTCTATGTACTATTAGCAACAAGTGAAAAAAAGTTTCCAGTAATAGGCACTATAGTAAAAAAGCCTTAGCATTTTAAATGAAGACAAAGTAGTTATTTTATCTTTCTGAGATAAATCCGTTTAAAGTTTTGATTTGCCATTAGGATGTGAATAAAAACGAAAGTAAAATCTGTCATAATTCTGCGTTTTTTAAGTTTACAGTTTTCAAATTTTGTGAGGTTGTAGAAGTTATATAAAGAATAAAATTTAGACTAAAAAAATTAGCTGAAAAAACTAGCTCAAAGTGGCAAGTTGGCTGAATTGGAAAGGACAGAATTAGAGTGGACAAATTTAGCAGATTCCCCAATGTTACAATGGTCATGGTCACACATGATTGTTCGGGGGTCGCTTGTCATGAGTTCGCGTTTAGCGCCACTAGAGAACCACAATGTAGAAGAGACGTTGAAATTGTCAATGCTGACAAAGACCGCACGTTAATGTGGCGGGAAGTTAAACAACGTGTTGTCCTCGACACTAGACCTAGGACTGCGGTAGCCCAGGGATCAAGGCATCGGATCATGGCAGGCATGTCATGAGTTCGAGCCCAGTACCACTAAAGACCCGCCGTGTAGGGCAGCAATGCACGTTAAATCTGTCCACAGCTCAAACGTCCTCCCATTGGTGTGGTATGATAGTTAAGAGATGGGAGTGCCAGCTCAGGTGTCGTCCACGTCACTTGATCATGGTTCAAAATTACGTGGTCCGTCGCCAAAAGCCCTCGTGTAGCTGAAGAGTGCGACGTTAATATCCACTCACTCGACACTAGACCATGGTTGAAAATCGCTTGTCCGTCGACGATAGCCCTCGTGTCGCTTCATAATGTGATTTTAATAAACACTCAATCTCTAAATAAAATGTGACGTGAAGAGCAGTGCCTCTCAATCTTTCAATATGTGCGACCCAATTCCCAATTATAATTTTTATCGCCCCCTACCCGTATACAATATCAATATATTACATGTAATAATAATATACTTTGAGGTTTAATCTACAAACGACCTATCTATCTAAAAAATCTATAAATCGTGTAAGCTATCAAGATAAGTATCAACATTCGTACATGGTACATTTAAGTAACGTATATTTTATCTAAGAGAGTTATTTTCAAATAACAGATATATCATGTTACTTTCCCTTATTAAATTGGAACAGATCACAAAATTAATTTTTATTAAACAAGTTAACAGGTACTTTGATACAGAAAGGTCTCAACTGCCAAAGAAGGAATCTTTATAGATTTTAGGGTAAGCGTCGAAATCAAAAGAGAGTTTAGTAATAAACCACGCTTTGAATTTTAGGCAGGGATAGATTATGAAATTCCTGCATTGAAAGAAACGTATTTCGTATGCCATCACCATTCTCCCAACTCTTATACTTATTAAACTTGTTCTTAGTTTAGTATGGATTAATTAATTATAAAATACATTGTGTACTTCTGATACTTTTACATCAGTGTAATTTTTTATTATGTCAGAATGTATTCTGTTTCGCTTCCTTTCATTAAATTAATAATTTTTGAAATGATCTTTTACTTCACACTTTTCGATATGCTCGCACCCCGCAAGTAGGATTATCAAACCCCTCCCCCTAGGAGGCGTGCCCCACAGTTTGCGAACCACTGTTGTAGACAGTTCCCAAAGCACTTACAACTAATTCATATTTTATAGATTATTTGATCCATTTGAGAACCTCTCTTTGGGCAGAAGCTGAGATCTATGCAAAATTATGTTTCATGTTTAAAAGTATCTTAGGTAGGGAAGGATGTTGAGACTGTAATCGAAAAGAGAGGTGTTTGGACGTTATAGGTGTAAATGTTAACTTCTATTATTTTTTTATTAGAATGAACTAAAAATACTGGTCAAATGACTTGTCATCGAATATTTGATAATTCTGCCTTTTCTTTTTTTATAGTGCATTAACTCATTGTGAGATTGGTGTAATAAGCTACTGACATTCCTTTACAGAAGGGGTACCTATTTTTTTCTGCTGGGCCGCATACATATGTCAGCTATTCCACGCAAGCCACATACGTATGTTAGTTATTTCACGTGGGCCGTAACAAGATGAAAAATAGTGAAGGGTGGGGAGAAAAATGCTTTAAGACCAAGATAACATTGACAATTTAAAATGTGAAAAATTGATCGAAATATTATAACTTCTCTGTTTTGCTTTTTTAATGATATATTTTTTTTTTATTTTTTGTCACTAACACTAAATTAGAAACCTTTTAGAAACACCCCTTCACAATTTCTGCATCAGTAAATGGTTTCATATGATAACCAATAATATAACAAACTTCATAGGCTTTGACTTTGTTACTTCTGTGCCGTTGCAAAGACTATTCAAAAAGCCTTCTTAACATCTCTTGAAAGAGATCATCGAGAAAAAGTGTCAATGGATGATTCCTGTTCATAAGTATTTTTTAAATACAGCACTTTCGTGAGAAATCAAGCAATTACCGATCCATGACTGTTTTTCACTTCGAAATACGATATATTTTCTTCGAATATTTTTCGCTTACAAGATTTGAAAGATAGTTAAAAATTAGCTCCACCCATAAAATTGTCGCTATTTCACTGTTGGATGTTATCACTAATCCATTCCAAATAGAAAGAGTATCAATTCGTACCCGTACAACACTGAAAGTAAAAAGTAAAACTGATATATTTTAGTTCTTGACTGATAATTTCCCCCCAAATTTTTAATACAATGTTCTTAAATAAGTAAATAGTAAGCCAGAACAATGGGATTCACCGGGCCACTTAAAAAGGCTCGGAGGGCGGCAGGTTAAGTATCGTTGCTCTACACACACACAGTGATTTTATACCTTTATTTATGAAGTGATAATATTAGTTCTTTGAAATTTGTCGGAATTTTATACGATTGTTTTAAATGCCTTTATAGTGCATCCCACATATTTTCGATTACACTAATATCTGGACTTTTTGATAGCCATTTCTGAGGATGAAATACACCATGGTTACGGTTAAACTAGGCATGTACAGTTTTGGTGCGATGGAGAGTAGCATTCTTGTTCTGATATATCCCTTCACCATCTAGAAAACAATATCACATTAATGATTTTGCAACATTATCTAGATGAGATAAGTACTCATTTTCAATTATGTTACCCTCTATTGCAGTGATGGGCATTAAGTCCACAGTGATCGACCGGTGGGCTTCCAAGACCTTTTTTTGTGGCCGTCTAAGACTCGCAAACTAAAAGAAACATGTTTATAGAAAACCAACGCCTACTGGACTAGGGAAATGGCTTTTCACAAGCAAAGCAAATAATTTGATATGTGTGTAGACGACACTTGTACCTTCATTGGAAGTGAACGATGGCGCTTAATACGTCTAGTGTCGCCGTAGAGGAAACATTATTACTACGATGCCAGTAGAAATAAATTTTCCCTACAGGCAAACTAAAATGTTGAATAAATATTAATGATCAATTTTTATCGCGAAAGCACGTGTTTGCATAGTGAGACATCATCCTACACTCCACGCTTCCACATGATTGGTTTCTTGAGGTGATACTATGTCCCGCGACGACGCGGGAATCGGCAGCGAACATCTGTAAGTACATATTTCAGTTTCAGATTCATTGTTTCACGTATATTCTCTGTCTGCTTTATTGAATACATACGTGCTCCAAGGTCTAGCAGTCGCTCATAGTTGTCTAAGCATTCAACTTTACAATTTTGTGTTATTTGTGTTTCTATACCAAAAATAGCAATCTGTTATATTTTATAAAAGAGGGATATAGTGTCAAAAACAAATGTTAAGAAAAGAAAACATACAATTTTAATACAGAAGGGTCACACCTACGCCACTTTGTGGACCGTGACACCTTAAAATCATTAGAATAGACCGTACTATGGAAAAGTCCGCTCTTCCCTGCCCTGTAGCGACAGGGGGACCCATTCCATTCCAACCCAGTGCTCCCCCAGATCATTCATTCTTTACCTCTAGTCTGCCCGACTGGCTGTATGTAATCTGGATGAAGATCTTCATGTCATTTCCCGGCGAATTCTTTGTCTGCCATCATTTGTAAAAAGTGTAAGATGGCTCTCATCGGTTCATATAACTTTTTTCCGCATTTCTACGTCCCGGATCTTCTATTGTTTATTAGCCCAAGCATAACTATAGCATCGATTTAAAGTTGACAAATCCGGTTTTCGTGTCAGTCATCGATTTTCAAGCTCAAAAAATTTTTGAGTTTTTTTCGTATTTTCTGTGAGGGATCTTTGTTTCCGAATTTTAAAGTAAACTCTGTTTTACCTTCTTAATCGTCTGCTTCCCTAGTTTCCCTCACAATCTGCTTTAATTTACTTCCATTAAGTTTTGCCATTTTCTTAGGTCTATGTCCCTTAGGTAATGAAACTTCTATACTACCTTTAGATAAATATGCTTTATATATCCTTATTACGCTTCGGTTTAGTGTTATAAGTTGTTTTGAAATTTTAGAAAAATTCACGCCATTTTGTAGCATAAAAACAAACTGCCCTCTTGGAAACTCACTAATAGCTTTTGTTGATGCCACCACAAAATAAAATTAAACTAAAACAATTTTAACTTTAAATAATAGATTAGATTACTTTGACAAATACTTTTCCTAACATATTAATGAATATTTTCTATTGTTTTAATTTAAGGAAGAATAAAAATAAAAGTAAGTAGGAGATGAGTGAAAACTAACGTTGCACTGTTCAGCTACACGAGGGCTATTGACGATGGACCTCATAATTTAGAGCCATGGTCAAGTAACGAGGATGACACCTGATCTGGGACTCCCTCTCCTAACTACAACACCATACCAACGGAAAGACGTTTGAGCTCTCTACAGATTTAACGCGCTTCAATTCCCCTACACGGTGGGTCTTCAGTGGTATTGGGCTCGAAATCATGACACGCCAGCCACGAGTCCATTACCTTAACTACTAGGTTACCGTGGTCACATAATTAGGAAGTGCTAAGTCTTTTGGCCACAACATTTAATTGGATTAAAATTGTGTAGTTGTGTTTGACTAACGTTTGGACTCATTTTAGATTGATACATATTCAGTAAAGCGTCGTTTATCTGAACGTTTACTGTTCGGAGCATCAAATATCCGGACTATTTTTTTGTCAACTACATGTACTGTATATGAATACGTTTTGGAATTCGTTTTTTCAATGACAACCACAGAAAAAGTGATTACCGATTTTGTCCAATCGTTCCTGGGATATCAAGAATACGATGAAGATGTAGAAACTTGAATGGCATGCAATGCAGAACACTGAAGGTATCAAATGCTACATAATGAAGAAGTTGTGACTTCCGTACAAGAAGAATCCGACCCTGTCAACGATGAAACGAATGAAGACGAGGACATCAACAACGAAAGTAGCAAGAGCCCATCAAATGCTGACGTGTTTTCTGCGTTAGTCAGCTATGGAGTGGTACGAGCGACAATCAGAGTTCTGTCCTACTCAGCTATTGCTACTCAAGAGAATTAGATCGTGCATCAAAAAAGTGGAGATATACAATTATACAGCGAAAAGTAATTATTTTTCACAATGAAGGTAAAATTGTGACATTTTGCACTTATTTTACTTTTTCTGCAAGCACTTTTTCTGCATGTGGAGATTTTCAATATTCGTATTGTGTCCGGTTTCATATACTGTATGGATCGCATTCATGTTTTGGTTATACGAACAATCACGTATCTGTGAACGGTGTCTGTTCTCAACTGATTCGGATAAATGACGTTCTACTGTATATGGAACCTGATTGGCTGCAATTCCAGTTTTCGTATACAGTTAAGTGAATCTTTATTATTATTGGTTAAGACTTGGGTTTATTTCTGCCCTATAAACACGGCTGACCTTTAAAATGTTATTAAATAATGATTTTGCATTAAATAAAATTTGTTGAGTTTTACAATGCCTCTCGATTTCTCCCCTGATTTAAGCTCAGGGTAGTTTCAAACATCAGAATTAAAAATAGCCTGCTTTGAAGTTTATCAGATAAAATTAAAAGTCAAAAAGAAGCATTATCTAATAAATTTATTCCTCAATGTCACTTATTATATTTGGTCAAGAACTCTTGAAGGGATATAAATGTTCATTTTAACGACAGTTCTTTCTTCAATCGACACTTTTATCATTAATTTTTTCAACCAATTTTTATTGTATTGCATTCTCTTACATATGCAAATTTTATCGCAAAAAAAACTTACCTCTTGTACTTTATCAAACATATAGAGCACTTGTTCATAGCTATTATCACACTGAAGTTTGCAAAAATCAACCTCTCGCTTCTAACTTTGGACTCTCTGTTTTCTTCTACTGATATGCTTCAAATAAAAAACAAAAAGAAAGAATGGAGAGTAGATATTAAAAAAAGTTTTTCTTTGGTTATGCTCTCAGTCATAAAGTGTAATATTACCCTAAACATTAACGCATGCTATAACACCGTTCTCACGCAAACAAAACATCTGATTTCACATTGAATGAAGTTAAAGCGAAAAACACACACACAAGTAATATAAAAAAATTAAGTCAATTCCTACTTAGATCAACAAAGAAGAACTTTGTTTTGTCTACTTTTTATTAAATAGTTACAATTAATATAAATATGTATATACATAAGATAGGATCACAACATTAAGTGACAATTAATTTTTATTAATTATCATTAAAGTATCGCATTGTTATCCATAACAATCGTGTCTATAAAATTTCATTTCAACTGATTACTTTAAAACATGAGAAAAAAAATTCAAGTTTTGACACAAGTCGCCAAAAGAGTCACTAATTCGCCAAAACTGATGCCAACGTGGCTGTATTTGTAATTCTTTGAGCAATTAGTTTTAATAATTGAATTTTTATTAATTGCAATTAAATTACTGTATTGTCATCCAAAATAATCGTGTAAAAATATTTCAACTTAATTGAGCGCTTTAAAATATATTTTATTAACAATTCAAAATTCTACCAAGATAAATATACAGAGAGTGTGAGGTAATAGTAGAGATTGAAAAAAGTACAAATATAACTGCTCTGGTCAAAGTAATTGTAACTGACTGTCTTAAGCAACAAAAGCGCTCTCTAACGACCATTCATCTTTAGTAAAGGCCCAGTGAGGAAAGATTGTCATCGCTTTGAAGATCCATCGGTGTTTTTTATCCTTAATTTTTGTTATCTTTATGTCTCCTCATCTAAAATAACAAGTAATTGTTATTGTTAATTGAACCCAACTCTGAATTTATCACATTTAGTTTAATCTTTAACGTCCAATTCCTTACACATATGTATTTAAAAATTTGTTTATGTACACTATAAAATTGTGGCATTGTTTACAGATACATGTTGATATGCTAAAATGCTAGTGACTTTTCTGATAAATAATTATATGCTGAATTTAACCCCCTGGCCGGAACATAAATTTTTTGCAGCTCTTAGAAACATCCGTCTATCAGACAGGTACGAATTTATTTATTTTTTAATTTTATTACCTTAAGGACTGTTTTAAATGTCCTTATCACTCATGAAATTGAGTAGAATTTTTAATATTTAAGCCTCTATGAGGCACACTATATTAATATATTTTTATCACAATACTTTTGACTAGTATTTTTATAAAAACAGATTAGAAATTATTTATATTCATGTAAAAATAATTAAAAATAATAATACCAAAAACGAAAAAACTCTAGAAATATCAGTATGGTAGACGGTAATAGGTAAGCAAAATTGCACATGTCGTGAGTTGAAAAAAAAATTCATCAATTGCCTCCACGTGATCCTCTCACTGGGTAGAGACCAACTGAAGATGTCAATACAATACCACCCCAAAAATCACACCGCAGCGTTATCTGCAGGCATCAAATCATATCATCACCGGCTGAGAGACGGATATTTCGATCAGAGAGTTAAGAATTTTTTTCGATTTAAGTACTCACTGCGTGTATTACAGTCTATAATCATACTTTTTTTTTTTTTGTATATTTAGATAAATTTTACATTTTTCTGCTATTATTAAAACTTTAAGGTTATGAATGAGTAATCTACTTAATAGCCTGTTCCTCTTTTCACTTGCTTACACACATTCTATCTTTTATAAAATGAAATTATTTTTCTCTTATTTTAGGACTCAAATAATATAATTTTGCTCATTTAATTATATTAATTCTATTCATTAATTCACTGCAGAGAAGGAACTCATTTTCCAGCAAGTGCCGATGTCATTTACCACAAAGAAACTCCAAGCCATTTAAGCAGTTTTACTTCAATAATTGAATATGAAACTTAAATATGTAAATCTTCATTTAGTATTCAGCATTAATTAAATAAATAAGAGGGGAAATACTCAAATGATTTCTCCATTATTAGATTTTTGTTTTTAGTAAAAGAACATGATATCCATAATTGTTCATCAGCAAAGGACATTTAATTAAATATAGATGGGATATGTTTTTTTTTCTATAAGAATTCCTTCTGGTAAATTCCGTAATTTGTTATTTACCGAAAGTGTTAATTATGTAACAAATAAACTAATAATCAAGAGTGACACAATCTCTGGGCCTTTAGGAAAATGTTTCCTGTGTAAAATTAGTATTTGTTTAAAGTTTTTTTTTTTTCTGAAATAAAAAAAAATGCTTTTACTCATTATTTCTCCACTTTGAAACATTTAATTGAAATTAGTGCTGTGTTTCAAACTTTCAATATTTACGAGCCAATATTCAATCATAATTTCCATCGCATCCCCCCACCTCCATACAATAACAATGCATATCAAATTAAATTATACTATGCTTTGACGTTAAGCCTACAATACAACTTTAACCTCTTGAGTGTCTTTGGTGTGTGTAAACATCTCGCTCAGCCAGTGCATTAATTGCACCGGACGTATATATATACGTCTTTTCAAATTACGATATTTTCTGTGAACTGCTATCCATCAAATTATTCCGCAAACTTTGGAATGCGATAAAAGGTCCTTGACAGTGATAGCAAAGGATTTACATATTTCAAAGAATATGCTCGTTTGTTCCTTTTTTACCTCACCCCCAATGCACCCCTTACACTTACCTACATATTAAATAGTGACACTGGGAAGCGAATCGCGTAGTTTTTTAATCGGCATAAAAGGGATTTATTATAAACCGTGCAAATTATCAAGATAAATTTAAATTTTTGCATATGATGTTATATATAATAAGCCCATGGGGTCACTAGTAATTATTAAACTTGTTCTTAGTATTTTTAAATTAATTATAAAATACATTACGTAGTACTGATATATTGATAAGTGTATTATGTCAGAGTAAATGTGTATTTTATTTTTCATTATGTCGGAATGTATTCTGTTTGTTATCTCTCTCTTTCTGTAAATTAATATTTTTTTTAAAATAATCTTTTGTTTTCGACTTTTCAAAAGGCTCGTGCCTTCCTCGTAAGATTATCACGCCTTCCAAGGGTGGCACGCCCCACAGTTTGAGAAACACTGAGTGAATGGGAGTATTAACAGACATAAGGACTTTAGTCATTCAAGTCGTATAGTAGTACAGTTCAGAAGCATAGCATAACTGTGTGTGGAATTTAAGGAAAAATGAGTACAAGAACATAGATATTTTTTTTACATAATAGTTTATTTAAATTTAAATTTAATACATGTGTACATTTCTCTCCTCTCTCTCTCTCAACGGGGTTTTAAATAATTAATATTTGCGCGTATCGTTCGTTTTATTCAGAGTTCAGATAATGCATTATATGTTCTTGCAAGAAACACACACGTAGACTGTAAACCACCGAACTAAATTTTATTTTAAAAAATCACACTATGCATAACAAATATAATGATAAATGTGTCATATGGCACTAGCTTTGCATACCAGAAAACGAGGTGCAACCAGTTTTTTTTTCGAAATATGTTTGCCATCATATCATTATATTGTTACGTAGTTGATCATCTTTAAAATTCAGCAAAAATTCCCACAATGAATAGTTATATTATTCAAGAAAGAATTTGAACTTATTGTATAATTCCCAAGTAAATACAGCATATAATTAACAAGAAACAGTTAACACGTGTAAAATTCACAATTGTACAAATGTTTCACATAGCATAAATGCAAAGTCAATTCCGCAGTTACTGTAATCACATTAGGATTATTGCATCTCGTAAATTGACTCATCTCTAACATCGACTCAAAAGGAGATTCCTTTCATTATCCTTTTAGAATTGTTAAAAACCAATTAGGAATTTCTTAAGTTTTCCCGTAGATTAATCATATTCTAGACCCGGGGTTGACGTTACGTCGATCGCCATCGACAGGTGGACCACCAAGATATTTTGGGGTGACCACCTTAAGATTTTTAGCACCTAGTAATTATGTACGGGAATATTCAAGATTGGCTGACAGTAGGCAAACTAAGTCTTCTACTGAATATAACAACGAAAATTAACTTCAAATAAAAATGTTATATTTTTTAATGTATTTTGAATTGCTTGATAATCAATGCATCATTTGATATTATTATATCTGGGGCTATTATTATTATGTTTGTAACTTGCGTTTTGCTTTAAACGCGATTTTAAAAGTGTTAGTTGTTATTATTATTATTATTATTATTTTAGTTCTATAGGTAAGTACATATCCCGTATTTATTAGTTAGTTATAATAAATATTGTAGATCTTTACCTTGCCGCACCACACCTACGGCACTGGGCAGTAGCAAGAACTTTTCAAGGGGGGCGAGGGGCGAATGTCTACCATTCTCGTACCCCACAACATAGCCAAACATTGTTTTTATTTACTTAGTTTTATTTATTTATTTTTTATTATTATTTTGATTTTGCAGATTATCGGGAACAAAAAAAACAGTAAAAAATAAATAATTAGGATTAATTAATGAAAAAATTATTAATAAAAAATACTTAATTAAATTTTACATACTATATACATTGTATTATAATCAATCGCGAAAAAATCAAGAGCTTTGGAGGAGGGTCCGGACCCATGGATCCCATCTTGTGCTCGCCACTGACATTGGGTAGACTGCAGCTCCTTGAACAAATTAGAAGTAGCCCGTACCCTGGTAAAGTCTGTCCAGCCCTGTTCTAGACTGTTCTGGAATTTTTATTAGTCTGTATTGAACCCTACTTCCGCAAGTCGCAAACAATAAAGGATAGAAATAAAAGAGCTTAAAAGGGATTATCCTTTTTCCTCCCAGACGTCTAACGCATGCATGGCATGCATACTGACAGACAGTTGTAAATAAACATTGTTGTCAACAGTTGATTGCCGAAGTGTTGACCCAGGAACTGAACAATAGATGACAGCATAGCCTAATGCTACTAGTTGATTTACTGTATTCGCTTCAGAGAGTCATTTAGTATTTCAAACGACAATGGTGCATATATCAGCATACTCCCCTCTCCCTATATCAACACAAAAGAATTCCCCAGAGGTCAATGGAAAAACGCTACAACGACCTATTGGAGATGTATATCAATTGCAGCGATGGCCGAAAAAACAATGTTCTATAAATAACACTTACAAAGTCCATCAACTACAAAAAACAACAACTTTCTTCTATAGGAAGGGGGTATGCAGCGATACCTTCTTTCGCAAATCGCAAACAGCAATTGACAGAAATAAACCGCTTAGTGACTGGTCCGAAACGGGATTTTTTCGCTCTCAATTGTCTAAGACATCCACGGCACTGTTGCTGACCGACAGGTTCGTGGTTTAAGTAAACACTCTTGCGAAAGTCAACAGCTGGTTGCCGATGGTCTCTCTACTTTCTTGTAATCAAATTTGGTAACCTGGCGATATTTGATGACGAAATTCGTCTCCACGTCTGTCACTAAAGTCATTTTTACTGACTAACATTACAGAAGAACATTCTTTCTTTACCTTTAAATGGTCTTTTTGGATACAATAAAGTTTCGTCAGGAAAAAAGAAGCATAGTCCAAACTTTTCAAATCATATACATTTGTGATTTTCTTAAAGATGGTATGATAAATACCTTTAAAGAAGAATGAAGTTTGGACTTGATAGTTCAAAAACAAAACACAATAGGCAAGTCTGATAATTCGTATGAGCTACAATTAATATTCCACAAACAACCAGTTGGTCATAAGTAACGTAGATCAAACAAGACCAGAATAAACTTAAACGTTTTTCATATCTACCATATCTTGCCTCTAATTCTGATTCTACACTTTACAATGGCTTTGTCATGTAAATCCATATCCCCTATGCCTTGGTAGTACTGGTGCATAACAATTACGAGTCCTACTAACTTTCCTTTCTATGGAACACTTTATTAGCAGCAAGCATTCAATTGTAGTTCTTATTTTTGACGGAACAAGTCATGACTTGTCACAGATCAAACGTGAGTAAGACAAATCCCAAAGTTGCGTCAGCGCAATGGATATACTGTATCTTTTCGAATGTACGGTATAAATGAAAAATCATGTCTACGTCAAGAATGCGTTTTTCCTCAAAATATAATATACCCAGAATTCAAGACCTGTACATAATTAGAATTGAAAGGGAAAAAAGGGCTCCAATAGTTTTCAAACATAACCCACATGTTGGCAAAAATATTCATAAAAGAGTAAATACGGTAGAATATTCTCCGATTAAATTTGCTATATTGTTAAACGTTGGCAGTCATAGTTCTGTTTTTGGATACCCTATCTGAAGAACCAAAAACGTTTTTCTTTACCCATCAGTTATTTTGTACAATATCTGTTCTTATTTTTTATCATACTTTCTGCGTCATTTTATTGTTAAAAAAATATAGTGAAAAGAAATTTGCATACTACACGTAATCGTCGACCTATTTTATATGCCATTGATGCAAAATTCTCTGTAAATTGATTATATGCATTAAAATTTCCCAATTAGTGCATGCTAGTTTTAAGAAGTATTCAGAGACGCAAATTCTGAGAGGTGACTTTGAAAGATTCCTCCCCTCCGTTTCTTTTCTAATAAATGCTCCAATAAAAACATCCTAAATTTAAAACCTTCTTTTTGCTTGCGCATGGATAACGAATTTTTTTTTAAGAAACTGACTTTCTTGAAAAGAGATTTTTCTGGACTAACGGATCCGTATATAACCATCTTATTTGTCACATATCCCATATAGAAGTTAGCGACGCTGAGTGCTGTGCCGTTGCGCCTGGATTCCAATCCCAGAGAAGGCATGAATATTTGTAAATGTATAGTGCCTTCGTGGCATGGGGTTACTTTATACAGCCGTGAAGCCGCAAGTCCTCTCGTGCTGTTGGTGGAAGGGGAAGAGAGGTGGGAGACCCTGGCCACCCCCAGGGTGTTCTCCCTCAAAATTGGATTGAAACGGAGCTAAATAGTTCCGTCACCTGTATGGGACTCAAAGCTACGGCTAACGACATGCGGTCACTTAGCCCTTTATCATTATGAATTTCGTGGCCCTTGATTTGGCCTTTGCCGATCAGGTGGCATTAGTAAATCAACAACACTATTTTATGTTAACCTCACAAAAGTTCCGAAAATTCTCGCCTCATACGCGAAAATATCAGCTATAAATAATTCGCTTTTGTGCCTTAGGTTTATTTAGTTCAAGAAAAAATATTAATTTGTATTTCACATATACAAGATGATTAGCTACCGCACCAACAAACTGGTAGGTTATGTAGGAGGTACATAGAAGACTCAGAACCGTATAGAAATGCAGGGTTGAAAATGCCGCAGTCTCGAGCTATGGTGCATAGAAGCAAGGAACAAAAACAGCAACACATTAACCAGACTGAAAACATTTTACTGAAAGGTGATGCTGTAACAGATGTTTGAAAGTGCATGAACTTCTTCTAGGTTCACATAAAGAAGTTGTTGTAGGAGACACCTGTTCCTTCAGTTGAAGGAAAAATTCGAATATTTGTAACTGTCGAGAGGATGCGTGACATGCCAAGAATCTTCCAGAACGTAAAGAATTCCTTGCAACGTCACTGTCAGACTTACTAGACGACTTCTGGCCGTAATTTCGAATACCTGTTGTAAAACATTGTTCAATAAAATCTTTTCAGTCCCATTAATATTAGGTTAGGGAAAAAGAAATCCATTATTTTTTCAGTAGATGGCTGTAGTGTCGATATCATGTGAAGTATCGATCAAACAATTTCAAATCTGTGCTCGTTGTCAAGATGAAATTTCACACTAAAAATATTATTTTGCTTTTTTTTTTTTTTTTTGTTTGTTCCATTCCGTTGTGAGTTACGGGGTGTTCAAATTGGAAGTCAACAGAGAGAAAACTCAGCTCTTCTTACAGTTTTTCTTTGATAAAGGCAAAAATGGAAGCCAGGTGGCTGAAATTGCGATCGGTGTTTATGGTGTCCATACTGCAACAGCTAATTACGTGCAATTTTCGTTTCATCGATTCCATTCAGGCATTTTTGATGTTAAAGTTTGTGACAAATCTATACGGAACTTTATCACTAACCTTCTGAGTCGTCCTTTTTAGGGAAATTTAATTCCCTACCTATTTCCAATCAACTCCAAAAAGCGGACAGGATTCCTTGTTATGCAGATTAGATAAAGTATTTAAGTCAAACGGAATAGTAAAGTTAGAGCAGTAGGAGATAGAGATTGAAGCAGAAAGTTATAGTGAAGTTAAATTGAAGATTTCTTGTTGGAGATAATTTAACCTCAAGAAGAGTTGAGATTCCGTTGGGGTAATTATTGATTTATAATTAAAGTCTCATTAAAGTTTTAAGAGTGAGATTAAAGTTAAATGTTCAATAGGAACATTATTAAATATAATTCTGGGATGATCTCTTATCGTGGTAATCTCTGCGTGATCGTTTTTTAATTGTTAATTAATTGGATCATTAATTAAGTTAATTTAAAGGATATTACCTTTAAAACCTCATAATACTAGTTAGATATATTTGTTAATAAGTCTTTGATTCTATTTGGATAAGATAACCAAATAAAGAAAGTTGTTTATAAAAATGGCTTCTGGTTCTTACATGGCTCCTATTTATTCTCGTTCTCAAAGTGAGGTCCAAGGAGACCTTCACAAGTTGCACCTCGCACAGGCAGGCCCGTCGTCGAAAATGTCGATAAAATCACAGAAATAATTGAAGTTGACCGGCCTGTTAGTAGTAAGTAAGTTAGTAGCAGTTAGTAGTAGTAAAGGAGCTAAAGATCGATCGTAAAACAGTTTTTAAGCCATTTGCGCAAAGTTGGATTCAAAAAGAAGCTGCATGTTTGGGTGCCACACAAATTAACACCAAAAAACATGATGGATCGAATTTCCATCTGCGAAACCTTGGCCAAACGGAATGAAATCGATCCACTTCTTAAGCGGATGGTGACTGGGGATGAGAAATGGGTCACCTACAACAATATTGTGCAAAAACGATCGTGGTCAAAGTGCGGTGAAGAAACTCAAACGGTGGTCAAACCAGGACTAACGGCCAGGAAGGTTCTACTGCGTATTTGGTGAGACAGGAAAGGAATATTTTATTAGAAGTTTCTTCCGCATGGCTCAGCACTAAATTCAGATATCTACTGTCCACAACTGGACCGTTTGAAATGGCCAGAATTGTTCAACAGAAGAGATGTTGTGTTCCATCAGAATAACGCCAGGCCACACACTTCTGTAGTGATTCACTAGAAACTCTGGGACCTTGGTTGGGAAGTTTTAATGTGTCCACCATATAATCCGGACCTGGCACCAAGCGATTACCACCTTTTTCTCACGTTGCAAAACTTTCTGAGTGATAGGAAATTGGGATTAAGAGACGATTGTGAAAATCGTTTAATAAATATGTTTGCCAACAAGGGCCAAGATTTTTATGAGAGAGACATCATGAAGCTACTTTTAAAATAGCAACAAAATATACAGCAAAACGGTGCACATTTGACTCAAATCGGACAATCGGAAGTATGTTAAATAAAGTCTTGATTTTCATGCAAAAATAATGGATTTCTTTTTCCCCAACCTATATGTTGAGATTTCTGTTCTTTTTGGTGCTAGTTTGATATCACGGGACATGCGCCAAGTTGGGCAATAACATTGCAATATAGTTATTGTTGCAGTTTTTAGAATATTACAAGTTTCCATTACTTTCTAATTGATATTCATTAATAATCTTAATCAAATAATCTAAATTAATATTATAGGTATGGAGCTAATTTGATATCCCGGGACACGCACCAAGTTGCTTATGTTCGCCAAAATGGGCGATAACATTACAATATGATTACATTCTTTATTAATGTTAATATATATTATATAACTATTTCATTAATAATATAAACATACAATTATTATTATATTTAATAACCATATAATATTCGTTATTCATATATAATTGTTTTTATTATATTTATTTATTTGTAATTATTAATTTGTTATTCATTTATAGTTATTATTATGCTGTTTGTTTATAATTATTACTTTACATGAGTATTCTTATGAATAATTTTTGTATTACAATACGATGATTTTATCCTTTTTTTATAATTACTATTAAATTATATTATATGATTATTATTATATATAATAATAATTATTAAATCGTTCTATATGAACAGATTATATATAATTAGTATTAAATTATATTATAAGATTATTATTATATACTGTGCATAATATTATTAGTATATGTAACTTTTTATTCAATTACATTCTTATTCATTATTTATTGGTTGATCTTCCTTTTAAGTCTTTTTTTCTTTCTTACCTTACTTTGTTTTTTTAAACAGGAGTATTTAGCCTGTTTGTCGAGGCGTTCCATTGCCTGTACCGTGTAATCACCAGGCTCAATATTAAGTTTTCTAAATTTTTTTTTTTTTGATAAATTTCCCATGTTAATGATGAGTTTGCGTCACATCTACCCAATGATAATACTTCTATTTCTACAGATATTTTCTTCGGTACACGAGACCCTATTACGTTGTTTACACTTTCATTGGGATTTTGTGTACCTCCATGTAAACATTTTTTTAGCAATTCTGGATTTAATGTTTTGATTTCAATCATTCATTCAACTTTTAAGCAAAAACAAAGTACTTTGTTTTCATTTTTTTTTGCCATTTAATTGGAAATGACGTAGTTAGAATGATTATTTAAAAATAGGTTTTAAGGGCTTCTAATGACCCTTGAGTTTAAAGCAAGGTATTTTTAGAAAGGTTAAAATCTACACAATTTAAAAAAGTAAAAATCTCGAAAATTGTCACATTAAGAAGACTTTAGGTTTCTAACACCCCTTAAAACATATTGTGACAGCAATTTGCGAAGTAAAACTCCGTGATGTGTATAAGAAACACTGAGGAAATGCATTACAAATTAAAACTTTACAATGTTACTTATGAAGACGTCAAATATTTGCTCTGCACCCAGTATAAACATCTATAATAATTGTTTTTGGATATTGTTATTGTGTTGTTTGGATCAAGTCTTTGATAAAGAACATGATTCTGAACAAGTAATACAGCGATTTTCTTAATTTTAATTCTACAAAATATCTAAAAAGCTAATTTAAAATTATATTACCTTACCTACATAATATTGTATCCGAGTGTTGAATTACATTCAGTTTTATATAGCTTAATATTATTCACCGATAATTAGTGAAGTAAAACTTAATAAGAGTTCAGTACACATTATAAGTAACATGTTCCAATCGCACGAACATTTGACTTTAAAAAGCTTTTAATTAACTTACTCTAAGCTTCATATTTCCAAATGAAATCCTCTTTAGATTTCAATCCCTATAATACTTAACAGGTTTCATTAAGTATTTTGGACATTTTATTTCTTAATATCATGAAGGACATGGATTCAAAGCATAAGAATCTGTTTGAAAGCAAAAAAAAATGTACCGGATAATTTTATTGCGTTAAATTCTCGAAACACATCTTCATTAAAAGATACCGTTGAAACAAATGAGAATGAATTAATTACTTGATGGCTTTTTATCCTTAAGCTATGCGATGGCTATTGCAATGTATTCGCTTAACTAAATTTGTTGCACAGCTTTTGTTAAAATAAATTACTTTTAAATGATGAATTTTATGATTCGTTCGGGCATTCCGATTACTTAGTAAAATTATTACGGTTGTAATCTGAAACAGTTGCAGCAGATCTCAAGGGATATACACTGCTGGCCTCACAAAATACAACACCAAGAAGGACCAGATATATCACAGTGAAATTTATTTGCCAGATAACATGTTATACAAATATCAAACGATTGAAATTACAGCCTCTTGTGATGTGTGGATGATGCAAAATCAGTAGTTAGTGTAGCCATCATTGTTTGATATAACCGCTACCACACTTCTCGGCATAGAATTAAAAAGGTTTGGGGATGTATCCTTGGGATAAAACAGTCCATGCGTCTTCCACGGATTGCCAAAGCTGATCTGATGGAGCAGCGCGTGGTATGTTCCGAACCAGTCGTCGTGCAAGCATGAACAACACGTTTTCGATTCGTGATTGATCGGGAGAACAAGCAAGGCAAGAAATCAATTCAATCTCATGGGTGAAAAAGAATCTGGAAGATTGCGTACCACGTGTGGTCACGCATTACCCTGTTTAAATCTGGCTGATGGCAAGCGCTGAATGCATGGGAAGACCATGGGCTCCAACACCTCAGAAATGTAGCGCTCGCTGTTCAGTGTACTGGCAATGCAAACCAGAGAGATGCGGCAGTGAAATCCAATACCACCCATCGCCACTTCAGGGGAAGTTTCTTTTGGGGGAGGGGAATTACGAAGGGAGAACCATGATGACCTAGGCTCTTGAGAGAATGGTGATTTGAGGTGACGACTTTCTAGTCCACGCGTTAGACAGGGTTGAAAATGGATCCCTATTCGTGGCAGTAGTTAACCTACTCACTGCGTATTTATTTTATCAAAGTAGGTTCAAAAATTGTGTATGGTTCTATTACGTTTTTCAAATCTACAGTTTAGAGTTAAAATATACAATTTTTTTTTGTAAAAGTTTTTTTTTATTTCAAATTGTAGAATTAGATCATCAAAATATGAACCTAAAAACACAAATGAAAGAGTTAACAAGAGCAGCACGGGTTGCACAGCTAAATAGTTGGAAAATGCACAGCCGTGGAACTCGCATCTTCGTTTTCCGGGAGAATAGCGGGATGCGCAGAGAGAGGGTGAAACACTTGCGCGGGAGAAGGGGTCCGTGCAAGAAATCCAAAATTCCGTCGAGTCTCTCGAAGGAAGCATAAGCCATAATAGAGAAAAGAAGGATTACATTTATGATCTCTTGAGACTTGACGTACTCTCGAGAACTTCCCTCTACATCAGTGCTGCTCAAACGCTTGAGAACCAACATCCAATCATAATTTGCTTCGCGCCCCCCTCCGTAACGATGCATTAAGTTCAATAATACTATACTTTGACGCTAAGCCAACAATGCGACTTGAACCTCTTAAATCTCCCCGACACATCTCGCTCAGCCAGTGTGGGAATTTCCCCCAGACGTCTATCTTTTCTGTGAACTGCTATCCATACAATTATTCCGAAGGCTTTGGAAAGAAATAAAATGACCGTGACAGTACTTGCGAAGGATTTACTTATTTCAGAGGATTGATTATTTATTCTCTTTCTACCACCACCCCTCAATACACCTGATACGCTTACCTGCGTGTTAAACGGTGGCATTGGGAACGAATCACGTAATTTTTAATTCGCATTTAAGGAATTTATTATAAACCGTACAAATTATAAAGATAAGTGTTAATGTTAGCATATAGTTTTATACATGACAAATTCATGGGGTCACTGGTGATTATTCAACTTTGTGACAAACCTATACGGAACTTTCTCACTAACCTTCTGAGACGTCTCTTTTAGGGAAATTTAATTCCCCTACCTATTTCCAATCAGCTCCAAAGAGAGGACAGGATTCCTTGTTATGCAGATTAGATAAAGTATTTAAGTCAAACGAAATAGTAAAGTAAAAAGCAGTAGGAGAGAGAGATTGAAGCAGAAAGGTAGAATAGTGAAGTTAAAGATTTATTAGTGAAGATTTCTAGGTGGATAAATTAATCTCAGGAAGAGTTGAGATTCAGTGTGGTAAATATTGATTTATATTTGAAGTCTCATTAAATATTTATATTAGGAGCGAGATTAAAGTTAAATGTTCAATAAGAACATTATAGAATATAATTTTGGGATCTCTTATCGTGGTAATCTCTGCGTGATCGATATTCTAATTGTTAATTAATTGGATCATTAAATATTTAAGTTAATTTAAAGGAAAGTCCCTTTTAAACCTCATATAACTATTTGGATTTATTTGTTATTAAAAGTCTTTGATTCTATTTGGGAAAGATAACCAAATAAAGAAAATTATTTATAAAAATGGCTACTGGCTCTTATCTGACTCCAAATTATTCTCGTTCTCAAAGTGAGATCCAAGGGAATCTTCACAACTTAGTACTGTTAAATTAGTTATAAAACAGATTGTGCAGTACACTGATATATTTATAAGTGTATTGTAGTGTAAATGATAATAAAATATTATGTCAGAATACATTTTTTGTTTACTTTCAAAAGTTAATAATTTTTTAAAACATTCTTTTGTTTTCAACTTTTCAATATGCTCACGCTCCCCCCCCCCCTCGTAGGGTTATCACGCCCCACAGTTTGAGAGGCACTGCCCTAATTTTTGCGAAAGAAAAAATATCTCCCTCCCGTAAATGCATTTCTTTCATTCAAGTAATATATATATATATTTATATATATATATATATATATATATATATATATATATATATATATCAGCTTTAAGTCAATCATAAGTATCTCTTGAAATTCTCTGTTCAAATTTAACATTTAATATCTGGTCTAATGCAATATGAATAGTAGTAAGAAGGGGTTTTGTAATCATATATATAGGATATTCCTCTCTTAGTGATATATAATATATTCAACTTTTTTGTAAAATATAAATAATTCAAACTGAATTTCTGTATAAAACAGCTCCTCTTTTGTTGCGATCCATCAGAAATGGATTTATTATCCCTGGGGGAGGAAATATGCTTTTTCTTACAAAAAAAATAGCTGAGAAGAAAAAAAATCTTTGAAAACTAATTTAAAAATCACAAAAAACTTGGAAAACTTAACAGAGTGAAAAGTGGGAAAGAGTAAGATGAAATTTCTCTTTAATGACAGTACTCAGCGTCCCTCTACAGAACAAGAAATTCCCATTAGTAGCATTTTTTTTATTTGCATGCATTTGAAGAAGTTTCTGAGAGGCTTTATGTATTGCTTTGACATTGCATTTGGAAGAATTTTTATAAAATAATGAGGGCTCATTTTGTTAATACAAATATTGAATCAAGTTGCCTTCACTAAGAGATGCTCTTTTTGATTTGTTAGTGTATTTTTCACGAATATAATAATTGGAAAATAGAGCCTAACCCAACGTTTCTCAAACTGGGGGGACGCATAGTAGCCCTACGTGGGGGCGGGCGTGAGCATATAAAAAAACAGAAATAAAAGATTTAAAATAGTTATTTATTTACTGAAAGAAGGCAAAACAAAGTACATTCTGCCATAAAAAAATAAAATACACATTACATTGATATAATGTACTTATGAATGTATCAGTAGTGCTCAATGTATTTTATAATTAACTTAGCAATATTACATTAAAAATTAATTTAATAATTACTAGTAACTCCCATGGGCTTCTCATATACAAAATTAAATACTAATCTTGATAATTTGTACGGTCCATAATTAAATTCTCTTGTAGCTTTAGCGTTAAAGTACTTTATTATTGCATTCACTGTGACATTATTATATAGGCGAAAGGGGGAGGCATGAAAAAAATTGATTGAAAATTGAGTCTCAAATATGGAATTTAAGAAGCACTGGCCTATGCACAGCATAGGCATATACTTAATTGAAACAGATCAAATTAAAGTAATATTTACTAGTTTTTATCTAATATTTTCCATTGCAGGGCTTGCGATACGTAAAAAATAATAAACATCAGTGTACCACACGAAGAGTCATTATTATGTTTAATAAAAAAGTTGTAATTCATTAATGCATCTACATTCAATAGCAATGGGTAATATTAGACTCTTTTACTTTTATGACTCTATAAATCTAATATACTAACAATATCTGTATCTCAGAAATATAAATTTTTTTCATTATCCATCCTTTTAATAATATAACATCAAATGACTTACATTCTAATTCCATTTCACCCTTACAAGCATTCTTATTCCAACACAAATTATTCTCTAATAAAAGTATGCGTTAATATTATTTTTCCAAGATCCCTTTCCCCTATCCTATCCTGCAATAATCTTTAATTTATTATTCAATTTGATATTAAGGTCGAGAGTGGAATGTAAGGCAAATGGAAGGAAAGTTAGGAATTCTTTATTAATTAAAACAATAAAGTGATAACAGAATAAACCCTCCCGCTACCATTAACATGATGCTTTTCAAAACAAAGAGATTACCCAGAATCCCTCATCAATAAAGGGATCCAAACCTAATATAAAAGCTAATTATCGTTTGCCTGTGTCAGATATGAAAGCATGGAATTAGGTCCTCCGATTTGTTTTTAACCCAAAGCGTGCACAGGTGTTAATAACATTATGGATTTCGCATTAGCCGTAGGTAATTATTATTATTATTCACCCCCTTTGCTAATATTGTCTTTGAACGTGTAATTAGTTTGCGAAGGACTACGGCGCTCACTTCCCAAATGGAATGCTAACTGTTATTTTCATATTCCATAATCATTATGTTTGGATTACATGTAAGATACGTATTATAGATAATATGAGGTTTATTAATATTTAGTGATATAAAGATTCAATAATAATGAAAAAAATAATGCCATCATTTTTTTAAAAATTAAGATTGCAGGCTATATATATATATATATTTATATATAGTCGAACCTTCATATTACGGACCTGTATATTGTGAATTTTTCTATAGAGTGAACTTTTTCCTGGAACCAAGAACATTTCACTATTGTCTTTGTAAAATAACCTCCCAATAGTGAAATGCTTTTCCTATATAACATTTCTCTTGTGATTCAATTTTTTTCTCCCTATTTTTAATGTATTTCTGGACATTTCAAGTCATTCTCCTTTTTAACACATTTTATGGTAGTCATAAATATTGAACTGGTTTTATGAGTAGCCTAACTTCTCGAGAGCAATAGAACTCTGGGCCTCCAAGAAGTGCAACATTTAGCCCCTATTTTCAAATTCACTGGAAACATCGTCGATATCCCCTTTCATCGTCAGTTTAGTCTAGTATCACTGAACTATTCTCGTTAATTCGTAATGTTGATCAGTCGTTCTGGTAACTTCGTTTCTTGTAGCTCAAAAATGTCGAAGCATAAATGCTTAAGCATCAAAGAAAAAATTAATTCTTCAGAAAGTGGATAAAGACGCCATAAACCTTTTCTTGCAGGGTTTTTTTCTCCCTATTAGGTAAGATATAAAAATAAATAGATATCAATTTATAGTGGTTTATAAAGAAAATTGAAAGATGAACCTCTATATAACGAATTTTCCATATAACGAACTTACAGTGGAGAGTTTCGAGTCCGACTGTATATATATATACTAGAAAATAGGTCGTTTGTTTAATTGTTGGTTTTTCAATGTGTTTAAAAGTTTGGAATTTTAAATTATCAATGTTTGGTTTGAATAATTTTGCAATCGGTTAATGGTTATTGAAAGCAACATAATGTCATCATGCATCAGAAATATATATATCTTATATTAAATACGTTTCAAAGGGTTTAATATTACATAACACAACACACACAAATATATTTTTTAAATAATCATAATTATGTTATGTATATTGAAATGAATCTTCTTTAAATATATACTTAATAAAATGGTCGAAATGTATTCGTTCATTAACCTATTTCGTAATAAAAGCTACTGTTAATTTTGAAAGAAAACATCAAAAGAATTTTACTCAAACACATTTGAAATTATTGAATCTTTTAGATAATTTGAACACTTTCACTAAAACAATTTGAGAAACGTTTACAATATTCTGAATAATATAAAATTTCCAAATAAGTCCTAAAATTAATAAATGAAAGTATTTTTTCTTTCTTGTATTTTTTTTCACGTTTATTGATTTTACTATTTAAATTAGAAAAAAAAACTTAAAGACAATTGTCAAGCAAGGGAAATATTTTCATTGCTTGAATTTTCTCATGTCTATTCAATAATTATGGGAAGTGTATAAATATGTAATTATTAATGTGTGGAAGGATTCAAACCGGGCACCTTCCATTCCATTCGGAACGCGAGTACTTTATCGATCACGCCAAAACGATCGTCTTCGCGTGATGTCTACTACTGGTTTAATTAGATACCACTACAAATGTTTTTAATACGCGTTTATAAGTTTCACTTGTATGTAACGGAATCTTTGAAATCGATTTTTACCCGCTTTAAGTCAGATTAATTTGAAATTTTGCTGACTTGTCAAGGACCGATGACAATACAATAATTTCATAATTTTGTTCCATTGTCCTGATTAGAATCCTCAGGAACAACGATTTTCATATTTGGTGACAACTTCATTTTACTCTTTCTAGAATTGGCGATTAATTCCATTTTCCATTTGAAGATTTGGCGACTAATTACAGATTCCATTGCTAGATTTGGCGACTAAAAGATTAAGTTACAACCCTTTAAAAGTGAAAATGTTTGCGTCAGCAATTTCTTACCATAATATAAACACTTCTCTCGTTTTTAAGAAAATGGAAATAAAAAAAAGACTCGTGCACATGGGAAAAAAAAATTCTGTTCTAACCCAGTGTTTCTCAAACTGTGGGGTGCACCCTCCTGGGGGGGACATGATAACCCTATGTGGGGATGCGAGTATATTGAAAAGTCCAAAATAAAAAAGATTTAAAATATTATTAATTTACCGAAAGAGGAAGTAGAACAAAATACATTCTGACATGATAAAAAAATAAAATACATATTTACACTAATATAAGATACTTATATATGTATCAGTGCGGCAAAAATATTTAATAATTGATTTATCAATACTAAATTCAAAGCATATTTAGTTATTACTACTGACTTCCATGGGTTTGTCATGTACAAATATAATACATATATTGATAAAATGTGCAGTTTATAATATTATAGTCACATTGTAGTTTTAGCGTCGAAGTACATTATTATTGCAATCAATAAATCGTTGTTGTTTGGGGGGGCGATGAAAATTATGACTCGAAATTGTTAGCAAATCTGGGTAGTTTGAGAAGCACTGTTCTAATCACTGAACTCATCCATAAAGTCCGTTTTTTCTAAATTTTTTTTGTCGGATCTGTAGAATGAAAAATGATTCATTGCTTTATTTTAGCAAAACAGCTGAGAATTGATTCAGAGGTCATCGAATTAAATAATTTCTTACAAACTCTTCAATTCAAAAAATGTACTTTTGTGTCTAATACTAATGCAAGCTTCAGAGAGAATATTGAACTCTTTTTAGTGAAAAATACTATTGACAAAACACCTTCTTCCGCGTGAAATATTTTAAACTTAGCTCTTCCAGATTTCCCTCAGTTAGCTGATCCTACATTTTGCAAACCAGACCGTATCAACGCACTGATAGGATGCCAATGGGTATTCAAGATTCTAAAAAATTACGCATTGAAGATTAATTCATCAATGAATAAATGAAAGTTGAAAAAACTAAACAAACACGCTTTTTTGTTAAATCGAACTAAAAAGTAAAAAAAATAACTCTTAATAAAATGATAAACAAAAAAATTAATGTGGTTGTGGTAGAAGCATGTGGGGAGGGTGCTTTGTGCAACACTTTTACACTAACTTAGCATTTCGGAATAGAAATAGTAAAGAATTATAACAATTAGTATAGAGCACCTCACGCTTTTACCCCAATGACATTAATTTTCTATTTAATCATTTTCTTCTTATATTAAGAATTTTTTTTTACTTTTTAGTTCTATTTAACATAAAAGGTGTTTTTTAGTTATTTTAAACTATAATTTTTATGAAAATAAATCTACCAATCCACAGGTATACCACATATACATCTATCTGCATCCTATCGGGGATATTTATGGTACTTGAACATTTAGACTTTAAAGGTTGTTCGTTTATTGAGACAGTAAAATATTTTCTGAGACCAACATCATCAATGACCATGGTAAATACGGTCTCCCGCGCTCAATGATAGTATTTACTCTTATCACAGCAGTCAAGGGAGATATCATTAAAATCCTTGTTGATAGAAGACTTCTTGCTAAATAGATGAACGTGTTAAAACGAAGAATGTATCCATAAAAAACGAATACCTTAGACCAAGAGGCTAAATGTTCAATGATGTTTTAAAATAAAAATATCCATTATATGTCCTTGAAATAAATTGAAGCGCCAGAAGTACACTAAAGAAAAGACATTGTTAAAGCAGTTCACTCATAAAACCCACAGCCGAATTTGGTTTACCGAACGAAAATGTTTTTTTTTTACTTTGAAGAATCTTTTCTGACCTTCCGTGTGTGCCATGGCAATCTGAAGATGTTATAGGCCTGATAATTGACGTGAATGCTGCGTAAGACGTTTGTGATGCTACTTATCTGGAACCCCTTGAGAGGTCATGGTAGGTGCTAAAGCTTACAAGCAGATCTGGAAGTGAGTCTGAGAGTCAGTCTGATTGGAGGAGTGTTTCTTCGGGTGTGTGGGTCTCTACTTTTGGTGTCTCTTTAAAGGTGGAATATGTCACGCCTTCAAAAGATGTGCGTGATGTACAATCATTTCCGTTTAGACGTAACTGGGACTAGCTTATGGACATTGGTCTTTAGTACGGTTGACTTTGAAGCAGGAGATTGGTGTGAGAACTGAGCCGGTCACTTTTTTTTGTCAGCTTGACCAAATTGAGGTTAGAGGTTGACTTGAACTTGAACTTAAGCGTCGGTATTGTCCTGTCTGGATTAAGTCATTAGTTCCCTAACAAAAAATCTGCCCTCTAATGGTGACCGTCGCAAATTATTAAAACAACAAAATGGCTACACATAGTCAAGGATTTCCCAAGAAGCTTAAGAAATGAAAACATCCTTGCCGAAAACTCATCATTCGGCCTCCGTAATACTTTTGTGGGATATTAAATATGAAGGTGTGCCTGTGATATTGCGGCCAGACCACTATTATCAATCACCCTATTTAGCAATAGACTATCTTAGAACCTATAGTAAAGCTCCTGAACGTAAACCTGTACGAAGGAAACTATTGGATTTTCAATAGGTTTCTACTATTACGTCAAAGACGAAGACGATCCAGTAGTGTTTGAACGAGAATAGCCGGATTTCATAGAACAAGGAGATTGATCATCCAACAGAAAGGATTTAAATGCACTCGGCTATAAGTCGTACTCAGTATAGGAGCCAAATGGAGTCAAAGACGCCCCCCCAATTGAAAGAGTCTTAAACATTCTCTAAGGAAAGCAGCGTTGAAAATTCCCTTTTATGAAATGAGTGCACCCGTAGATGATTAACCACTATGTGATGTCAAAAAGTACAATATATTAAATTTACATGCAAATCATTTGGAAATAGTTTGTAGTGTACTTTCATAATATTGGATGTTCATTATTCATATCGGATCATCCTTATTCAATATCTGTAGTATACTTTCATAATACCGGATGATCTTTATTCATATCGGATCAAACTTACTCATAATATAGGATTCTTGATCCTTATGTCTCATTGGCTGTTAGTACCTCCTATTGAATTTCATTGGTCGGAAGAAATATCTCCTGGCATTTCTTCTGTCTACCCAGAATTCCACTCTGACAAAGAAAATATACATATTCGAAGGTAGTTGTTGTTGAAGAAATACAGTTTATTTTTGATAAATTACTACTATTTTACTTTTCCACTCAACTTTAAATTTTATTACAAAGTAAGGTTTGCACCCCCTGGATCGCGGTGTCTCTTCAAATCCCGAAATTAATATAATTAATTCTGGGATTTAATTTTTGGCTGAATTATATATTTGGAGATTTTTTTCTCTTCAAAATTCTCTAAGAATTTAATTCTCAAAAAATTAATATTTTTTATGTGAAATATGTACATAGAATTTATTTTTTTGTGCAAGTATCTTTCCGTATTGATAAATTTATTTAAAAATAATCTACTGGTATAAAATTTGAAACTTTGCGTACCAAGCTACCCGACGCGATTTGATTTTTCACAATTAAAATTCCGTTTACAATGAATGAACTAAATTCACAGAAAAGTGGTGCCAGGTTGGAATCACGTGATGCACGGGCAAAATTTGCTCGTGCAACGCGTTACCGAGAAAAATTCTTATACTTACGTTGTTCAAATCTTATGTTTTAATTTTATCTTTTCGTACGTATACTTAATGTTATGATACTTTTTGATTGTTGCTTCACATTCTGATTCAATAACTGAATTAATTTGCACACAAAAACCTTTAAGTGTAGCAAAAGAACTAGATAAAGTTATCAAAGAGGAATTATACACCAATGCAGCCTGCTGGATTTGAGATACTATCATCAAAAATTCTAATAGAAATGTCTATTTTTGAAAATGGACGTAGACCTGGGAAGAACATACTCCTATTTACTGACGATAAAGCCTTCAAGTGTCGAGTCTCAACGAGCATTTTCTCCGGCAGGACAATTTGTAAAAGCTTAATTACAGAAACACAAGAAGTGAAGACATATTTTTTTTTTAAATTTCATTATGTACTATTTTGTATTTGTTTTTATGATGAGTTCGGCACTTTCTGCACAGCTACAACCTTGTTTTCAAAGATACGAATATCAAACTACGAATCCTGTGCGTGTGCAGAATCTCTCTAAACTGCAATAGGATGATTTTGGCCCACCCGATAGGATGATTCAAATATTTAATCACGTTTCTTCATTGTAGGGTCCACAGCTTTGTATTCAGAGTCTAAATAATTTTGCCCGTTGGGGAGACAAAAAACATGTAGTGGAGACAAGTTTAAAATTTTCTAATCAATACTGAAAAAACGGTATTTAATCTTGTGAATACCTGTATTACAAAATTGTACAAATGGCTCAAAATACCGGTATTCGGTATACCGATATTCCAATACTTAGTTTCAATGAATAATAATATTAAACCAATTTTTTTAATTATACTTTCAGTTTTATTTTGTAATTTCTGCTTTGTTAATATGTGTAAGTATTTTTCAAAAATAGTCCAATCCTACTCCCGTGACCAATCTCGTTATTGATAATATAACACGGAAATGCAAACCCTATTACAAAACTTATTTTTAACTCATGTATAATTGTTTCACAACTATGGCACAATTAAATATATTTCTGGGTCATAAAAATCTTACACTTGTTAAAAAACGGTTATTAAAGATAAACTCAAAAAACAGAGATATAAAATAGCACTTTCAATAACTAACCCTAAATATCGAATATTTTTAGCACACAATATTCAATGGCCCTTCACCAGCACCAGAAATGTAATTCTCGTTTGCTAATCCTACTTGCATCAATTTAACTGCGAACACATATAATTCGTTATTTTATAAACATTCTATTTCCCCATTCAAATAACCCTTCAACGCAAGTTATTTTTCAGAAATAAATTTTGTTCTAATCACAGTGCTCAGCTCGATTTATTGTTCGCATAATCATCAAAATAAGAGCTTTGAAATATGTTATTAATTAAAGCAATAAAGTGTAACAGAATAAACCATCCCAAAGTCATTAGCATGTTGCTTTTGAAAACAAAAACATTACCCAGAATCCCACTCATCACTAAAAATCTTCGATCATAATACAAAAGCTAATTATCGTTTGCGTGTGCCAGATGCAAAAGCAGGGCATTAGGCTATTTTGCTTTGTTTTTAACTCCATGCGCCAACAGGTGTTAATAACATTATGGATTTCGCATTAGCTGCAGTTAATTAGTATTATTATTCTCCCTCTTTTCTAATATTGTCTTTGACGTTTAATTAGTTGGGGATTGAATAGATTTCTCTCCTCCCTCCTCTGAACAGGAGCGTGATCTATTGCTTTGATAGTCTGGAATCGTTACTTAGAATTAGTGGTGTGATGGGGCTTAGTTATAAATATTTACCAATCATAAGTTTATAAAAAATGTGAAATGCAATAAAGATAATTTTGTTTTATGAATGATTTATGCGCGTTAGATAAATTCATTTGTGGAAGTTGTTGATTCAAGTTTGTTATTGTTTGAAAACTGATAAGTGCAACTAATTATGCAATTGGATGAGTAAGAATTTGTAGGGTAGCTTGGCTTAAAAATGTTTGGATATCTTGCCATTGTGCTAAAATGTTAATGATGCATTTAAATTTATTTGATCTAAGTTCTTTATAATCGCTTACATTTTGTGAGAAGTATGTTGATATGCTTCCACTGACTAAATTTTCTGTATTAAGGCAACACAGTACGAATCAATTGACAAAAAATTTAATCTAATATTTTTAGCTTAAATTATTCTTTATGTACTTTTATATAACCTCACAAAATAGGAAAGCTCTAAGCTTAAAAAGCACAGAATTATGATACACTTTACTTTCGTTTTTATTCACATCCCAATGGAAGATCAAAACAAACGGATTTATCTCAGAGAGATAAAATAACTAGTTTATCTTCATTTAAAGTGCTACGGCTTTTTTCTATTGCACCCAATACTTGGAAATTGTTTTCTCTTGTTGCTAATAGTACATGGAATCAAAGTTGGTACGCATGTTTGAATCACAGTAATACTTATTTTTTAAAAAAAATAATTGAACTCAGAATTTATACATTTTTAAGGAATTTTCAATAAGCATTATTTATAAAAAGAAGAATCGTACAAATACCAATCATGTTATTACAAAATCCATACCGATTTTTGTTATACATAGATTGAAGTACTTGTAATTCAAATTCCATGCTTGTACGTAAATCTTTGTAGGGGAGGAGTAGCATTTTAAAATCTCTTCACAAATTAAGTTTTTTCCTTAGAAAATTAAATGGCTAGCTTTTTATGAAATTTTGAGCACAAAATCTGTTTTACATAGTATACATACATAGGAGACAACCAAAAAAACTTTGAAAATCCTTAAATTAAAATTTTTTGCGTAAATCGTTCCATTTCCCGATAAAACATAAAATTTTTTTTTACTAGATTATTGATCGGAAATTGGTAGAATGGGTTGGATAATCAATTCAACATTTTATTAATTAGTACTATTCAATATTGCCCAATTAATTGAAGGTAGGATTGCCATAGCATCGAGAAGTTAGACATCTGCCTGTTGGTTCATGGGAGGTATCCTATTGCTCAAACTACCCTAATATTTAACTGTCTGCATAACATATCCTCTATTGCCCAGCAATTCATGCCAAGCTTTTCTGGCACACGCAAACGATAATTAGCTTTTGTATTATGATCGATGATTTTTAGTGATGAGTGGGATTCTGGGTAATGTTTTTGTATCAACCCAAAAGACCCAGGGCATTTGACCTTCTCTGATAAAGCTGTTGATGTTGCCGAAGCAGTCTTCGATAGCTTCGGAGCGATCTAAGGCTTCTTCCTTTTTTATCAATCTGCACATCATGAACACGCCAACAACAACAATAATAAGTACTTGTCAAAGTTGTTAGCATACACTTTACATTAATACTGATATAAGTTATTTAAACTGTTAAAGACAATTATTTCGTTAATTATTTCGTTTGAGACAGTGGTGTCGATGAAAATTCTGGTTTCGATTCAATTTTTTAATCGATTGCCCCACGATGCATTATCAGATTACTTTATATTGCTGTTCTAATTGTTCCGTATTTTTATGGTTTATTCTCGTTCGTATAGAGATGATAGGAAAATTTGAAATATTTGTTTGGACTTGAGTAAAAGGCACCGTAGAATTAAGAAAAATAATACAAAAAGGCCGACATAATAAAATTATATGCATTTTTTTACCCCCAATTAAATATGTATGATGAAAATGTTTAAATAAAAAGGAAGAGAAGGATAATTTAAAGATATGTATGTACTTTATATTCAATAGCAGTGAATAAAGCAGTAAAATAAAAACTATTTAAAGATCCCCATTCTGATCTGTTCTAGAACAATGAGATTGGACAAATTCATTCGCCTTTTATCATGCTAATAGCCTACAGTTAACTGAACGAGGCAGAGTGGTTAAAAAAAATTGAATGCCATTTCCTTCGAAATTTGTTTTGTTCATTTCCCAAACTAATGGGTTCTGAAGAATTTCATTTGCATAATCTGGCCATTTTCTTCAACGGTAGTTACTATTTATTCGAAACTGGATAACCAACCCTACTAAATAAACTAAAACTAGTTAAAACTAAAGCAGTTTCTGTTTGTTTTTCTTTATTTCGCTTCTTTTGTAAATAATGTAAATAGTAAATAAATATAAAACATATAAATGAAAGGAACATCTAATTATGCTTTTCTTTCAATAACTAAGTTCATACTGACACGCAAGCTCTGTTTTTGTATTAGTTGAAGAATTCTTTTCACATTTGCAATTTAATTCTTTTTTTTTCCCGATATGATCAAACAGAAATATAAGTATTGCGTTGCATTTAATGCATTTCTTTTTTAAATATCTCGTTTATCATTACTTAAAAAAAATGAAGTATATACAATTTGTTAAAGGCAATTAAATGTAAATCAAGTGGAATTTTGCATCTAAATTAGAGTAAAACAAGTTTAAAAAAGGGAAAAAAAGTAAGATGTATCTATACCATTAAATGTTCTGTAGATTGTATAATGTCTAAAATGCATTTATAAGATTAAATACGGTTATTGAATTTAATTAGCAGTTATTGTAGACCTCGAGGGGATATTTTAAGCTATTACTTTTGTATAATTTAGTAGAAAATTTATTTTATCCATTAATTAAATTGACTCATTTTTGAGAAATAAACTATATTTTTTAAACAAATGCATGTGGACATAAATTAAGAAGTTTATTTTTATTCCGTTATTATATACTTTTGTTTTTTTCATCGTTTTCAAATAAATTTAAATTTGAATGGCATTTAAAAAAACCATTGGGAATAAGTTTGATATTTTAAATATTTATAAGCTTAAAAATCCAGCGTTTTGTAGGAGTATAAATACATCTCGAGTGTATTTAAATTTTATGATTAAAATTAAAATTTCATCATATGCACACAAAATCCTTTTTTCACTATGAATGGAATATTTTAAAATTAAAATAAAATCTTAGTGACTAAAACGAGAAAAAAAGAAATTAAAATGTTTGACTTCTTGAACGTAATTAATTAAAAATTAAAATATTTACTTCAAATAATCTAATTAATTGACAAAAAATTAAATTTAAAAGATAATTAAAAAGATTGCATTTATTAACTAACTTTGCATCATGGAAAATAATTATATAAACTGTACCTTAAAAATCAATGAATAGAAGTTGAAGTAGAGGCAGTTTTCTTCAATTTATTTACAGAAATAATTTCATATATCATCTGTAGCTACTAGCACATTTCATTTTAAACTCGGTTTAATGAAAGAAATGTACTCTATCACACTTTTCTATAATTATTTGAAATCAGGATGTGATGGGCTTTATCCGTGGCTATCCCATTAGTCTTTTGGGGGAAATTCTTCTTTAGGGTATCCGACTACGCTCGAATCCTTGATTTTGCAAAAGCGTATAAATGGATAATATTTATGATATTTAGTGTCTCTTACATTAGAAAACGTATATAAAACTGTTTTAAAAATAGTATTAAAATACCAAATTATTTAAGTTCAACTTTTTGACAAAAAAAAATGAACATACTAACCCATACATACCCATTACATACATACATACCCATTATCAAAACATTCTCCTTTTATGAAAAATACTTCTATTATAATAAGATTTCGCGCCTGTATATAGCTCAGACCTCTGTACAAAGGATGAACTAAAATTTTTGAAACGTGTAACTTAGAAGTGGATTTTACATATTTTACTACAACAACAGAGGGGAGAAATTTTAAGAGAAAAACGTCGATAGTTATTTCAATTGGTGGTATATCTGAAAATAATGTGTCCACGTCACTTGACCATGGTTCAAAATTACGTGGTCCGTCGCCCAAAGCCCTCGTGTAGCTGAACAGTGCGACGTTAATATTCAATCAATCAATCTGAAAATAATGTGATTTTTTCCAAAATCCTAGTTTAGACTCTCTGGAGAAGTCTTTACTTTATATCAGCAAAATATTATTATTATAGAAGCATTTTATAAAAGGAAAGCGTTTTCAAAAAAGGTTATTCTAAGTTAATTTTTAACCAAAATACACTATTTAATAATTTTTTTTGTCTTTACGTCCTTAAAACAATTTTTATGCATATATTCTAATCTAAGTGACACTAAATATCATGAAAATTATCTATTTATGCGCTTTTTTAAAATCATGATTACGAACGTAGTCGGATACTTTGAATGTGATTTGAGTTTAAAACTGCCTTTTGTAGATAGAACATTTTTTTGCTAATTAATGTGCTATTTAAACGCTAGCAATGGGTGTGTTATAGTCTTTACGCTGCCAGTCAAGTGAGAGAAAAGAATAACCTTTCGTAAACGTTGATGTTGGAGAGAAAAAGTTATGGATTAGAATATAGTCAACCTAGGAGTGAGATCAGACAAGTGCTCAACTATCGGATCAAACACAGATAAGTGTTTAGTTGATTGTCTTATAAGCTTAGAAAACTAAATTAAATCTCACCCTCGGCTTCTAATACTTAATTGATTAGACTGAAATAAAAGTGCTTATTTTACTAACAATGTCTGATAACGCAGTGTCCCAAACTACAACTACAAACTCCTGGTTGTGACAAGGAGTGCGATTGCATGATGTAATTCTCACCACATCCTGCAACAGCGTTTCTCAAACTGTTGGGCGTGATAACTCTACGAGGGAGGCACGAGCATATTGAAAAGTCGAAAACAAAAAATTATTCCACCAATTTTTAATTTACTGAAAGTGAACAAAACAAAAAAAACCCATTGATATAATAAAATACACATTTGCACTGATATAATACACTTATAAATGTATCAGTACTACACAATGTATATTTCATAATTAATTTAATAATACCAAGTTAAGTTTAATAATTACCAGCGAATCCATGGGCTTGTCACATATAAAATTATTTACAAAACAATTATCTTTATAAGTTGTACTGTTTATTATGAATCCCTTAACTTCTGATTAAAAGTTAAGCAATTCGCTCTTCAATGACACCGTTTTCCATATAGACGCCTTATGTGGCGCATATGATGTATTGGAAAGGGGATAAGGGAATAAATAAGCAAGCCCTCTGAAATAAGTAAATCCTTCGCAAACTCTGTCAAAGTCCTTTTATTGTATTCCAAAACCTTTGAAATAATTTTATGGGTAGTAGTGCACACAAAAATCGTACTTCTTAATGACATCCGAACAATTAACGTTTTAACGGAGCGAGACGTATATATACGCCAGAGACACTTAAGAGGTTAAAATCGTATTGTAGCTTTAGCGTCAAAGTATAACGCTATGAAATTCAAAACAATGTTATTGTATGGAAGGGGGTAGGAGCGATGAAAATTGTGATTGAATATTGGGTCGCAATTATTGAAAGTTTGAGAAGCGCTGGCCTACAAGAATAGGTCAGCCAACTTTCATATATATTTACTTTTTCTGACCTTCATGCAAGATAATTTGGTCAGAAAACCAAATTGGCATTTTCTGTCTATTTGGTGTTCTGACTGTCTTGGCGGGCCGCTATTTTCCCACCGCTGAGCTACACAATAGTAATTGATTACGAGACCTTTATTCTAATATTCCTGAATAAGCCTAAATAAATTCGTATTCTGTTCTAAAGAAATCAACCATCGTGAAATAATTTTTACAAAGATGCAGAATTCCAATAATTATTTTCATAAATAAATACAAAAAACTATTACTTTTTCCATGCGAAACCATGCCGTGCTTTAAAGCCATCAAACGGAAGTCACTTTCGTTTTGCACATCTATTCAAAGAAATATTTACATAAGACAGGCTGGATAAAAGCATTAATCAATCACAAATTAAAAAGCTCTTTTGTAACTCAACGCAACTTTACTCTCTTTCTACATCAACAAACGAATGCATGTTGCCAGAAGGGGGATATTTTCAAAAACTCCCTCTGCTTTTGATGGATAGTCAAAGTTCTATTTCTCCAGAATTAGAATTTAATTGATCATTTAACGTTCGAATGGCTTTTTAAGAACTTCTGGAGACAGTTAAAGTTAAGAAAGAAACCACGTTTAGATATAGACGTGTATATCGAGTATCTATTTATCGACTCCGAGTTTCTGCAAGGGTTAATATGAAAAGGAATGGGGCAAAATATTACGTAGCTCTCTCCAGAAGCATGATTGGAAATATTTGGAAATGTTTTGCCCGAGGCTTTTGCAAGTAATGAGCTAAGGTAACAACTCTTTAAGAAAAGCGGTCTCCCATTTAGTTATCCCATGCTGAAATAAACAGAAGTGATTCAGTGGTATTAGATATCGGTAGCTTCAGGCGAATATTGAACATTTATCACGGCAGCTTTATTCTGGTGTAGGGTATAATCTTGTTGTGATTTTTTTTGTTTTGTTTGCCCACAGATGTCCTGTTAAGAATAATCTAGAATTAACTTCCTGCTATTTTAAAGGACATAACATTTCATCATCATAACATAATAAAACAAAACATGTATACCGTATATTTCCTTGTATAGACCGAGATTTCTTTGTAATTTTTTAAAGTTAAATAATGTAGGAGGTTCGGCTATACCATACGAATCTGCTAATCTCGAAAAAAATGCAATAAAACTCCTCCCCCTTTTTTTATTTTACATTTTCTGTGAGCAAACAAACTTTAAACTTTTAACTTCTCGAGCAAATTTAGATCTTTTAACTTTTTGAGTATTTTGAATAGAATTTTTGTTCTAAAAAGGAAGAGGGGGGAAGACTCACAAAACCTTTCAAGATGTGTCATGATTAAGTTTTGGAAAAGCTTTTATAATTTACATTCACTCATTTCGGTACCTGAATGTATGTGTTCATCATGCGGTAATTTTTTACTTCGGTGCTGGAAATGTAGGTTGACGATCACTTGTCGTATATCGTATACTTTTTTGATAATAATAATTATTATTTGTTGCGGCTCATGAGTAAAACAAGTATTGCATAAAATATTACCGTTTTGTAAATGTTTTTACGGAGAGTTTAGTCTTAGTTTGTGTGTGTGTGTGCTTCCTGGCCGAAAGGGTTATTATAGCAGGTAAGATCGTTTCTAAGACTCATTCAGTAGTGTTAAATGAATAGGAGGGACCCTGGCGATAGACTCTGCATTTAATCTGGTAGCTAAATGTTTCTAAATTTGGTAATAAAACTTATACATCTGGAACAATCCAGAAGGATCTAGAAGGATAATTTGACAAAAAAAAGTTGAGAAGTTACTATACAGTTATTTCCATCCAATATAACGCCAGTACAGGAAGCCAAACTCATAGTCAAAGCTTCTCAGCGACTGAGTGTTTCATTGGTTTCATGCAATATAGTAACAAGGGATTTGTGCATTACTGTGTCAACTTTAAGTTTGAGCTATTGTGAGTGCTATTTGTTTCCTGTTAAAAGTAAATCATTTGTATGAATAAGAAGGTTCCAGGATAATTTGTGTTTTTTTTTCGAAATAACCTACTTTCTATTTGAGTGGGGATTTTTCACATTTGAAAGCTTGTTACACATTGAACAATAAGTTAGTACTGATGGTAAATAATAAGAAGCAAGATCGCAGAGCGTTGGACTTAAGATTAAACTAAAGGTGAAATATTCGAGGTTCGGTTCTTCGACGTTTGTTTAGTGAAATAATTATTTATTAATTTTAATTAGGTTCCACAAAGGCAACACATATCGTTAACAAGTAATATAAAAAAAATTAAGTCAATTCCTACTTAGATCAACAAAGAAAAATTTTATTTTAGCTACTTTTATTAAATAGTTACAATTAATATAAATATGTATATACATATGACAAAATTACAACATTAAGTGGTAATTAATTTTTATTAAGTATCATTAAAGTATCGCATTGTCATCCGAAACAATCGTGTATATAAAATTTCAGTTCAAATGAATGCTTTAAAGCGTGAAAAAAAACCTTTTCAAGTCTTGACACATGTTACCAAAAGGGTCGCTAAGCCGCCAAAAAGGATGCCAACGTAGCTGCATTTGTTAATTAGAATAATTAGTTTTAATCAATTAATTTTTACAAATTATAATTAATTTACTGTATTGTCATCCAAAATAATCATGTATATAAAATTTCAGCTCAATTGAGCGTTTTAAAATGTATTTTATTAACGATTAAATATTCCACGAAGATAAATAAATAAATCAACATATAGAGAGTGTGAACTAATAGTAGGAATTGAACAAAAATAATAGACAAAGAAGCTGGACGGTTTTTCATAGCGACCGCAATCTCCCCTAACTTGACCTTTACTGAAAACGTATGGTCGTTACAGGCCCCTTCTGCTTCTTGAGACAGCCAGTTACATTTATTATGACAAGAGCTGTTATTAGATATATTTTAATTCCATTTTTAAAGTGAGATTTATTTTCTATCGATTAGTTTGAAAAAGCGCTTTCAAAAACGTAATGAACTTATTTTAAATTAAACCCTTGTGTGTCACATTTACAGCATTAACATATATGTATTTTTACACAAAATTTTACTTGATTCATAAAAAATATCTTTTGCTTAAACCCAAATTTGGTAATTATTCCCCATGCAATAAATAATGTATTCGAAAACTGTCAAAATCCCATGAGGCTAGTACATGACAATAACATTTTTATTGATTTTTAATATACACTGGTGGGCAAAACTTAAGTAACGGGTGGATTTATTGCCATAACTTCACGAAAAATCATCTGAGAGACAGGAAATTCAGAAATGGGGGAGAGTATTATGTACGTAAAGGATGACAAAACATCGGCGCTGAAAAAGGAATACAATGCATACGGTGTGGAATCAAACAAAAACAAGCTTTATTGAACGCATAGTATCGTGACTCATGATGGTCTATCCAACAGGAAGAACAACAAGCAGATGTTCCTTAATATGGTATATGCCCTCCCCTCACTGCAATAGTTTCTTTGCACCATCTCCGCATACTCAGAACCAGCTGGTGCAACACTTCTTGCGGTAGGAGTACCCATTCTTCAATCAGCATCTGTTTGAGTTGTTGGGTGTTCTCCGGATGATGTAAGCGTGCTGCAATACGTCTCCCCAAAGCATCCCACACACGTTCGATGGGATTTAAATCTGGCCAATCCATTCGAGTGATATCTTCACTTTCTAGCAGCTCTTCAACAGCAAGAGTCTGATGTGGCCGTGCATTGCCATCCATAAAAATGAAGTTTGGGCCAATGACACCTCGGAACAGACGCACATGAGGAAGAAGTACCTCCTCACAATAGCGATCCCCGATTACAGACCCTCTATCGAAAAAGTGGAGCTCAGTTCGCCCGTTCAGCATAATGCCTCCCCAGACAAGAACTCCAGGACCACCGTAAGGGTGTCTTTCCTTGATGTTACTGGCATAAAACCGTGTCCCGATCTCTCTCCAAATCAAAACGCGTCGAGAATCGCTTCTGGTACTGAACCAACTCTCATCCGTAAAGAGGACACGACTCCATTGATCAGTTGTCCTGTTTTTGTGCTCTCTGCACCACTGTAAACGGTGGCGTCGGTGGTCAACTTTCAACGGGAGGCAGCGTTCAGGACGGCGGGTGAATAGGCCCCCTTTTTGAAGGCGTCTGGCTACAGTAAACCGCAACACTTGTCTCCCCTTTGCTGTAGAGAGTTGCTGAGCAATGACGCTTGCTGACTGCCGTCTGCCTCTTTTTGCCTGCAGGATGATATATCAGTCATCCCCTGAAATTGTCGTCCTCGGGCGGCCACCAGCAACCTTTCTAACAGCTGTGCCTGTAGTTTGGAACGCTTTCCAAGCGCGCGCAACGACACTTTTGTTGATTCCGAACTCTGCAGCTACACTGGTGACGGTACGCCCCTCCTCCAGCTTTCCGATCATTCTTCCACGTGTGAAGTCGTCCAGTTGATTTCTTCTAGCCATATTTCACGAACTGACTCACTGGCACTTGCAACGAATATGTTGAATTGCGTCTCCGTCCTTCATTTTATTCTACTGTCGAGCAGCGCGCACCGACATCACGCGTTTTGCGTACGCTCACGTCGCTTCTGACGCTTGGTTCCTGATATTTGCATACTCATGACGTTTCTACTGACTTACTTGTTCACTGTACTGATCTCCAGACCTCCTTTTCTGCAATTGCATGGCTATCTCTGCTAAATTTTTACATTGTTGTTTAAGTTTTGCACACCAGTGTATGTATGAGGCTAAAAAAGTCACTTTTATTTTGTTTACATTCATTAATTAAACCTAAGGCATTTCTCCTTATGTTGATAAATTTAGTGTAACAGAAAAGGAGAAAATTACTTTTTGTATTGTGAATAAATCAGTTGTTTACTATAAAAAAGAACCTGATTGTAAGCAAAAAAACAGAACTTAATTAATAGAAATAATCACCTAAAAATATCACAAAAATATCCAGAATTTGTTAAACGCTGCTGAAAGCAAGAATTTTAAATAAAAAAAAAACAATATTAGTAGACATACAAGAAACTACTTTTGTGTGGACTATAATAAATTTATACCTGTGGTTTCTTTGATATTTTTTTGTTCTTTCTCATTTGCGATCAAAATAAAAAGTAAAACTGAAAACTGAAATTCTAAATCAGATTGCCTGGTTTGAGAAATTTCGAAATGTGATTGGTTATTTGCAGTTTTTTATTTTTTTATCAAATTCTGGACAAAGTTATTAAGATAAAAATACCTCGATTTTTTTCCTTTTTATTTTAGTAATGGACTTTCCTAATGATAAGAAAAAAAGAGGAAAATGACATAAATGAATTATTAACGGGAAATTTATTTATTTATTTAGGTAATTGTTTTTGTTTGGACGATAAATTAAATAGAAATTTGTAGCATGTCTCTCCTAGAGTATTTCCAATAATTGGAAATTCCATTTGGATTTTGAGAAGATTTCTTATTTTCTATTTATCAACTTTTTCGTTGTTATTTGTGTAAGGAAAGAGAGTGAATGTTTGTAATTAAACATATTAAATACAGGTTATATTTCTGAAGAAAATTGATTTTTTTGTTTAGAAAATAGAAGATTCTAATTAAGATTCATAATTTGTTGGAGAAACAGAATTTTATGATTAAAAAGTTTTGACATAATTAAAATTGCTAGCATTTCTAGCATCTCTGTAAATTATAATTTTCGAACCTAAACTCGTGGTACTTCATGTTTTCTTTGCAAAAATATGATTTTCCTTTTTTTTAATTATCTTTAATAAGATCTGTATCTTCTTTTCCGAGATAAAGTTGATACATGATTAACAAATAATTACTTTTAATAATATTTGATTTTTTATCTGAAATATTTATCTATTTAACTATTTTCCCACTGACAAAATACTAAAAATAAAAAAAATTTAAAGGAAAAAATCCAGAAAATTTTTTTTTTATAATATAAAGTTTTTAAATTGTAGTTGTTGTTGTGTGTGACAAAGCGTACAGGTACAAAAGATGACAAAAATTATAGATACAGTAGAAAGTCGTTTATCCGAATCAATTGGGACCGGACACTATACGAATATTGCAAAGCATAACATTCGGGAAACGCGTTTGAAGAAAAGGCAAAACAGGGGCAAAATGTAGCAATTTTACCTTCATTGTGGAAAATAATCCCTTATTTTTCGCTGTACCATTGTAAACCTTCGTTTTGAAGCCAATGACTTTATTGGCAGAGTCTTCCAATTTACTCCAGTCTCGTCTACGTTGTAAGCATGCATCGTCTCAGAAGTAACCTTCTTCCATATGCTGCAAAAATGTTTCCTAAACTTGCGAGCAGAATTCTTATCGCCAGATAATGCTTCGCGTTCAATCTGCAGTTCCCGTATCCCGTGGCACGATTTAAAGTTCTTTAACCAACCAGTGCTAGATTTGAAATCAGCCGAACCACCTTATTCCTCGTTAAATTCCAGAGCTTCTTCGCAAAACAGAGGGCCCAATATCGGGTCCCCTTTGCTCCTTTGTGAAAACAACAAGTAAAATGCACGATCAAGAACAACACCACTTGCTTCCCTCGTTGTTTTCCTTTTCTTCGAGCCATCTTCTCAGTCAAGTTTTGACTTAAAACTAAATTGGTTTCTTGGCTTTTTTTTGTCGGAAATTGACTTTCCAACACTATAAAACTGTGCTAGAGATGCTACACTTTCTCCCTTCTCGAGACGGTTTAATATTTCAAGTTTTGTGTCTATGTTCAAGACGTTGCGCTTCCATTTTTAATTTGAACCCGTAGCAGTTCGCAACTCAACAAAATAGCACGTATAAACCCCCTTACTTCGAAACAAACTGACCTATTCTTCCAAGCAGATGTTTACAAAATCACACAAATGAAATTCTCAAATATCCCTGACCTTGGGTTTCCCCGTCACTTTTAGCCTGACGCGAAACAACTATTGAGCATTGCACTGTTCGAAAACGTATTCATTTACAGTACATAGAGTTGATAAAAAAACAAAAAAAAAACTGGTCCAAATAATTGACGCTCCGAATAGTAAACCTATCGGATAAATGACGTTCTACTGTATTGCCAAAGGCGTGAATACCTCCCGTGGACTAACAGGTAGAAGTCCAACCATTCGAGGCAATTGCAACCAAACCTTATGTCTAGTGCAATTTTTTTGGTAAATTTTCTATGTTACACGAGTCTTTTTAAAAATATTTTGGGTGTAACAACGGTGCTTTGATACGACCTACACCCGTCCATTCATGTCGAGTTTAATAGAGCAGAGCAGGTCGCTCGCTGCTGGGTTTGAGACTGAGCACGTGGCTTTGAGGTCATTGTCTATGGTTTGGCTTCGGGTGTACAACAACAGCATGTCTGGAAGTCATAATAGACATAAAAGTGCCCCCCACCGTGTGAAAAATGACGGGGCCAGTCTGACTGAGGAGACTGACCGGAGAATGGCTTCAAGAAAACAATGGCAGCGTGGTGGACAAGTGTCCAGATGGGTGGATGAACCTCTGGTTCCGGTGCATTCAAGAAGGACTGGGGAGAGCGATTATTAGTTCCACTCCAATAGGACTCTAAAGAGTCCCAGACCTGTGTGGAGACTTTTGTTGGCCGTCCATGTGGTACACCCGGAATGTGTGGTACACCCGGCCCCTGGACTTTAAAAGGATCATTCTTTGGTGATTAGGGAGAAGAGGGTAGATCGAGATCGGATGGAGACGAGAGCTGATTGTTTTGCAAAGAGAAAGAAACGGGAGGAAAGGCTCTTCACGTGTTGACCTGATCGTGATGGTGTAAACGTGTGGAGTCTTCTAGAGTCTTCTACGTATCGTCTGCGTAGGGTCAACAGCTTCCAGAGAAACAACTACCCGACGGTTGCACAATGGTTAGTTAACCGTGAAGCTAATTCAACTTGGGACTGCATTTTGTTATCCTTACGTGCAAACAAGGGACTAATTAGTGTACAATTTACATTATACTGCTTCAGTTCAAATAATATTGGCGTAAAATGCGAATAAAGTAAATTCATTTAAAGTTTTGAAGTGTGACTAAAATCGCTACCTAGTCACTACATTACATGGGAAATTGTGAGTGAGGGATTATGTTCGTCATTTTACATGGGTTTCAGTTGTCCAATCCAATTGAAGAGCAACCTTACATCAAATTGTTTGAAATCTTAATCAAGAAGCAACTGTGAACGGTTCTGAAAGAAGCTTTTCATCGCGTAGTACACCTTAGAGCAACGTATCTCGAACTGCGCCCCCCTGAAAGAGCGTGCTCACCCTTCGAGAGGGGCGCGAGCACATGGAAAAGTCAAAAACAAAAGATTACTTTAAAAAACTTATTAATTTTCTGAAAGTAAGTAAGCAAAATACATCCTGACATAATAAAAAATAAAATACACATTTACACTGATATAATACGCTTATAAATGTATCAGGACTGCACAATGCATTTTATAACTAATTTAACAATACATAGTTTAGGACAAGTTGTGAAGGTCGCCTTGGACCTCACTTTGAGAACGAGAATAAATAGGAGTCATGTAAGAACCAGAAGCCATTTTTATAAACAACTTTCTTTATTTGGTTATCTTATCCAAATATAGAATCAAAGACTTATTAACAAATATATCTAACTAGTATTATGAGGTTTTAAAGGTAATATCCTTTAAATTAACTTAATTAATGATCCAATTAATTAACAATTAAATAACGATCACGCAGAGCTTACCACGATAAGAGATCCCAGAATTATATTTAATAATGTTCCTATTGAACTTTTAACTTTAATCTCACTCTTAAAACTTTAATGAGACTTTAATTATAAATCAATAATTACCAACGGAATCTCAACTCTTCTTGAGATTAAATTATCTCCAACAAGAAATCTTCAATTTAACTTCACTATAACTTTCTACTTCAATCTCTATCTCCTACTGCTCTAACTTTACTATTCCGTTTGACTTAAATACTTTATCTAATCTGCATAACAAGGAATCCTGTCCGCTCTTTGGAGTTGATTGGAAATAGGTAGGGAATTAAATTTCCCTAAAAAGGTCGACTCAGAAGGTTAGTGATAAAGTTCCGTATAGATTTGTCACAAAGTTTAATAATTACCAGTGACCCAATGTGCTTGTGTGTCACATATAAAACTATATACAAAAATTAAAACTTATCAATATAATTTGTATGATTTATATTGAATCTCTTAACTGCTGATTGAAAGTTACGCAATTCGCTCTCCAATGCCATTGCTTTCCACGTTTGCCCACGTATGTGATGTATGAAGGGAAAGAAAAGGAATAAATAAGCAAAGTCCCTGTAGAATAACACTGCCAAGTCTTTTTTTGCATGCCAAAGCCTTCGGAATAATTTTATGGATAGCAATGTACAAAAAAGATTGTACTTCGGAAAGACGTACATATACGTCCGGGGCAATTAATGCTTTGGATGAGTGAGATATTTATTGTCTCCGGAGACCTTAAGATGTTAGAGTAGTATTGTAGCTTTAGCGTCAAAGTATAGTATTATTGAATCCAATGCATTGTTATTGAATTTAATTGGAGGGGGGGCGAAGAAAATTATGATTGAATATTGGGTCCCAAGTATTGAAAGTTTGAGAAGCACTGCCTCAGAGGCTATGGTAACAGAAGACCAGTTTAGATGTCTCTACTGTCAACCTTGAACATACACGGTAGTCCCCAGTTCACAAAGAAGCACAATGATTGGACAATAGATGGCTGAAAAAGGATCATACGGTTTAATAAATAGCATTTTCAATTCCACCATACAGATTACATGTGCAAATATGGACAAAACTGAACGAAAGCAAGGACACTTGCATTGTCATAACTTTTCAAGCTAGTGGGGGCAATATTATGGTTTTAGAACTGTTTCCTTGGCATTGTATAGTCCATTTGATTCGTGGGGGGAAATGTCTGAATGTCCAAGGGTTTTAAGCGTTATTGCAAATTAAGTACATCTTTTTTTTTAAGTACATCATATTTTCAGCAAGATAATTCACACTTTCTTCCAACTGCAATTGTCGGCAGATACTTCAAAGAGAATAAAGTAAATGTACTTTACCTATTTGATCTGGGGAATGAAGTAGAATGGAGCTTCACAGGTAGCTAAATCCAGTAACCTTCTGTCTGAAAGCATTGGAGAGTGCTGCTCATCGGATATGGTCTTATATTTCTCATACCTTCTCTTATATCTCATAGAGTCCATGTTAAGAAGAATCCATGCAGTATATTAAGGGCAAAAAGTGATGCAATATTATACTGAAAGGGTGGTCGCATTGATTTGGCCATTCAGTGTACATCCATATGGGTCTGGCGTTTATTATATTTCCTTTATTTTCAGAAATGTTTTGTGTTTATATTTTGTCTAAGGTGAATCGGGGGACGTTGCCAAATTTAAGGATTTTTCAAATAGTACATTGAAAATTGAAATGACAAGATCATAAAAAATATACTTTGTTTTTCAATGTTTAATTGATTATGTATACAAGTTAATTCTCTTCTTTTTATGAAAATAAATTAGAAATTTAATGTTAAAGAAATTCATTTAAATGTGGCATTTCCCCCATATATGGGGAACATGCCACCAGTCATGGAGAAAGATGTAACAACACCTCAGTAAATAAAAAAAATAAGGCAAACATTACAAAACTAAATATGAAGTAACATTAACTATAGAAAAACAAAAACAATTTAATTATTTCATAATTAGCTTGCTAAAAATAATAACAGTACAGGTTCGAATGATAGCCTACATAGCGATTCATTCTGTGCAAATGCAATCTTCGTACAATGATTTGTTGCATTCGATGCACTGAATCCAGTCACATTTGGGACCTTTTTGGCCCAAAATGTACTCTTTATACACAGCACAAAAATCGTCATTATTATCCTCATCAACATTGTCACCAGTAGTATCTAGAGGAATTTCTTCGATTGAGGATGGCAAACTGACACGTCTTTTTTTCTTCTGTCTCTCCGAAGGTTTCTTTTTATTTATGTTGACATTACCCGCCTTTTCTATCTTTCTTCGGACCTTTTCCCGCATGGTTTCTCTCCTCTCTGATTCTGTTAAAGGCAGTGTTTCTCAAACTGTGGGGTACGCCCCCCGAGGGGGCATGATAACCCTACAAGGGGGACGCGAGCTTATCAGAAAGTCAAAAATAAAAGGTAATCTTTTTAAAAAAATATATTAATTTACTGAAAGCAAGCAAAAAGAAATGCATTCTGACACAAAAAATAAAATACACATTTACATTGTTATAATACACTTACAAATGTATCAGTACTGCACAATGTGTTTCATAATTAATTTAACAGTACTGAGTGATCCTATGGGCATGTCAAAAAATTATATAAAAATTTAACATTTATCTTGATAATTTGTATGGTTTCTAATTATAGTAGCATTGTAGCTTTACGTGAAAGTATATTATTATTGAATGCAATACATTGTTATTAATATGGAGGGGGCACGGAGAAAATTAGGATTGCAAATTGGGTCACAAGTATAGAAAGTTTGTGAAGTTGCGTTGTCTAATCAGAGGACTAGGGCTGTGCTTCCATGTTCTTTGCTGGTGGAGGCAACCGATGGTGATAGACCACTCATCATTAATTACATTTGAATATTATTAATTATTATAATAATTATTAATTGCATTTATATTTTATACAAATAGTATACAGTGTTGCAATTTTTTAAAAAAAAGCAAAAAAATTAAGTTTATTTCATTTATTTCTGAATCATGTGGCGTCTTCCCCAACCATAGGGGGGAAATGCCACACACACTTGTTTCCTACAGTGTTATGGTCGCCTCTACATGCATCGTACGTGTAACATAATGCGTAACTCAATTAGTTATGTTGTTAAATACATTAAAATAAAAAGTACGTGTATGAACTTTGAATATGAGGAACGGAATATTATAAAAGGTGTACTCACTACTTTAAATGTTCACAAGATCCAAAAATAACGTCGATTAAAAACGATTAATTCAGATAAATTCCCAAGCTACGCTTAATGTCTCGTACCAGACTTTTCACACAAGGGGCCCATTATTGCTATCTATCCACGCATAAAAGTATTATTAATAAACTGGCATCTTCCCCCGAATTACCTTATTCTAATTACTTAAGACTATTATAGAATCAGAGGTTCTTCTTGATGTTGGTACGCAATGTTTAAGCTTATATATTTATTAAAGCTGATATTATACACAATGAAAATAACGATCTATATATTTCTAAGTAATATTATGTATTGACGAGTTTTAATTATTTTTTAATTACTTTTACGAAATACAAACCCAAGAGAAAGACGAAGCTACATTTATGAAAATATTCAAAATTAAATGTTTTCTATGGAATTAACACGCTGCAAAATGTAATCTTGTATTTTCTGAAATGAAAGAATAACAGTGAATAAAAAAACGTGCTGGTGCATTTCTTTCAAAAGAATTTCTATGTAATATTTAATTATCGGTTCCAATTGAATTCCAGATGCTACACAAAGCTTTTTTATACCTCTAGTATTTACTTTAAGCCGAGGAAATCTCAAAAATTTGGAGTAATGCAAATACCCTTAAGCAATGCACGACTCATTTCCACTTTTTTTTAAAACTCAATTAACTTTCCTCGCATATCGTTCTTTGCTCTTTGTTCAAACACGTGAATGGATGGTTAAAATTACTTCAGATTACTCGTGTCCTAAAGATTTGTAAGACATTTTTAACTCGTGCTTTTCTTGATGTCTTAGCACGAATATTTTTACATTTATAATGAGTGATAAAAAGAATACAAGCAAAATAAAGGTTTCTTACAAATATAGTGGATAATGCAAACAAGGCGAAATTTTCGGTTAGATAACGCTTTTATTCTGGCAAATTATTTTGTCCAGTAACCTTTTCAGAAATTTTTGGTAACTTTTTAGATAGTTCACAATTTGTTTAAAAATCACCAAAAAGATCCCCAGATCGCCAATTCCCCCTCCCTTCATTTTATGTAACACGAGTTTATACATAAAAAGCTTTATTTACAAGAGAAGATGAGTAAGTAAGGAGTGTGTTTGTATTTCTTAATTGTAACATGTATATGTTTAATTGTGTGTCTGTTTTGATTAATAATACTAATAATAATTGTATATATATATATATATATATATATATATATATATGATTTCTTAAAAAAATTATAGCACATAGTGATTAAAATTTAAGTCCCACTTTTAAAATGCAATGAAAAAGAACCCCTGGCCAGAATGACTTTCAATTTGAACTGAATATACTTGAAAAAAGGGACAACGGTTTGCGTAAGATAAAGTTCCTAAGAAAAGAGTGTTTTTTTTTCAGGTATAGAAGTTTAAATTGGCATTACTTTCGAAGTTGGCGACCGATTTAACAGCTGTCAAGTGATTTATTCTCAGTTTGGTTTGGCTATTCATCAAAACGATCATCAAGCAAGGCGTAGATTCGTCGAATGGGCCCAAAACGAGATTGCCGTTGTTCCCGATTTTCATAAGCGAATTTTGTTTAGCGATGAAGCGCACTTCTGGTTGAATGGCTACGTCAACAAACAAAACTGCCGCATTTGGAGTGAAGCTAATCCACAAGTGTATGTCGAAACACCGTTACATCCAGAAAAACTGACTGTTTGGTGCGCTTTATGGGTTGGTGGAATCATTGGTCCATACTTCTTCAAAAACGATGAAGGCCACAACGTTTCAGTCAATGGTGATCGGTATAGAGCCATGATTACTTAATTTTTCATTCCTGAATTGAACAATCATGATGTCCAGGAGCTGTGGTTTCAACAAGACGGCGCAACATGTCACACAGCTCGTGCCACAATCGATTTATTGAAAGACACGTTTGGTGACCGCCTAATTTCATGCTTTGGACCTGTGAATTGGCCTCCAAGATCTTGTGGTTTAACACCGCTAGACTATTTTCTGTGGGGCTACGTTAAGTCATTGGTCTATGCGGATAAGCCACAAACGCTTGACCATTTGGAAGACAACATTCGCCGTGTTATTGCCGATATACGGCCACAAATGCTGGAAAAAGTCATCGAAAGTTGGACGTCCAGATTGGACTACATCCTAGCCAGACGTGGCAATCATATGCCAGAAATCATATTTAAAATGTAATGCCACAAGATTATCTTTCGAATAAAAAAAACATGTCAATCGAATTATACATCGTTGTTTTATTGCAATTTAAAGTTCTATACCTCTAAAAAAACACCCTTTATATCAGTAGATGCCACTGTAACCGGAATAACGAAAGTGAATTTGGGTACAGGTGGCATTTTAGATCAATTTACGATGGCACAGTAAAGCAATTGCACTGTTGAATGTTCGTGATTGTTTCGGTTGATTCACAGAAGAAATCGCTTCTAAGTCATTCAGCAGCAGTGACAGTCACAAGCGTTCTGGGTGGGCCCTTTTTTAGGTTCAAGAACCCGGTTAATAGAACTGTAGTTACACATATTGGGTCCTCGTATCATTGATACGGCTGATATGGTGGTAGTTACACCCCTGGTGGCAGTGTTACTTAATGTACCGTTCGGTATTGCATGGTCGTACCACATTAGATGGGGTAAAATTACTTTTTATTTGCCCTTATGCTTCCCTCTCTTGGAGTACTTTGAAATGCTAACTAACCCCTCTGCCATATCGTTTCCTCCTTACTCAGGTATATTGAGTTCAAATTTGAAATTTTTCTGACTAATGGTCTTTTCTTTAAAGCATTTTAAAAACGGAACTATAATTATAATCATTTTTATTACAATCTTTTAGTTAAGAAATTCTACGAAACCATTTAGATACTTTTTTTTTGTTTAAAAAGGGGTTAAAACCATTTTTAAATAAAAATTTCTTTCAGTTAAATATTTTATTAAAGCAAGTCAATAACAAATAAATTGATTTGATATTTTTTAAAATCAAATTTAAACCAAAAGCATTAAAATCTGAGGAATTCTGCAATAAATTACCTCTCACTTCCAAATAAATTACACTTATTTACTTGTAAAGAATATTTGCATAAATAAAAAGAATTATTTATATATATATCCCAACTATATTAACTGTAACAACGTAAAGGTCTTTCGAAGTCTCTAAAACCCTAGAGGGTAATAGAATGACTTTCAACTACAAAATGTAAACTACTTTAATACAATCTCAAAAAGTTATTTTTGACACTTTCCGCTTCCGTAATTGGAACATAAATTTAGTGCAAAATATTCGCTATATGTGCATTTAAACATCCTGATCGAAAAAACTTATAATCCTTGTAAGAAAAGTATATTAGATAAAATATTTCGAGAAAGAATAAATGCATAAATTTTGCCAGCTCTACCGATGGCGGAGCTCCAAATTATTTTTTATGTAACATAGAAGGTTCTTTACACAAATTTTATTGCGTCTTCTGTATATATCCAAGAGAACTATTTTTTAAAAAATCAATTCCATTCCATGGATTTTCCTCCAAATTAATCTTCAATGCTTATTATTCTGCGTACTTACAAATGTATTGTTTGTTACTTCTTAAACCTTATTCGCTGTAAGTATTAACACATCAAATTGGATTGGATATTAAAATTTCTTCTGGCATTTCCTCTAGCTTCACCACTAGCTTTCCACTTCCATAATCCTAATGTTTATTTATATTTTCATTAGACATCATGTACGTAGAAGCTTACAGGACGTGAATCTGACGAATTTAAAAAGAAAAACGCAATTTTGAAGAAATTCAACGCGGTATGATGCATATTTATGGTACTATAATTAAAAACTGAGATGCAAAAAAAATTAATTAGACTTAAAAGACCTTTAAAACAATATGTGGCATGAAATGATGATAAAAAGCGTAATACAAGTGTGAATAGTAATCGAAAGAATAATCTTTTAATGGCTGTACAATTTATTAACAGAACTTTATATGTTAATTGTTGTGGAATGCCAGGTTTTCAAGGCTGCCCTCCCGAACAGACTTTCTGCTACGTTGCCACCTCCCCAGTAACTTTTTAAGACTTCTTGCAGCCCCAGTTCCGTAGGTAAACTAAGACCCATTTAAGAGATCCCAGGGGTGTTAACTTTCTCTAGAGGGCTGGAAATATAACAATATTCAAATACATGTAACTCTTTGAAGTTAAAATTAAATAAATCGAATCTCTTACACAGTATTTATAAAGGAATGGGGCTTCAAAAAAGTATAAAATGCTTAAAATATTATTATAATTTTAAAAATTATAAACATATGAAAATAAAAACAATTTCTATAAGAAATATTCATTAAGTTTTACGTTGCGTATGATATTTTCTAAAATAGGAGTTTAATTTCTAGCAATAAGTTGATTTATAAAGTTAAATGTATCCTTATTACAGTGTACTAATTTATATTAGTAGAATAATAAATTTGTATTTTTTTAAAAAATAAAAAAATTACATATTTTCAAATTTTTTTAAAAAAATTTCAATATTTTTCAAATATTTTGAAATACAAAAGATATATTATTCTTAAATGGTGTAGAGTTTAAAGAATAGGATATACATTTTATAATTCTATAAAATTTTATACATCAGAGGCTATTATTTTAGAAAATAGCGTGCGCAACGCAAAAATTATTTAACATTTATTACATATTTCCATGTGCTTATAATTTTTAAAATTAGGATTATATTTCAAACATTTTGTACTTTTTTGAAGCCACATTTCTTTGTAAGTAATGTGTAAAGGTTCGAGTTATTTAATTTAAATTTAAAAGAATTATGCCTGTTTGAAAATGGTTTATACTTTTACCCCTCGAGAAAAAGTTAACACCCATGAGACTACTTAAGCAGAGAGTATACTGCATACGTTATCAAATAATAGCACAAACGGTAATCGATAACAAATAAATATGCATGACTTACAACCGTGCAACCTAGGCACACACTGACTTGACCTAGGCCTTGACCGGCTATGCCGGCGGTCAGAACATATTAATGTAGTCTTGTCATTGTTACCAATCGGCACATAGATTGAAATTCTTAGTTTTATGGAGAATATGTACGGTAATAACATCTGTGAAGATTAAATATTTTTTGGTTCACGATCTTGTTAATCCAGAGTTGAAAAGGAGACTAAGTCTCTCTACATCAAGGTCCCGTGCCCATGCCTCAAAGCGTTTCTGCCTCCTTGTTTTACTAATCGTCAACTGACACAATTGTGGGTGATCGCAAAATGAGACAACATTATGAAATGCTGAGTAGTGGGGGAACTTAACTGTTCTGAATGTAAGGGGAAATTTTATGCCACACTCGTCTAAAAGCAAAAACTTGAACAAGTAAGTGATGTTCATAGGTTTCATGATGTTCAGAGATTAATTAAACGGATAAAGAAATCCGTGGTTGGTTTTTGAACCAAGCCTATCCATTAAGGGATTTTTCCTTTGGTTCAAATATCTGCTGCCCATCTTTTAAAGGTTAAACTGATTTATCCTGAATACTTTTAGGTACACTGGCCTCAAAAAGTTAAGGTACAACATATTTTTCGAAGCTCACCATAAAAAAAATGTCAGTAACAATAAAATGCATAGTTTACATGAATGATAATAACGAACTTTAAAAACATTAATGCAAAAACGATTGCTACAACTTTTATTTTACAGAAAAGAACGTATATTTATGAGTGAGAGAAAAATATGCAAATATCAAGCTTTCGTACTTTTGTGTGTAAGTTGTGTTGATTTTCAACAGTTGTTGGCAGTTTCGGTGACAATAGTCAATAGAGTTTAGAAAATGTCTCAGAGACGTCGTTTACCCAATTCGTTAAGGTGGCGGGCAGTTGGATGGATGGAAATGGGATTGTCGCAGGCTGATGTTGCTCGACGTCTCAATGTGTCTCGTAGTGTTTTTCAGCGACTTTGGGATCAATACCAATTCGAAGATTCTGTGTCCAGAAGACCTGTTCCAGGCCGACCACGAGCTACAACACCTGCAGAAGACCGTTTTCTAGCTCTTTCGGCACGAAGGAAAAGAACCACTACTGTGCCGCAGCTCTTTGCAGACCACTTTCAAGCATCAGGAAGAAGAATCTCCGCTACTACGGTGCGAAATCGTCTTCACAATGCAGGTCTGTATGCAAGAAGACCAGTTGTGTGCGTTCCCCTCAACGGACGACAGCGAAGGAACCGCTTATGCTGGGCAAGAGAACATGTTTCTTGGACGCAGCAACAATGGGCTTCTGTACTGTTCACAGACGAGTCCAGATTTACAATGGAGAGTGATTCAGGGCGTCTACTGATCTGGAGGGAACAGCGCACTAGATACCATCAATCCAACACTGTTGAAAGACACAGTTATAGAGGTGGTGGAATCCTGGTTTGGGCAGGGATCTCGCTCGGTGGCCACACTGACCTGCATGTGTTCCATGGAGGAACCGTAACTGGTCTTAGATATCGGGATGAGATCCTTGATCCATATGTCCGCCCATATGCTGCTGCTATTGGTAACGACTTCATTCTGATGGATGATAATGCACGACCTCACCGAGCTGGGATTGTTGAGGAGTATCTGGAGGATCTCACGGTTTGGAATGAATGGAATGGCCAGCTAGATCTCCAGACCTGAATCCGATAGAACGTCTTTGGGACTATCTTGGCAGAGAGGTTGCTGCTTTAAATCCTCCTCCAAGGTCGTTACATGAGCTGAAACAAGGCTTACTCTGTGTCTGGTCTTCGCTTCCTATTCCGGTGTCCGGCAACTTAATAAACAGCATGGGAAATCAATGCCGCCAATGCATTCAAGTTAGGGGTGGACACATTCCTTATTAGAACCCATTTTTGTATTGTTTTTATGCCATTTTACCACATAACACTGTGATGTGCTGTTTTCTCCAAGAATGGACTTTTCCGCAGAGATTGCTTTTTTTGTTATAAATCGTTTTTGCAATACACTTATACAAATTTCTATGACGCATTCAATAAAAATCTATTTAATGCACATATCCTCCAAATTTTTTGTTTCTACATTCATTCATTTGCAAATTAGACACAAAAACCCGGTTGTACCTTAACTTTTTGAGGCCAGTGTATTTATTTCTGTCAGAGGGTTGCGTAAATTTCTTAAAGTTCTGGTGAATATAATCAGTTTTGTTTTACTTATTATAAAATATACATAAACTGTTATTTATTTTCATTTATTCTGAAAATTGCTTAATTTCAACATAAATTACCACTTTTTAAAATTTCATTGATAGGTTTATAATATGAAGTTTATATTTTGCTTTTTGTTTTCATTTAATATTGGTATTATTGTAAATAGGTAAATAATAGAATAATATATTAAGATTATAATATTTTAAGATTATTGTGTGTGTTATATAGTTTATACTAAGTTTTTATAAATTACGTTATTTATTATTATGGAATGAATTTCCTTCTACATAAAAACTAGCAAATACATCATTCCCAAGCTTTAGTTATGCATAAATATTATCGACGAAACTCAGTAATCTTTTCTCTGATGATCTAATTTACTTCATATTTTTTTTTCCTTTTTGATCCAATAAAGAATCGTAATAGATATATAAATATAAAAATACTAAAATACAGTTTCGATTGTTACACTCTTAACGATCTTATTAAAAATAATATTAATTGATGACTTGTATTAAGCTTAGTCGTTTCAAATACATTAAATCTTGTTAGTGAAAAAAAGATGTTCTGGTAAGAGACTAAAATTGACGATCAAAGATAAATAAATGAATAAAAAAAAACATTTTATTCTTAAGATTTTTAAACAATTTTTTTAACAAAAAATCTGTTTAAATCTCCCTCATTTTGAACATTCGATTTCTTTGTGCATTCATTACGTAAGCGAATGTATATCAAGCAGAAGAAGAAGGAGAAGTTATTTATATTTTAACCAATATTGTATGCACATACGATAAATAATTGAACGAATTTCATCTCAAACCTTGGTTACTGTTTTAAAACTTTACATATTTATGAGCACTCTACTTACATTATCTAATCAAAAATGAAAACCGTAACATTATTTATATTTAACTCTTTATCTACCGCATTATGATTTACTGCAGTTTTTCTTTTCATGCAATATTTTTTTTGGATCACTACATTGAAAATTAAGGGATATACATAAACAAAATACTCAACTTTGGGAAATTAATCCGTTACAGCTAATTAATTAATTAAAGATATTCCACTGTAAAATTAACTATATACACTGTTCACTTAAAATAAAGAGTGTAACGGTTCTCTTCCGTCATTACTGGGTAAACCAAAGTATTTGAAAGAATCTCGGGGTAATTCAAATATTTTAATGACGTAAAATAACACAGTTACAATGGACAGACATTTAGACACAATACAGGTTAAACATTTAGAGGAAATAAGGGGAAAATTAAATATATTACATAGTCCAGGATTGGACAGCGAGACGAGTAACGTTTACTCATTCAGTTCCCAACTCTCTCTCTGGCGGTAATACAGAGCTTCGGTCGGTAAAGCTTCCGTTACAAGTACCGCCATCTACATTTCGGTCTTAGTATTCAACCGTGTGTTACAAGAGTTAAATCATTTTCTTAGGTCCTCGTTAACATACAAAAAAATAAGACACTTAAATTTTGACATTAACTATATTTTTTCGGGACAAAAATGATAATTTTTGCAATCCACTGAAAACGCCGTCAGCAGAAAACGCAATTTCTGCTATAAAACTATTCGCGCGTTCCCCGCTAAAATACTCATCATAGAACCCATGTTGCCACATATATTTCAAAGAATATTCCAGCTAGGTATTGACAGAATATTCGTAAAACTGGTTATTCTATGTTATTTTAAAGTGAGTGGTACTTATAATTACTGTCGGTAGATAAAGGGATAAATATGAAGCCTATTAAATATTAATTGATATTATTTTGCACAGAAGGTTTTACTTACTTAGAGAAATGAATAATTAAATCCTGAAAGATCATTTTTTCATAACTATGACCTTAACTATGCATCCTTAAAAAAAGAACAGAAAGGGCTACTCAAGTGCCTTATATATTCGTAATAATCTCTGACAAATACTTGAGCACTGCTGCTGCTTCATCAAATCTCCGTCAATATTCATTCCTTTCGAAGAATCAATCAAACCAATTACTTATGTTTGAGGAGGGGAGAAAGGTAAAAGAATATTTTCTTGGAAAAATTATTCTCATTCAAACGGGATGCCGAAAGGTATTTATCTCTCCTCTAACTTTTTTTCTATACCCGTCTGTTCCAAGTAATTTTTGTGCCTGGAGGTTTGTTTGAGAGAAGAAAGTCCAGTTTATCTTTCTGAACTGTCTGCCCTGATAATTAAATATGAAAGGAATGTGTTCTTTAAAAGAGATACATCCATTTACAATTGTTTTCTGTCGGTTTATTTGAATGCCAGTCGATTTTTCCGGTATTTCAGAGAATCATGAAAATTCTCTTTCATGTACTCGGAATTGTCTGAAATCAAACAGAATTTAATGAGAAAACCCAGTGATGAAAACATTTTTTTTTTAAGTTTGTATCAGTATATTTGACTCCCGAGTATATATTTGCTTTAAGACCTTTTTGTTTTGCACATGACAAGTAACTTAGAGCAACATCTAGAATGTGAAGGGAATACTAAGTTAAAAATTAAGCATTATTTAAAACATTTTATTAAAAGTATTGATTAACTTTTTCCAGAACTGTTGCTAAAAGGTCTAGCCACATATTAAAAATATTTTCTCCAGGCGGGTGATGGATATTTAGTCCATCCATATGAGTTAATTGAAGCTAAAACGCATAAAAATCAATGCAGATGGCAGGACGATACCTTTTTTTGCATTTCATGTCCCCTGATGGATAGTTAAAAAGAGTGTTTCTCGGTGTAAATCTACAAATTGTATTTTGATTTCTATAAATAAAATCTATGATCTGTGAAAGAGATTTTGACAAATCTTAAGTATACTTTTCTCTCATCTAAATGAAGTAAGCAAATTTGCAATTAAAAAAAAAGGTTTTATTTAGGTTCTTGGAAAGCTTTTATTTGTGAAAAAGAGGCTCTATCCACTGTCCACATAGAACAGAAAAATGACCTTAAATTTTTCACTCTTCCTTCACCGGAGAGAGAGCACTTAAAAATCCCAATTTAAATTACGTCAGAATGTTGGGAGTGGGAAATATAAAAAAAATTTGTTTACAATATGTGGTACGAGATTCTTGGGTTTCAAAAATCTTTCATTATAGCTTTTCTGTGCGTATCACTGTGCCTTCAAGCAAATGGTTCTATTTGCTTTGAAAAGTTTCACAGTAAAAAGCTCATTTAATTTGTGAAATAACTCATTAAAATTCTTAACAATATTATTTATTTCTTACTTTTTATACCAAAATTAAATAAAATATAAAACTTGGATATATACCAATTTCAATGTACACTGCTGGACAATTACTAAGGACGGATAACACTATCATCCATAGCAACCACAAAATGAAAGGAAGCAAAATGTAGAAAATTAGAATAAGTGCGGGATATTAGTAAGAAGAAGTATGAGTATGCAAATTTTTTTTCACGTCTGTTCATCACGTGATAGCTTTCATAAGAGCTTTAAAGGTTTTGACGCGTGTGGACAGTTGTTGTTTCAAGTCAAAGTTTTACAGGAAAGATTTAATAGACGAACTTAAAATTTTTGGCATGACTTCCTCGACATCACATAGATGATTTTATGCGTGGCCGAATTATTGGAAAGTTTGAAGAAGGGCGAAAAATAACAAATGTTGCCAGGGAATTCGACATCGCTCACAGCGTTGTTTCACGGCTGTGGAAGTAATTTAAAACTACTGGAATGTGTAGTAGACGGCATGGGGGAGGTCGTGTTAGAAGTACGACGCCTGCAGAAGACGGATATATTGTCCTATCAGCAAAAAGGAACAGGCGCACCACAGCTCAGCAGGTGGCAAATCAGTTTCTTGCTGCCTCAGGAAAGCAGATCTCCCGAAAAACTGTTGCCAGACCTTTGAGGGGAGGAGGACTATACGCAAGCATACCTGTTGTGTGTGTCCCATTGACCAGGCAGCACCGTACTGCCCGTTTGCAATGGTGTCGTGAGCATCACAATTGGACTGAACAGGACTGGGCATGCGTACTATTCTCAGATGAGAGTAGGTTCAGTCTGTCATCGGATTTAGACGTCAACTGATCTGGCGCGAGAGTGGTACTGCTTATCGTCCAGAAAATATCCAGGAAAAGGACCGATATCCGACATGCAGTATCATGGTGTGGGCCGGCATCATGATCAATGGCCGCACGCGCCTACATGTGGTTGCGAATGGGACTATGACGGGCCAACGATACATTGATGAAGTTCTACTTCCTCATGTTCGTCTTTTCCGTGGTGCTGTCGGTGATAAATTTGTTTTTATGGACGACAACGCAACATGTCATCGAATACTCGCTGTTCAGGATTGTCTAGACAGCGAGGGTATTCAACGTCTCGTATGGCCAGCGCGTTCTCCAGATCTAAACCCCATTGAAAATGTGTGGGATGCTTTGGGGAGGCAAGTTGCTGGTCGAAACTATCCTCCGACAAACAAGAACACCCTCATCCGTGCACTCACAGAGGAATGGGATAAATTGCCTCAACAGCTGCTGGATAATGTTGTGCAAAGTATGGTACGACGCGTGGAATGTTGCATCACACTCCACGGTGGACATATCCCGTACTGATACCTTTCTTTAAGGTGCCTGCTGACTTTTAGATGCATTGTTCCATTTCTCCGTACGCAGATCAAATGAACATTTTTTTTCTTTCAGATGTTTCACAGCTTTTGTACTTTCCAGAACAATAAATATTCTTTATTCTAATGTCAGAACAGTGTGTTAACTATATTTTATCCTACTGGGCCTTATGTCTCGCTTAATGTTATGCTACATAGCAATTTGTGATCCGTCCTTAGCAATTGTCCAGCAGTGTATATATTAGTAAGTATTCTACATTGTATATTTTATTCTATATTCTATATTGTACAATTTATTCTATATTCTATATTGTACAATTTATTCTATATGGTATCCTATTATTATTTTATTGCACTTATACTTTGTACTTAATTGTTATTGAAATAGTTATTTGCATAAATGCTAATTTTTCATAAAAATTTATTGTAATATGATTCATTATTTCTGTCCTGGAAAGTAAGTTAAATGTCTTAAGTGCGCAGTGGCTATTACGTCTAGTCACCACCCAGGAAAAACGCTTGATCATAAACTTTTTTTATGAAAAAATAATGTTTATAGAGAATAAGAAGATTACATTTATTAAGTACTTTATCACAGGAAAGTGTATTTTAGCTTTGTTGCCGCAAAGGGATAATTGACTGGTGGCTATTAAAAACACTGCTGCAGGAAGAACGGCAAATTGCATCATTTTATTTGTTATTGCATATACTCTATGTGTGAGCAGGTATTTATAAAAGTTCCACTATAAAACAACACGAGGGCTATTGGTGATGGATCACATAATTTTAAACCCTGGTTCAGTGACGAGAACGGCACTTCAGCTGGCACCTCACTCTACTGACCACGGTAGCCTAAGGGTTATGGTCATAAAATCGTAGCCGGTGTGTCGCAGATCGTGTCATGGCAGCCACTGAAGACCCGCCGTGTAGAGGTAGCTGTACACGTTAATTATGTCGACCTCAAACTCCTCCCGTTTGTGTGGTGTGGTTTTTGGAGAGGGAGAGCAAGTTCAAATGTGTGTGTCATCCTCTTAATTTGACCGAGGCTCGAAAGAATGAGGTTCGTCACCTATGGCTCTCGTGCTGTTTTATGTACGAGCTCTTTTAGAGTTATGGACATATGAGTCTTCGAGAGTTACGACTGTAACTCTTTTATATTTGACAATGATTACTGATATTTTGCGATCCCCTTTATTTCGTTCGAATTTTTCAGTGGTACGTACTTGATAAATGTTCGCAGAATAACTGATATCGATTTAATAAGTTTGGGATCTGCGGGATTTACATATGTGGGAGCCCCCCTGGGTTCCACCCAGGACACCAAGATTAATTTGAGGCAAAGAATGAACAGACGCCATTTGTATAATAATAACTTAAATTTGTTCACTTGATTCCAATATCAAAAAAACTCTAATGACAAATAGTATCTATATGTCTAAGTCAAAGGAAAGGGATTTACCTTTAATATTAAATCAAATTACGAAATATGAAATTAATCAATAACTATGCGCAATATCAAAAGGGTTTACCGGAATAGGAGGTCTGTGAAATACACGCAACTTGTATTAGGAGCTTTCATTAGCTGAAACTAATTTTATTAAACTAACGCTTTCAGTAAGCTGTATTAAACTACAATATATCACCTGGTAGTACTTATGATCTCTTCAGGTACATGAACTTCCTAAGGTTCCTTCGTTGAGTATTAACAGCAATGCTTCACTATTGTAATCTAATTGAATCCTAAATATAAACTTTGTCACTACTGCTGCTGGCTCAATAGCCTTCATCTCCGCTAACTTACAACGCTCTCCTTAAATACACTATCTACTTTGCACATTTCCCATTTTCTCCTTTTAGAGTTGATTGGAAATATACGCGAATTTACAATCCCCAAAGACACCTAAGAATATTAGTGGAAAGGTGCCGTACAGATTCGTCACACATATTGTATTTTATATTTAAGAATATATTTGAGTTTAATTGGTAATCTGCATCTTAAACTTAATGGCATTCGTATAAATTCAAATCTTCAATTGAAGTCGAAGATATGTATTAGAAATATCGTTTACGCGTACGTCACAGTAAAGAAAACTTTTGTGCGTTTTTATTTGGAAGCCAGCCAAATAGCTTATTGAACTCTCTTTATTGTCCCCACGGGTGTTAAATAAGTCTTTAGATAATAGTATGGAAAATAATAAAGTGTTTTTAACAAAAAGGAATGGCACATAGATTCGATTTCCCAGGGCGAAAATATTTCCTGGTTATTTGTCAGTTCTTTCAATGCTTTTCTTTCTTTCTAAGCAAAGATCTTTCTAGATTAGTTTAGGAAAATAAATGTCTGGGAGTAATTGTATAGTTTGTGTAAGAAAAATATTATCATGCGTAAAAGAGAGAGAGAGAGGGTTTCCATTTATATTTTTCTTCTTAAGCAATTTTCTACGTTATGTATCTTTACTCAAGAATCACGTTACTCATAAAATATAAAACACGTTTACGGATGTCAATAATTATGTATTAAGCGTAACTTCGACTAAGAAAATAGTCAAGCTTACCTCAATTCACATCGGGCAGAGAGCGCTGTGACAGCTTTCAGTTCCTAGGAGAATTCTAATAAGTAAAAAGTTCAGTTAAAAGTTTCAAGAAGAAAAACCACACTTAAAAATAACTAGCGAGCCGACTGTCGTTGACAGATAGTAACTTTATTTAAACCTTTTTAAAAAGCGCAATTTACGTGGCTTCTCGTGAGACAAACTGCGTTGGCACACAACTGCAACTAAGCAACACTAAAATAATTAGTTCATACAAATTGCGAGGGCTCGGGACGAGGATTCGCGACACACTCCCACTTTTGAGTTCCTGTAACGGGTATTGGAACTCAAACTCGGTCCTCCAGTGCTTCTTTTATTTGCTTTGGCAAATCAAATCTATCAGTTCCACTGACTTCCAGAGTTTATAATCTCTGAATTGGTCGTAAGAAGGACCCACTACTTGTTGACACTTCTACTACTCTAACTCTTCCGCCTCTTCCTGGGATAAGCTTAATCACCTTAGCAAAAGGCCAGTAAATTCTTTTCGAGTCAATTATTACACGATCCGGCCATGCTTCAGACAATGGCCATTTCTCACGAGGTTCGTTCAACCAACTTGGACCCTCCCACCATAATAATAATAAGTTATACTACATCACATCCTCTTGAAGGAAGGTCAGCTGGATTCAGAATTCCTAGAATATGTTTCCAGTCTTCGGGGTTGGTCAGTCGACGTATTTCTTGTACCCTGTTGTTCACAAAGGTACCCCAATTTTCTTTGCGCTTCATCCAATAAATAGCATTTACAGAGTCAGACCAGCAGCAAATACGTACATTCTCCAGTGCTAAATCAACTTTCGTATTATTCACCAGTCTAGCTCCAATAGTATATGCTAGAAGCTCTAATCTTGGGATAGTGATTGGTTTTACTGGCTCAACTCTAGCACGGGCCTGTACAAGTCGACATGTTATAGTTCCACCAACTTCAGTTCTCAAAAATACACAACTCGCGAGGGCGGCCTTACTAGCATCACAAAATACCTGCAGTGATAAATCACTGTCAGGGGAAAGTTCCTTAGATATGCATCTAGGAATTTCTAAACTATTTAAGCATTTTAAATGTTCCTTCCATCTTTCGAATTTTCTTGATATTGATAAAGGTAATTCTGTGTCCCAAGAAACTTCCAATTTCCAGCATTCTTGCAATAATATTTTTGGTTCTAAAGGAACAGGACAAGTGAACCCGATTGGGTCAAAGATACGGTGCACAGCTGAGAGTATTTTGCGTTTCGTTACTGGAATTTCATTGATTTTCGAGTTTTCTTCCCATTTAACAGATAATGTGTCTTTGTCAGACTTCCAAATTAAACCCAAAACAGGAACTTTCTTCTCTTCTTCCAATAGAGTACCTTTTTCTGCTTCAGAAACACCTGTATGTACCCAACCACGTAGGTTGAATTTGGCGAGGCTCAAAATTTCTTTAGATTCAAGCATAAATCTTTCTATGTCTTCTGCATTATCTACACTCGTCAAACAGTTATCCACATAAAACGATTCTAATAACTTCTGCGCTGTAAGTTGCAGATGCCTTGAGACCTGTTTCAAATGATATTCCAGAGTCGCTCCAAGAAGAAAAGGACTGCTAGTGATCCCGAACACAACTCTCTTATGTTGATAAATCTTGGTTTTCTCCTTATCGCCATTCTCCCACCACAAAAATTTCAGAAAAGGTCTGTCCTTTTCTTGAAGACCTATCTGCAAAATAGCTTTCTCAATACCTGCTATTATGCCAAACTTGCGGAGCCGAAATTTATTGATGAGTGTTGGAATTAGTTCTACCATATTTGGTCCTTTTTCGAGGCATTCATTTATCGAAGAAGAATTCTTTTCTTTTGCCGATCCATCTAACACCGGTCTAATTTTGGTAGTGGAATTATCTTTATACACAGGATGGTGTGGTAGATAGTGTTCATTCTTCTTATCTGCATCGTTATGAACTTCTTCAATAATATCTTCGTTCAGCCAATTGTGAAAATCTGCTTCATATTTTCCTAAATTCTTACTACGTTCTAAGGATCTAACACAATTTTTCAATCTTCTTTCAGCCAAGTTTGTACAGTTTGATAGAAATGAATGACCTCGTATCCAAGGTAAACTAACGACATATCTCCCGTCTGCATCTCTTGTGACATGTCTTGCAAAATGATCTTTAGCTGCCTCTTCTAATTCAATTTCTAGCATTTTTCTCAAAAGTATCTTTAATTCCGAGAACATCTAAATTCCACAGATCTTTGATACAGTTGTCACTAACATAGATTGAAGGATTACTGAAGTACCTGCTTCCCTATCACAAACATGTAGTCACTGAAAACTCACAGTATAAAGGGGCTGATCTAAGTTAAATCTGTCGAGATTCAAAATTCTCACAATGGCATGGTGTGGAAGTTTAAAATTGGAGTACTAGCTCAAATGTCTTCCTCTAGATTGAAAATTAAGAGTTTCATCGCCAGTAATCTTCTGGTTGCTTCAGAGAGCAATATAAATCAAAATTAAATAAAATTTAATGAAATAAAGGTAATCTATTAATATATACATAAATGGATGTTTTTACATGAAATAGCATCACTCCGAAACCGTTCAACCGATGACTGGGAAAACTGGCACGTATATGTATTTTTTGAGGAGAAGGTTTTGGTGCTACAATCTTTGTTCCAGCTTTCTACCAGGTGATTCCAAAGCATATCAAATTCTGTACCGTTCAATCAATCGATAAGTTGCCAACAGGGACACCATAAATGATGTCAACTTGGTTCTATCGCTAATATTTTGCTGTGTTTCTATTGAATCGTCATTATAATGTAAGAAACGGTGTTGCTTGCGAATATTACAAAATTAACATAAAATAAAATTAACGTATTACACATCCAAATATAAATTATTTACTCTATTTGTAGCGTTTATTACAAAAATGTGTAACAATATGTGTTACTTTTGCTGGGCAGAGCTCAGCTTAAGAGATTGTTTTCAAAAATCGATCCACAAGACAGTCACGGGACGTTATAAATAAAAAAATCCTTTTTACCAGCTGTTAGATCTATAGACATAAAATTTAACAAAAAACCTTTTTTTTCCCATTTAATTTGCTATTCACGTAAAATTAACTCATTAAAAACTTCTTTATCCTTTAATCTATATTGTTTAACTTTTAAATTCCCCTTTGCGAAGAATGAGCATACCAGCTAGTATATGTTAAAAATACATGCATCAAAAATGCTGAATGAATTCAAAATAAATCCTAAGCTGTCTGATAGAATGGACGTTAAATGGGACATTGATGAAGGAGTTAATTATTCAAATTATCTTAAATACGATTTGTCCTTTTGAAGTGGCATCACCATTGTTATTTTTACAACAGTTCATTTTTTACTCTCTTTGTATAATTGAGAAATCCGTTTCTCCAAAAGGCTGACTTTATTAAGGACATTTTTCATAGCAGAATAAATTTCTGGTGATGAATTTATTTCAAAAATATCATCTGCCATAACTGACAAAGTTTCTAAATTTTCCGAACTAACAACTAATATATTTTTGATGGCGTCCGGTAATTTATCTAGCCATAAGGTTCTTAAAGCTTTTTCGGAGATATTAACTCCAGCCAACGATTTCATTTTTTTTCCCCAAAGTTTACTGGATTTCATGTCGCCTAACGTGATTCCAGTAGGTAATTTTTTAATGCATTTTTCATCACTTTCCTTGAAAGTACTTAAAAGTCTATTTTTAGCACAAGAATATTTATTTTTTTCAAAAATTTATGTACAAATTCTCAATTTTTCAATTTTGATGTGTTTTTGTGTTTTTCATGTTTGAAATGATCTTCAGGATAAGAGATATTTTAATTTTTACAAAAACTAGAGCACTTTATCTTAGATACTATATGAAATTGCTTAAAAAGGCAAATATTATATTCAGATAAAGGACTGTAAATTTTGAAATAAAACAGTGATTGATAAATCTGAAGGGCAAAAGGCTTCTATTGTTATACAAAACATACACAAAAATTTTCAGTGATTTTTTTTCAAAACATTTTGAGCAATTGCTGTCCCCGTTTGAGTTTTTCGAAAAAAAACACATTTCGAGTAAAACGCATTTTGAAGTTTGGCATCTTGTGTAAAGTTACGGCATCTGCTTTTACTAAAAGACGTGTAGTTTTTGTTCTATTGAATGGAAAATAAAAAAACTTCGTATTTTTATTAAGCTAATAAGATGGTCTATAAAATAAAATAATAAAAAAAAATTGTCAATTTTGAAAAAAATCATGATTTTAGGGTAGTTGGATACTTAAGGACTTTTATTCCTGTCCTTTGTTGCTTGCGACTGCAGAAAATGGCGCCACTGCATGCCCATTCCTTGAGAGGAAAGTTGCTTCTTCTGTTTGGCTTTCTGAACAATACTGAGAAAAGATTGTTTTTTCAGCCAATTAATGCAATTGTTATACATCTCCAGTAGATTTGAGTGACGTTGGAAAGTTTTTTCCGTTGACGTCGAGGTCTATCTCTTGTTGAGATGGAGGATCAAGTTGACGCATGCGGCATTGTCGTTTTGAATCACAAATTGTGATTCTTTTTTATTAAGAATGTTAGACTCTCTATGTAAATGGTGCAAAATCAACCAGTATCGTTAGGCTGCACTGCCATCTTTGCCTAGCGTTCAATTTCTGGGTTTCCACTTCGGAACCAAAATGTTGACCGTGACAAGGGGGTTTATTTGATCCAAAGACCTACCGGTCTTCAAATACGTCGTGCATGGCTTAAATGTCTGAGATGAAAGAAATCCGTATTCGGACCAGTCATGAAGGGCTTTGCTGTTTGCAACTTGCAGGAGCAGGCGCAGCGGCAAAATCGTCATGCAGAGGAACTGATGCGTGTTCAATCTATCCAGGCTCAAATAACTCACGTTAAGTTGGAAGTTTGAAGAATGTTGTACCAGTTCAAGTGTTGTGCTAGTCACTTCATTGAACTCCAGAAGTATGAGGTCTGCCACGTATGACATCCTCCTATTTATTTAAAGCTTGATGTTAATAAGCAATCAATCCTTTATTTTAATGTTCAATAATATATGTTTTAAATATTTTAGTTAATAAGCAAATTAGTCGAATGCAAATCTTATATGAAACAAAGATGAATTGTTTATGAAAGGGAGGTGGTTAAGTAGCGCAAACGGAATTGTGTTCAGGAGGTGAAATTTGAAACTCCCTTCCCTCTGAACAGAGTTCAGTTATTCTCGAATTTGGTGTCGTAGACCAGGCAGTAACTACTACCTCCTATATGGAAAATAACTGAGAGAGAGATGACAAAATTTTAAAAAATATATTTATAATAGACATGAGCAACTTCTCTGCACAAAATAAAAAGAAACAGTTTGATGTACGCACGTAGTGCGTATGAATGAAGGTTGAATGAGTGATGACACGTCGAAAATGGTACACGCAGGATTTGCTTGCGGAATCACAAAAACTGCTCGAAGGAGCACCCACCAGCAAAGATGCAGCAGACCTCACACCGTCGGCGGAGGGACTGTGGAACATTAGCAAATACCCCGGGCATCCCCCGGATATCGCCTGCTATGACGGCAATTCTCGCAACCAGGGCCTCGTCGAAGTCGGCGGGGCTGGCGTAAATAAGACTCTTCATATGGCCCCCCAGAGGAAGGAGTTCAGGCAGGAGTGATCAGGTGAAAGTGCCGGCCAATTTACCGGCCCACCCGTCCAATCCATCGCCCTGGATATGCTGTATCCAATGCACTTCGCACATCTGCGCTGAAATGTGCAGGTGCTCCATCATGTTGAAACCACGTAGAGCCTTTATATTGGCTGAAACACTTTGCAGTAGAACTTTACATCCTCACATACAGTTAGCACCATGCAGTTAAATCCTTGTGTACCATACTTTGCACGCAAATCATGTATTTTGCGGAGAGAAATTGCTCATGTCAGTTATGAAGAGCTTCGAAGATCGTGAATAACTAACTGTGTCCAGGGGAGGAGGTGAGTTCAAATTTCTCCTCCTGAACACAATTCAGTTTGTGCTAAACCACCCCCGACAATTCAAATTTAGAGTTCAAACTTTAAGTTTAGGTCTAAGCTTTTGAAAAAGCATTTAATATAATACAAAAATAACAGTAAAAAATAGTTGCTCGTTACTCCAAAGTTTCAAGTGCCCCTCTATAGACATTTTTTTAGCTTTATTTTCAAAGTTTATTTTTCAATCAAATACTGACAAAAAGAATAATTTTAGAGAAACCCGCTAACGAATCGACCCATTTTCCCGTTTTTTATAAACACTTGAATTTTCGGACCCTAAAATTTAATGGCATCTGTCTCCGTTTGGGACCCTAAGTTTCCTATTTATAATTTACTATGTGTACTATCACCCTTTAAAATTTTGCCACAGAGTTTAGATACACCCTGTATATATACATATAGATAGAAATCAGAGCTACTGTTTCATGAGTAAAAGTGTCTGTTTTTAACTTGTAGTTTAATAATATATAATCTGTTTCGAAAGGGATACTGTAATAATTGAGTTATAAGTTGTCTGTATTTACATACATTTCAAGTATCACTATTAATTATAATACGTTTCAATGATCACTCTTATTAAATTGCTTTTTTAATCAATTTTTTCACAATTATTCAAATTTTTAATTGTGTTTATCTAAAGGTGAAGCTATTGAGTTATGAATTATTTCTGAGTTGGAATGTCAGGTTGTAAAGTTATGAGTCCAGTTTTAAACTAAGTTTTTCTATTAAAAAAGTTAAAATGGTTATTTATGTTACTTCAGTTCATTTTAGTTATGTTTTTGTTCAGTTTAATTAGACAGACAAAAGGATTACTATTAAAAAAGAGTTATCGAGGGTTTTTATTGAAATACATTTTTCATTGGATTAGTTTTAATATTGTTAAAATTATGTTTTTAGAGTCTTTGTAGTGTTAAATATAGTTTGATACTAGTTTTGTTGTCTGGAAACCTTTACTTTATTAAAATTAAACTAATTATTAATAAAAACCTCTTTGGAAATTTAGTTTAAACTTATTTAAAATTAATTTGCGTTTTATTGAATTCTGTACTTTTCACCCTCTTTTCGATCCTTGATAATCAGCTATTTGCTTAAATCAAAAATGTAAAAATTCATCTCTTTAGAAAAACTAACATTAAAGTCATGCATGATCTTAAAAATAAACGTCATTAAAAAAGTAACCTAAAGGCTTTCAAGTTGTCACTTTATCAACCAATATAATATTTTTAAATTGGAAAATAAATAACCCATGCACTTTTATGTAAAGAATTTAAGCTAAAATCAACATTTTTTTCCATTTTGCAGGGAAAACATTTTTTCAATTTTCTAAAGCTTATTTATTGTTTTTCAAGCAAAAAAAATACTAAATAAATAAAAATTGATCAAAAAAGGAATAAATGTACAACTGAAACGTTTTTCTTTTATTTTACAAAATGCCAAAAGCCATTGAAAAAAAAAGGTATTTTTTATTTCAATATCATCTTAAGTTCATTTGACATAGTAAATACATTTAGTGGCCAACCCACACATCACTTAATTTTGACATAACCTGTTAAAGATAAAAATATACAAAAACATATGCATACTAAAACGGAAAATTAACATAAATTTAAATGTACTTTTTTAAAGATGATTCTTCATACATATTGAATGAAATATAAGTTTGTTTATTTTTCCAAAGAAATTTTAAAAATTTGAAATTCTTTATTTTAATCAGAATGCATATTTATTGTATGTGATCATCTTCTTTAAATTTCAAAGCGATTGAGCACAGAGAAAGGGTTTTTGTGGTTGTTATTCATTAAAACTAAAAAAGAGTGTTTTCAGTAAGAAAACATCATGGCAAAATAAAATATTTTAAATGAATTTTTAAGTTAAAAATACTATAATAGGTGGCAATATCAAAGTAGTTTTATTTATGTTAAATATTTTCTTCAATTTAAAAATAATTGCTCTCAGAGCAGTTAAATGCTATTATATTATATTTTACATATATTAAAATATATACATAAGATTATCTAAAAAAAACATCTTATATTATTATTATTATTATTGATTTTATTTAGGAAATATTAGAACGAGAGAGAGAGAGAGAGAGGCAATGTGTTTTATTGTACTGCTTTCAGCAATTTTGCTACTGTTCGGTAGTGTTTGTTTTGAAAATAATACTATTGCCGTATTTACACGAATCTACGCCGTCATTAATTCTAACCCATACCTCAAATTATCGAAACGTTTTTATGGAAAAATGTCATCGATTCTAAGCCGCACCCTTAATTTACTAAACGTTTATGACAAAAAAAAATTTAAAAATATTGTGTAAAGGTTTCATAAATATCCGATACTTAAGAATTTTTTTCAAAATATTTAATGGCAAATAATAATAAGTTAATAATTTATTTATTTTACCATCAGTGGTGTAAAGAAGAATACAAGGGCCCTTCTGCAAAGTCAGGTTTGGGCCCGCAATAGGCATCAGTCAAGCTTTGGGCACCTAGAATCCTACCTCCCCCGTGATGCTTAGGCATTTACTAGTATTAAAAACTTTCAAATACATACTGGTTCCTATTATTACTTTACCGTCAGCATCGTGTTCCAAAACAGATTTGTCGCTCCAATGTCACACGTGACTACGGAACTGGTGCCATCATCGCCATTTTCCCACACGATGTCGTGTTCCGTGACATCCAATGCATTTTTATGCAATCTTTTTTAAAAGAATGTCCTCTAGAAGAGTGGTCACTAAACTTTTTGACCTCACGGACCAGTAATTTCATAATTTAAATCCCACGGATCACTAATAGGAATTTGAGAATCTTAAAAAAAATTATAAAAAAAATCGTGATCTAAGAACACAATCAATGTATCTTTAAACATAACTTAACGTGATAAGTGAGTACATCCCACAGTTTTCTGGGGACCAGAGAAATTTTCTCTCCGTCCACTACTTTGGCAACCTCTGCTCTAGAAGAATGTAAAAAAGTTATTAAAGACTGTTGAATTTTTAAAAATATACACTCTGTCGCAAAAAAATATATGCACCCAGAAGAAATTGAGCTACATTCACGAAATTTGGTATGCATGTAGTGTATATGAAAATAAACAAATGATTAAAAATTCAGAACAAAATATCATTTTATTAAGCGGTTACAGCTTGCAAAAGGTTAAAAATCAGTAAGTAGTAAAGCCACCTCTGGCAGCTATACAAGCCGAAATTCGGCGTGGCATCGATTCAATTAGATCACTTATGACCCCCTGTGGAAGATCCTGCCATAGTCTTTGCATCTGCGCAGTTAATTCTCCTGTACCTCGGGACGGCTGCAGTTGCCTTCCCAGCGCGTCCCAGGCATGCTCTATTGGCGAAAGATCTGGTGACCTGGAAGGCCATGGTATGACGTCATATCCTTGAAGACATTGTTGGGAGAGTCGCGCAGTATGTGGATGAGCATTATCCTGTTGATAAATGGCACCTGGGCGACTTGATAGCATGGGTAGCACAATCGGCGTTAAAATATCGTCCACGTATCTGCGAGCTGTCAAAGTGCCTTGAAAGACCACTAAAGATGATCGTGTGTCCCAAGAAATTGCTCCCCACACTGTCACACCTTGTGAAATTGCTGTATGCCGCTCGACAATAAATGCCGGATCGGACCGCTGGCCGGTGCGCCTCCAGACACGTGTGCGGTGGTCATCAGCACTGAGACTGAATCGGGATTCATCACTGAAGATGACACGTCTCCAGTCTGTCACACTCCAAGTTGCCCGAGGTCGGCAAAAATCCAGTCGACACTGCCTATGATGTGGGGTCAGTGGTAAGCGTCTTAGCGGACGTCGGCTCCTCAAGCCAACTTCGGTCAGTCGTCTCCTTATGGTTTCTCTTGAAGGCACTGGATGTCTGGAAGGAGGTAAGTGGCGTTGAATCGATGCTAGCGACGTTGTTGGTGCCGAAGTGGCCACTCTTCTGATTGCACGATCCTCGCGATCATTTGTGTTCCTGGGACGTCCTGACCCTCCGCGACGGTACACTCTACCTTCTGTGATCCACTGTTGCCAACATCGAGCAACTACCATATCGCTCCGACCGAGGTGGCGGCCGATACGTCTATTCGACCAACCTGCTTCTCTGAGGCCTATTATACGGCCCCTTTCAAAGTCCGTCAGCTGCTCGTACTGCCGCCGGTTACGTCTGAGAGGCATCCTAAGTCTCAATATCGTCTATCAAAGTCATCAGATTCGTTTGGATAGCCGTACGGCGCTCGTACTCATGCTTTTAAACTCTCCCAGTTGCGCAACTAATATGCGCATAGCACACTTAGCCTTGTCTCATTGGCTTCGAAATTTTAATCATTTGCATATCTCTTACCAGACTACATTCTTGCCGAGTTTCGTGATTGTAGCTTGATTTCTTCTGGGTGCATATATTTTTTTGCGACAGAGTGTATATATATATATATATATATATATCCTTTTGCTTACGCCATCGACGTCTATTTGTTTCATCCGTGTCAAATTTTCAGTGACCGCTGCTATCCGTTTATATCTGAAAATATAATTGTTTCTCTTTCCAAACATCCGTCATAGAAAACTCGTCTTGATGCTATTACCAATATGGTTGATGTTTAGGTGTTTAAATGAAAGTATGTTAAAAAAATTTCCCTAAAACGAACAGGCAACGTTGTTTTGGATAGGCTGAATATTGGAGATAAACTGCGTAATGGGATAAGTCGTCGATGCAAATGGCCAGAATGAAGACCTACATTTCTCCTTATGAAAGGGATGGAAACTCAATTTTCCCCATACAAGAAATGTATTATCTTCGATTTTAAGCCACACCCGATTTTCAGTAGCAATAACACTGGAAAAAAAGTGCGAATTAGATTAGAGTAAATACGGTAATTTCTTTAGCTTTATTGTGTAATAGAAATAAATTTAGAACTGCTCTTGTTTTCAGAAACAAATTCGAACTCCGAGTGAAAAAATCGAACATTTAGCAATGTTTTTATTTTAGCATCCGACAAAAAAAAAATATGCTTCGTTTCAGATTTTTAAATTAATCACTCCAAAACGCTTAAACCTGTTTCAAGAAATTAAAACTCTTATATATATTACTTTGCTTTAAATCATTTTTAAATTTCTTTTTTTTATCCCACACACTCAATTTCTTAATAAACACCAAATAGGTAATTGATTCTGGACATAAGACTTCGTATTTTGAGTCAGGATGAATTAATCAGACAAAAAACCGATTACTTGATTGAGTGAATATTAACAATCCACTGTTCAGCTACACGAGGGCTTTTGGCGACGGATCACGTAATTTGAAAAAAAAAAAAAAGAGCAGCCACCGCACTTTTCAAAATTTCACACCAGATTTTAAACTTCAACATGTATTAACTCCTCTACATAGCGTATCTCTTCAGTGATGTCAGCACCCGATTCTACAACTCAACAGAAATAACATCTTTTTAGTATTCGCATTCACATAATCATGCCACAATGATCGAAGAAAGATACTTAAGATTTACATGTATAAAATAAAAAAAGGAGCATGAATTTCAAGCAAAAGAAATGTTAAAATTGATTGATAATATTTTTAAGATATTGAGTAAATATTCAATGGAATGAACTTCAATTTTTTTCTTTTAGTTATGTTCAGGTCTAATGGTTTTTAAAAGTTCGGATAAAATTTCAAAAAAAAAAAAAGTGCACTTTAAATCTTAAGAAAGTAGATTGTAGTAGCCATACAAAAATATTTTAGAAAAGAAGATTCAAGAAAGTAGGAAATCTTAATGCAATTCTCTGTTTCATAGACTTGAGAAATATCCTGCTGAGAATAAAAGAATAAAAGTAAATGCTATTCTTCTGATTGAAAACTTGCGACGTATGTAACGCATGATATTGTTTAGTATTGTGCTAGTAATCCACAGAAAAATGCTTCAAAAAATTCTTTTTATTAGATTTCATTCCGGACTGTCATTTTATTCCAAATGCACTTAAAAATTGGTAGTTAAAATATCTTTCTTTAAGAACTTGCATTTGAATGAAAAAAATATTTGTTCGAAAGAAACTACTCAATTTTTTAAGAAGTGCCTTCCTTCTTTTGATTGTTTAAGAAGACTTTCAAATTAAAATGATCTTGACATGGTTTAAAGTAGTAATATTTTTTGAATAATTGAATAGTAATAATATTTTGAATAATTCAATAGTAATAATATTTTGAATATATATATATATATATATATATATATATATATATATATATATATATATATAGTTAAAAATTAAAAACTTTGCTTCATTCTACAGAAGTTCAAAATTCAGTGTGTGTGTGTGTAAAAGAGGGAGTATGTATATGCATATGAACATATAATTGAAGTGCTATATTACGTTATAACCACATGTGAACAGTAGAACCATCACTCACATTCAAGACCTACAACTCTTGCTAGGTCACTATATGGTAAAGGTGCTGATAAGTAGTAAGATGTATTCTTTACCAGACAGGTCCTGGGCTTCCAACATATTGCTAGATTATAGCTTGGTAGCACACATGCTGTTTTCTAGGTGGAACCACACATGGTTTATTGGATTCATGTGAGGTGAATTTGGAGACCGCGACATTAAATTAACCAGAATATTCCTCGGAACATTTTCTGATTGTTCGGTCCTTATGACATGCTGAATCATCCTATCAACGCAGGGACCACCATAAATTAAGTTACTGTTCGCTAAAACGCCTATCGATGGTTAATACAACCACTGGTTATTAGATTTCCCATCGGATCTTTGATGAGAACGCATCAGTCTTTGAGCACTATTGAGTCCTCACTTCCGGTTGACTGCTATTTTTCTGAGTCCCTTATGACCACATGTTTTACCTATTCCCGCCAACATTATTGAAGCATCGACAGATTCAGTGCGCATCATACCATCTACTTGGCGGATCTTTAGTGGTAGCAGAACTCGACCTTATACGTCGACGGAAACAACGGCCGCCACAAGTTCCTGACCATGATCATTATGCTTCCGCATGCTAAAACTTCTAATAACTGATGTAATACATCCAGTAGAGTACATTATTTGCATGTACAGGGTGATTCGTTACCAGACCAACAACATTTCAGGGTGTGTAAGAGGTACACAGACGAATCAGAATCACATATTGGATGCAAGGTCATAAATGCTGTAGTTGCTAGCTGGGGGGAGGCAAAGACGTAACAGAAGAGGAGAACATGTAACAACACACATGGCGTTGTTAGTGTTTGGGGGCTCGAGCAAAGATCAGCCGTAGCACTTTTAACACAATTTTATTAATTTTTACTTAATCAACCAACACAACTAAAGGTAGGAAATGCACTCAACGATACCCAGAAGAGCAACCACATAGGCTTAATGCTACTAACATATAACTAAAATTTCCTTAGCTGACTCCTAGAGTGATCTTGACTCCTACTCTCTGTAAATATCTTGCTTAACTATACGGCATCTGATCGTAAAACTTGTTCGCAATTTAAAAAACTTTTAAACGACCACTATCAACCCTCGACCATTCTCGCGTACACAAATGCCAACGCTTAAATAGAAGAACTAATTTAACTAAATCCCGTCTTCTTTACCGAGGAAAGGTTTCAACAGTGGAAGCTGGGAAAAAGTGGAAGCTGGAAAGTTTTCCTGTGGAAGTTAGGAAAGGGGGTGCCAGATCACCTGACATCCTCGTCACTTGACCGTGGATCAAAATTATGAGATCAGTTACTAAAAAGCGTTGTGTAGATGATCAGTGCGACGTTAATATTTACTCACTCACTCATAAATGTGTTGATGGATTCTGTTCTTTTTCTCTGTTTCTTTATACCATAGCTCGTAACTACGGCATTTACGACTATGCATTCCTATGTGATTTCGAATCGTCCCTGGTACCCCTGTACACTCTGCAAATATTTCGGTCTTGTAGCGAATCACCTTATACAGTAAAGTTTTGCGTTTTATGCGCATTGTTTCAAATTTAATTATTTTGGTTCGAACCTGTTTTGAGAAATTTAATTTCGTGTTTCAATCTGTTAGTAGCAACCGGGCTCTAGTTGGAAATACCCTGAAGTCAATAAGAACTAAATTCTATAAGAATCTGTATTTCTATTTTGCGTTGTACGCTATTTTCTCAATAATCATGAAAATTTTAATTTTAAAGAGGGTTTCGCTGTTAAATACGGATGAGGAAAGGCCCAATCGACATGTAATGGTATATATATGTATAGTAGGATTTTTTTTCACTTAAAGAACTACAACACACGCGGTTGGTAGTTAAATCTCTCTCACTTTATCAAAACCAGCAAAATGTTTGACAGTAAATGCTGCTCATAAATAATACGTGAGATTTATCGAAGACGAATATTATCCTTTTTGGTTTCGCTTCAAGAGTAAAAATGTCATTTTACACACAGAAAAAAAAAAAAAAAAGAGAAACGTCTGAAGAAATGATAAATATTCCTATTCCATTTTATTCAGGAAAGTGGTAGTTATAAAAGTTTTGTTGGAAAAGTTTTTGGAAAGAAGTGAAAAGATGGTTTTTAGGGTGACATGGAGAGCATCATAGATATTATTGGGCAGATGGAAAAGTTTAAATTTCTGTTGGGGTACTGATAGATTTTTAAGCCAAGAATTTTGCGAGAAAAAAAAATTGAAATGTTATCTGAATTACTGTATTTTCAGTTATCTCGTATAATATTTCTTAACCTAACTAGATAGTTAATATTTCTGAATATATATCATTCAATGATACATCGTTTCAAAAAAATTCGTGGGAAGGAATTCAATTTTTTTAAAAAGAAATTTAATTTAATTTTAAATGGATGATAAATGTCAGATCTCAAGTTAGAAGACAAAGAAGTCAGAATCAAGTTAGAAGAAAAAATTTATGGAATTGATATTGAATTTTACATACTTTATGAACATCATTTTAATTTTATACTATACATTCTGGTAGATTGAAACCTATTTAAAAATACTACTAGCGAGGCAAATAAACACTATCTTCGAAAACAAAATTGATTCTGCAAAAAAAAGAAGAAAAACAGTTATCAAATTCATGAAAAGCTAGTGACGGTGCACTGGAGGGGTTGGCGTCACACCTTAAGTACAAAAAAAGATAAGTTTTGCTTCACCCTTTAAGAACCTCTTTCAAAAGAATTTTCAAAAAGTGATAATCAACAACATTTTGATTGTTATTTTTTTAATATGTACTAGCTGCATGGCCCGGCGTTGCACGGGCTTTTTCGAGTGTATAACTTTATACCCGGTTGGAAATCACACCTCCCCCTCTCGGTATCAGTATTTCCTGCTGTGCGTGTAATTTCTATATCAATCTGATTAAAATTCTCTTTTTCAAGATTTCTTTCACCTGTTTGCTCTTTCGGATGTGTCTGTTTCCCTTTCCCTTTGCTCAGTGTTCCACGGGCTTTTTCAGAGAATGTAACTTTTTATCCAATGGATACTTTTTTTTTCATTTTTGTGAGGGTGTATGCGCGATATGAGTGATTTCTATAATATATGTCATCAAAATTATCCTTTCTGAGATATCTTCAATTTCTCTTCCTTGACAGAGCGGTTACTTTTATCTCTGCTCAGCCTGGAGTTGCACGGTTTCTTCAAGTTCGCGGCTTTTTGCCTTGAAAGTTACCCCTTCCTCCTCTCTTCCTCTTACGCCTCTTTGCCCCGTTGGACGGGTCTGTCCCCCCCCGTTTAATCCGGTGTTGCACGGGCTTTTTCTGAGGGTATATCTTTATTCCCATGGAAATTAACCGTTTCATTATGCCATTAAAACTCCCTTTTCTGAAATGTCTTCAGTTTCTCTTCCTTGACTGCCAGGTTTCTTTTTTCTCAGCTTAGCTTGCCATTGCATGGTCATTTTCGAGTATAAAACTTTTTTTTTCCAAAGAGAAATATGTCTTCAAATCTTTATTTTCGATTTAAATTTACAAAACTAATCTAGTTGTATCCATAAGAGAACAGATAATGTGCGTTTTTAGTATTGAATAGTTAATTTAGAAAAGAATTATAAAAAACAACACTGCTTTAGTTTTTTTTAAAAAAAAATATTAATTTATAATCAAACACACACATTTTTGTTAAATAATTAATTGAAAATTTCTTAACGTTAGCTATTGATTCGACGGTTTATTTCTGGTTATTTTATTATTCGATTAAAATATGTAATTATAAAAAAAAAGAACTGTGGTGGTGGGATCCTAGAAGTTTCCTTTCATTCACTGCATAAAAAGAAATTCAAAACGAAATTAATACTGATTAATAAAAACATTTCATCATTACCTTAAGCACTGGTGAGTTCTGTGGTAGCTTTACTACAATTAATTATTACTGGCATTTAGTGATTCTTTTCGTTGCATTTTTACGGCTCCCCAAATCGGAAAAAGTTTTTTTTTTGTTGAAAACAATAGTTTTATGTTTGAAAAAATTAGAAAAACAAAAGTTTTTAAAATTACAAAGTTCCATTAATTGTTTAAAGCAGTGTTTCTCAAACTGTGGGGCGCGCCCCCTGGGGGGCGGTAACCCTGCGAGGGGGGGCGAACATATTGAAAATAAAAGGTTTAAAAAATAATTTTTTGGAATGAAGTAAAACAAAATGCTTTCTGACATAATAAAAAATACACACATTTACACTGATATAATTTATTTTAATCATCTGGTGATCATCCAAAATAAAAGATTCCACTTCAAACGCTCATTAGCCATCTTTGATCCTATAATCAAATTAAATAAAATATTTTGTTTGCTTTGCGGTCAATATGAGAACGATGAGAGATTTTTTTTACGTTTCTTTTAACGATATCAAACGATGAGAGATTTTTTTATATTACGTTTCTTTTAACCTAAAATATTACTTTAGTTGATTTTCGAACTTACTGGTATGGTTATATCCGTCTTTCTTCTTAGGGAAGTTGTAAATATATACAATATATTTTTCTGTTTCATCTTTTTCCATGTGAAAGAGTTTTATGATATATGGATAAGAATGAGTATTCTGAAACATAAAATGCATAATGAAAAACGTTTTACACAATTATTTTTTAGAACTACTCTTTCCCCATGAACAATTTTGTGGTTTTGATTGCTGTGTTGTACGACTTATAATGATTTATAAATGTAAATAAGCAGAATATTAAAAAAATGAGCATCTGTGATCCCTATTGAAGGAAGTTGAAACTGATCAAGCAATTGAAGAACCTACTGAAATAATGCATATTAATGAAGATATAGCGAAAGTAAATATCAGAAAAGCGTTTGACATGAAACCTTTGAGTTGATTTGAAATTTTCAAATGCTGCCTAAAGATCTCTATGAAGGAAACTATGAAGTCATAATGTAGCACTTCGCCTTGTCAAAAAGACACAAGGAAGAAAAAGTTCGAAATGATATTTGTAGATCATCAAACAACAGCAAAATTACAAAAACGTGAAAAAGATATGACAGTTTCGCTGGAAACTAATGTTCTCCTGTGTTGTTAGCGAAAAGTGTCTGTGATTTATGTTCTTTATTAAGGAAGCGCACATTTGGAACATTTTCTTTAGTTTTATTGGATTTTTTTCTCAAATTTTTTAAGAAAAATTGAAAACTCCTTGAAAGTAGGTAAGTATATTTTCTCTTAGTTAAATTATTCACTGGAATTGTGATTTTTATCGTGCATAGTAAAAATAACTATAAAATAAATTATAGTTTTAAAACAAACTAAAAAACACTCTTTTATAGTGAATCGAACTAAAAAGTAAAAAAAAAATATATTACTTAAAAGTAACACATAAAAAATTTAATACTTATCTTGTTAATTTGTACGGTTTATAATTATGATCGTATTGTAGCTTTAGCACCAAAGTGCATTATTATTGCATTCAATACATTATTATTTTTAGGGGGGGCGCGATAAAAATTATGATTCAAAATTGGGTCGCCAGTAGTGAAAGTTTGAGAACCAATGGTTTTAAGGAAGTTTTACAGTATTCCGTTTCAACTTAACTTGGTAGCGTTAGGTAATGTAGAAAAGTACCAATTTACTTATTTTTTTAAAAAAAGATAGCTAGCCACTTGGCTCAGCGATGCACTGGTTATTTCGAGTGAATTACATTTTGCCCATGTGGAAAATTCTTCTTCACTTCTAGGTGTCAACACTTCCAGGTGTCAACACTTCCTGGCGTGTGCGTGACTTCTGTATTAATATCATTAAAATTCCTTTATTTGAAATTCCTTCCACTTTTTTGCATCATCGGAAAAGTTTGTTTCTCTTCCGCTTAGCTCAGCGTTGCACGATCTTTTTTCGAGTGCGAACCTTTTTCCCCATGGAAATTTGTCCTTTCCCTCCTGCTGCCAACACTTTTATGAGTATGTATTTGCAAGGGAGTGATGTTAGTCATCTCTGTGTTTATGTCATTAAAATTTTTTACAAGATTTCTTCCACCCCACCCCCGCCCCCACTTATTTTCCTTATTTTACAGATTTCTTTTCCCTCTGTTTAGCCGGCAATGCATAAGTTTTTTCCAAGTGTAATATTGCTTTTAACTCTTTTTCTCTATGAATAGGATTTTCAAATTTCTATTTTCAATTAATGATTTACAAAAAATAATTTTGCTTTACTTAATACAAAATATTTATTTAAAGCGAAAGGAAAACGTTTCTAATATAATATATTTTAAAAAACCCTAAGTATTTTCATTATTTTTTTAAAAATAATTACCTTCCTAGAATTTAAAATAAAAAATTGATTTTTTAAACTTTCATTTATCAATAAATCGTTATATACTGTTAGCTTAAAAATGTCTCTAAAATTCAATCTAGTTTTATCCACAAAAGTAATATACCATTTAGTAATGAATATTTAATTTAGTAATGGACAACAACTCTGCTTTTTTAATTTTTTAAAATAGTATATTAATTTAAATAAGTTTATAGGTAAATACTTATAAATATTCTACCTATATATAGGTAAATACCTGTTTATAGGTAATACCAATTTATAGGTAATAACGGTCTTACCTTTAACTATTGAAACGATTGCTTATTTCTGGATGTTATAAACTACAAAAAAATAAACCCTCGAAAAAAATCTATTAAAACACAAAACCGTTTTTAAAATCTGTACATTTTGTGTGTGTGTGTGAGCAAACTTTTTAATCTTCACTCAGAACATGAGTAAAAAAGTTTGACAGAGCAAAATTAGGACAACAATTAGATATGCACAGTAATAAGTGTTCTCTGCTCAATAAATGGAATAAATAGTTAAGTTAATCATGAGTTTTCATGTTTTTAGTTTATTTATTTTCAACTAATTGAAATATTGAAAAACAAATGGTGAAAACGGCTTCCTAGGATTTTTCTCGATCTTTTGGTACCTTCGGCAAGTTTCTGTTTGGTATGGTTGGTGAAAGATAGCCAAACATATAGATAAATACGTTTGTTTACCTACAAATTTTAATAGTGTAGAATCTACACTATTGAAATTCGTAGATACATATATACACTCAGGAACATTAAAAATAGCGACCCAAGAAGGAAGCTAAGTACAATCGCGAAACTTTGCAAATAAGTACAGCGTAATGTGATATGCAAATTATCCAAGTTTTGTGCCAATACGCATGCTCATAGACGCCGAGGTGGCGCTACAATCAGGAAGAAGGTTCTATATAAGCCAGCGCAAATTCGAAGATTCATAAACGTGACCATTACCCGCCGATTGTAGGCAGACTTTGGTAAGCGAAACATGCCTGGTAAACGTGCTAGAAGACATTTCTCACAGTTAAGCAAGTTTGAAATAGGCCTGGTCATCGGGATGAAAACTGCAGGCTGGTCGACGCGCCGTGTTGCTGACCAGGTGGATCGTTCGGAGTGTGCCGTTAGACATTGTTGGGAGTAGTGGACACGAGAAGGTACACACGCGCGGAAAACCGGGTCTGGAGCGACCAAGAAGACCACGAGGAGAGAGGATCGAAGGATCGTGCTCCAAGCACTTGTGGAGCCCACAGTGACTCGTTCAACGATACGAGCAGACGTAGGCGTAGCAATTGTTCCACAAACAATTTCCAGGCACCTTGCAGAAGCAAATCTTAAATCCAAGTGCCCTTTCCGTGCACTCCCTTTAACACCGGAACATTGGCAACTGCGTCTACAGTGGTACCAAGCCAGATCAATGTGCAATGTCACAGATTGGCAAAATGTTGTGTTTAGTGATAAATCCCGGTTAATTTTGGGAACGGATGATAACCGTGTACGAGTGTGGAAGTTCCCTAGTGAGCGGTACAATTCCCCTGTAACGTTTGAAAGAATAACGGTAGCGTATTCTTGGTGAATTAAAATATGGAATTTATTACGTCACAACTATTGAAAATTATTTACAAAATGATACATTAAAGTTATTAAAATTAATTAGATTGTTAGAGTCCACTATTTTGTGAGAGGAGGTTTCGTTGGTTACCGCTCCCGTGCAAGTTCAAAGAGTTCTCTCTCCCTCATCTTCCGGTCGGGTCGCTAGATTCCTCGGGGTGGGATCAAACCGGGGTTGGCTGGATCGGAAATTGCACGTGTGGGCGTCGAATCTACAAAGAAACCGACACCAGATGTTGTTGTTTTCGAGACGTGACGTTACAGCTCTCGCCCTCTCTTATGGAACTTTTCCGTTGAGAAAGTAGTTTAATGGGATGACGATGAGACAACTGACAGATTACCGACACATCCCTTCATCAAGCACCACTATATTTCTGAGCTGCAATTTTAATTTCCTGACTAAAGAAAACGCTGAACTAAATTTGACTAAATTACTTATTTCTAGTGAGTGAGTGTTCTTGCTAGGGAACTTACACAAATCTATATCACGAAATAGCAATGTAATCAATGTAAGAAAACATACAATACATTAAATAAAAATACAAACACTCCTATCACAATGCCTAGTATCAATTATACTAACATGTTATATCAAATTTAAAATCAAAATTCCTTGCATCATAAAATATTCTTCGCCACAATACTTAAATTAATATAAATATGTATATACATATGACAGAATCACAACATTAAGTGGTAATTAATTTTATTAATTATGATTAAAGTATCGTATTTTCATCCAAAACAATCGTGTATATAAAATTTCTTCAACTGAATGCTTTATTTAACAAGTGAGAAAAAAACCTTTTCAAATTTTAACATCCAAGGGTCGCCAAAAGGGTTGCTAAGTCGCCAACGTATCTGTATTTGTAATTTTTAAATAATTAGTTATAACAATTAATTTTATTAATTATAATTAAATTATTGTATTGTCATCCAAAATAATCATGTACATTACATTTCAGCTGAATTGAGCTATTAAAATGTATTTTATTAACGATTGAAAATTTCGCCAAGATAAATAAATAAATAAGCAAACAAACAAATAAAATATGTATAGAGATCGTGAGCTAATAGTAGGAATTGAAAAAGACGTAAGTTGGCGTCGAAAGTTGATTTTCAGCCAAACTGGCCAAACCGGATCTTCATTGTTAAAAAAATGCAGACGATTTACGCTTTTTAGCGTTTTTAATTAATATATTTTCAAATAATCTTTATATATGTAATTCTTCTGTGCGTGTGTATATAACTGAACTCCTCTTAAACGGCTGGACCGATTTTGATGAAAGTTTTTGTCTGTTCCAGTGGATTCGAGAAGGGTTTAGATTTATAATTCGGTTTAGAAATGTTTATTTAATTAATTTTTTTATTTATAAATGGTTGATCTTGGAATGTTTTACATTGGATCCGGCAGACTGCGCTACGATTTCAGTATCGAATATTCAAAAATCTTTTTTATTATAATTCAAGTTTGTCCCAACAGTTGGTGCTGTGATCATTTCAGGAAAATATTTTGTCACTTCGTGTTATTATTTTATTGAAATTAATCGTGTGTTAATTAAATTATTACATTCGGATGTAATTAGTGTTTGAAATTTTACTCAATTTTACTCAAATTTTACTCAAAACGGTCCAGATTGTTAAAGCTTATTCATAAAAATTTCGAATTTTTTAAGTTAAGATGTGTGTACAGGACAACGTCTGTGGGGGTCCTCTAGTATATATATATATAGATAGATAGATATAGATATATTTATATATATATATATATATATATATATATATATATATATATATATATATATATATATATATATATATATATATATATATATATATATATATAGGGAAAGTGAACTAATAAAAGGAATTGAAAAAATATATTGTAGATCGACTATATATTCCAGCGTATAAAGTACACTTTTTTACGAAGAAATCTGGAATGCAATGATCTTCTATCTAGAAATAGTGTAAGAATGAATAGTAAAAGTATAGAAGGGGGGGATTAAACTTGACAAAATTAAAATCATTTAAAAAAGTAGTATGTCTTACAAATTAGATGGAACAAAAGAGATGATTATTTATTTATACATGAAAGTGGCAGTGACATTTTGGACTTTTTGAAGCCATGAGCTGCTATGCAAAAATACGCCCCCCACCTACGCGATTCCTTTATATGCTCAATACAAAGCGTACATTGTCAAATACTTGAACAAACTGTAAATTGTAATAAATATATGTTGTGACGAAGCCGGTCTCTTTCCCCTAATTACTAAGCGGACCCCCCGCCCCTTGCCGACAAACGTTGGGAAAATTTCAGATATTTCCCCAATTCCTGGGAAAGAATTTCGGAATTGGGTCCTCGGTGTCAAAAAAAGACGCATTAACATTGTGCTTTCGTTTTCCTACGATTCGGTGACGACAGCGCGCCTGAAAACTTACAATCTGCACCTAGACATCGGCGCCCATAGGGCCAAACGGGAAATGGGCTGAGACCGACAGGGGCGGCAGAAGAACAAGATATCAAGGGAGCCGAGACCGACAGGGGCGACAAAAGAGCAAGAAATCACAAAAGGATGATTAGACGAGGGATGGTATGAGAGAGAGGATATAAGGTGAGCGAGAGCACCCGAGAGGGAGGATTAGATTTTAGAGAGAGCCATTGTGAAGCTCCTCCAGCGAAAGACTGGATTTTTGAGGGAGCCCCTGCGAGGTCCATTCAGCGAGAGGAAAAACGATAGGGAGACCGCGAAGTACTGCGGAATCCGAACTGAGAAGATCCGGGAATGGTCTGAGTCCCGATCAGCGATAAGAAAGCGATGCTGAGTCGGCGAAGTAAAGCGGATTTGGAGCCAGCGAACTCACCCGATTCGGTGTGGAATTCCCGAGAGTGAATTACTTCATTATTTTATGAGAGAGAGATGTGATATTGCAGCGACAGAGACTCGAAATTTGTGGACCTCTTTGCTAATTAATTGTGATAAAATATTTTCTGATGATTTACATATTGAAATAAATAGTTTATCTCTCAGAGCTGTGTAAGGTCTTTACAATGTGCATAACTCAAATTCTCATAAACCTTGACATAACTGACTCGGCTTACTACTACCGTTCTACAATATTAATTATGTTGGTTGAAATGTTTCCCGCCTCCCAACTGTGAATCGGCGTCTTTGTGGAAATAAACATCACAAGTGCATTCTGCACCAGCATTTTGAAAGTTATTGCGTGGTCTCGCCTTGGGCCTCCCCCACAACATTTGACACCATGAGGACTTTTTTTCTCGCCTACGAGCAGGACGTAAGGGGAGGCTAAAGGGTGCCGGCTCCTGATCCCTGAAGAGAGAGAGAGGGGGAGAACCAGAGATGCTTCGAATCTTCGAAGTGAGTGGACGCCGAAAAGGAACTCCTCTCTCACAAATCGCTCATCAATCGAACTCCAATAATCTTTTAATAATTTTTATAACCTCAGTGTATAATCTTTAAATAATACCTGTGACGTAAATAAACTAAATGTCTAAAGTAATCTATATCACGCTACCGTTATTTATCTCAAGCGTCATATGCTGCACGATGGACGGCCTATACCTGAAAACGAAAGACGTACATGACATAATAATGCTGTCTTGCCAATGTTGTCAGTTGACATATAATCCAAAATTCCCAGTTTTCAGTACATTCAGTATTTCCGGGAATTAAAATTTTACGTGATTAAGATTATTTCTATCATTATCTCATTCAGGCCGAGTCGAGAACAAGACGAGGTCTTCCCTCCGAGGACGAGGCCCTGGAACCAATTATCAAGCCTTAAACATTTCTGAGAAGGAAAATTACTGCAGAATTCACCTAAAGATATAACGAAAGGGGGTGTGTGTGTGTGTGTGAGTGTAATCCAATAAGGAAAATTCAATTGTTTTAAATCAACAGTATTGACGAATATATGTAGAAATCCAAAATTTCCAGGCCCATTCTTTCTTTATTTTTAAAAATATGTTTTATATCCTGCACATAAAGCTCACCCGTCAATTCCGACCTTATTTTTTGTGTTAAAATTGCGCCTTACATGTAAAGATTTTAGCTACTTTTTGCGCTTCTTTCAATGTAAATAATATTCATCATTTTTTTTATTTCAATATGTTGAGACAAATATTATTCAGCTCAACAAACAAAAATGTAATAAAATTATAGAACATTATAATTTTGAAAAATGATTAATTTTAAAATGAATTTCATAATTTTATATTTAGGCATTTGTAATTTACTATTTTTTTGTATTTTATGTAAACTAACTGTATTTATGTTTATACTTATAAATTGGAAGTAATTTCTTTGTAATCTTCTTTAGTTTACACGATTGGCAACAGTCCATATTTCGGATCAGACTAGTTGCAATGTTAGAGAGTGCAGCTAAGCCTAATGGAGTAAAAGTGTTCTTTGAATTAATTAAAGAATTTTTCTATTCTTTAACGTTATAGAACTAAACGATCATAACAAATACTTTATCTACATTGATACTAAAATACACTAACATTAAAATAAATACACCCACAAAACATACGTGATTACTGCAATCATAACGGGGGGAATAAATAATTAATATTGCATGTCTTGTGTAACAATATCTCGCATTATAACATGCAACAAAACATTCCCGCACAAATTCAAAAAGTCACGATAACACTAATGGTCAACATTTACAACAAAATGGCGAAAACAACGATAACTATCGCCGTGTCTCATTTGATTACTCCTGGCGCTGGAAATCAGAGAATTAGCATTTTGAAGCCCAGACTTCATAACAACGCCTCTAACGGCCTGTTTTATGTCCCGTTAACTGATATCCAGTAATTAGTCCCGAAACTTTATTGCTTGCACGCCGTTTAATCCAATGAGCAAGGTACGTTACATAAAGCTCAAGCGAACATTTTATGGGAGAAGAGATTGTTTTAGATTTAAGTCGGGAATGAGATTTGTTGCAATTTAAAGTTTCGTTAAGTTGGATGGTAAGAAATGGTTGCGTAATTCTAATTAGAAAAAATGAGTGGATATACTAGAAGGAATTCTGCAATTGAATGAGGGAAACTCTATTCAATAAGTAAGATATTGTTGCTGCTATGACTTTCGTTATATTTTATGATAATAAAAATTGATGATCTAATAAATGGTTATGTGATTATAGACAATGAGAAAAATGAGTATGTTGGATTTCGAAATTTATGATACAAGCTAAATTGGAAAAAAAGAAAGAAAAATAGGCTGGATAATGATCAATAAGTCCAATTAATCTTAGAAAACCATTATAAGCAAAAAAAAAATTATTATGTGTGGAAACATCAGAAAAAGGGAGTCATCTTGCACCCTTTCTTTTTGTAGAGGATTTTCGTTTGTTAATACAACTTCTGACAAGTAAAGTTCGTTGAATAGTCCTGTAACATTAACACGGATAAACTTCTGTAAGGATGGAGTTCAAAAGCCTTGTCACGTTTCGTTGGAATATCGTCAAATGTCTTTCCTTTCAAATTGAATTTGAGTCGTGGGAATATGTGTAAGTCTGATGGATTTAGATGTGGTGAGTATGTCGGATGTCCACTTTGCACCACCTACTTTATGTCAGGAGCTATTTGACGACAGTAGCTGTGTTAGGTTGTGCATTGTCCTAAACAATAAAATATGAGCCTTTTTGTGTGCGATGGGGCTGTACTCTGCATAGACATTTCATGAAACGGGTCAAAATTCAATGTACCTTGCAGCAAACATCGTCGTTCCCTCAGGTAGAAATTAATTGCAGATAATTCCTTGAGATTAAAAAAAGGTTATGGGCATCATTTCCATACATGCATTTTCTGTTCTGACCTTTTTCCAACGTGGTGTTGCAGGAGAACGCCATTCCACGCTTTGCCGTTTTGATTTAGGGTCGTACCTGAGACTCCAGGACTTGTCATCAGTGACGATACAGTTCAAGAAACTCTGGGTAATAATTTGTCCCACAGATTCACGGTTAATCTGCAGTTCATCAATTATCCTCCGCAAGGGTAGTCGACAATATTTTGTCATTCATTTCCCCGCTTTCTCAATCAATGTTTTCGTCACTGACGGTCTTCCGCTTCGGAGGGAACACTGTCCCTGCCTTTTCGAAAACGGATGAACCAATTATTCACACACTTTATGGATCTCCATAAACACGTACTAGCATCGCATAAGTTTCTTTTGGTGTCCTGACAAGCTTAAAATAAAATTTTAAATTGATCTTTCGTTCCTTAATATATATATATATATATATATATATATATATATATATATATATATATATATATATATATATATATATATATATATATATATTCCTGTTCTCAGTAAAGAGCCAGAAAACTAAACAAGCCCTTTGTAAAACAAGTCTTACACGGAACACAAACGTCGCTCCGCTTAAGAACAGTGGGAAGCAGATGGTATGTACCTGCCGCAAAGCATGTACAGCGTTTTGTTTCACCAGTGATGATAGATAGGCCGATCTGACTTCATTCACTGAATTTTACTGCCATAGGTTGTAATTAATATTAAAATAAAAACTATTCTTTGGTGTCAAACCATTGAAAACATGCTAAGTGGTTTTATATAAATAAATTATTCTACATTGCATGCATTTGGTAAACTCTGTATTCGGATGGTCGGTGTTTCAGCTTTCCATTGTTTCCGGTAGAGTGCCAGTCTTATGTATGGAGGACGCTTTCCGTACCAACTTCCTGTCAATATAATCAAACTATTTTCCGAAGCAAACCCAACATTTACTTGATTTCTCGTGTTTCAGAAGATCTCGTGTTTCAATCCCTGCACATAAATTGCGAAGAAAATTAGCCTTTCACGGGTCAAGGAGTGTGAGAAACCTTTCATACTGCTTGAGAGGAGAGCTCTCACGTGCTATCTCCCGACTCCAGCATCAAAACCCAAGGTGTGGGAAGTGAAGAGGGACCGACGGTGGTGGATTGAATATTAACGTCGCACTGTTCAGCTACACGAGGGCTTTTGGCGACGGATCACGTAATTTTGAACCATGGTCAAGGGACGTGGATGACACCTGAGCTGGCACCCCCTCTCCTAACTACCACACCAACGGGAGGACGTTTCAGCTCTCGACAGATTTAACGTGCATCGCTGCCCTACACGGCGGATCTTTAGTGGTACTGGGCTCGAACTCGTGACAAGGCAAGCCATGATCCGATACCTATACCACTCGGCTACCGCGGCCACGGGACCGACGGCGGAATAATAATCTCTACTCCGTTCAATAGAAGTCGTTCTATATCCTACATCACGTATCTTTCTTGGAAGATGAGATCTGATCAACTTTTCAAGAAAGATAAAAAGGTAATATTCGCAAGTTTTATATCTAGACTTTCAAATGTCGTCTCCATTTACTAATTTTATGCAATAAATTTAATAAGAATTTACTGTAAATTTACTTTTCATTTCTGATTAGGCGGTACGCTCTGTTTTGGGTGACTAAATTTCCTATCCATAATTTCTATGCTATTTACTATTTTTGCCAACGAAATTATATTTTTACTGATATTTTTAAATCCAATATTATATTGATATCAGTCGTCGCAAATACACTTATCTATTCCGGAAGCATGTGACCAAAAAAGTTTTTTCGGCCACCTGTCTCCTGCATACAGTCAAAGATAATAATAAAAATCGGTTAATGACTGGTCCTGTCGTTTAATGCACCACCCGATATTTGCGTGATACTTGGAGAATTTATGGCTCAAATCAAATATCAAAGCCAGGAATAACAGCCTGTAGTCAGTTTTCTAACTCACTACGGATGATATCAAATGTCCTTCTATTTATGGCCGTGGTAACCTAGTGGTCAAGGTATCGGATTGTGGCTGGCTTGTTACAAGTTCGAGCTCAGTAACCCCCAAGACCCTCCATGCACATTAGAGATGCACTTTAAATCTGTAGAGAGCTCAAACGTCCTCTTGTTGGTGTGGTGTGGTAGTTAGGAGAGGAAGGTGCCTGCTCAGGTGTTGTCCTCGTCACTTGACCATGGTTCAAAATGACGAGGCCTACCGCCAAAAGCCCTCGTGTTTAACAGTACGACGTTAATATTCGCTCACCTATTAATTACCTTGTTGTTTTTCAGGTAAAATTCACCGACTGGATAATTGATGTCTGTATATTTTTCTTGAACAATGTTCCTTTACTTTCACATGGCATCAAATTCTTCCTAAACGAGTCCCTCAATTATATTTGACTTAATTAATTAACTTAATTATTAATTTAACTTAAAATCTTCTTAAAGACAACGTTATTGTCAAAATTACAGATATGAATTATCTAAATACCACACATGATTTGCATTCCTTTTTCTAAAACAAATAGCCCCGTAAAGTCTATTTATTGCCTTAAACTGTCTAGGGAAAATTCGAAAACCGCAATCCACGTCCCTAAAAGAGAACAAAACTCGGCGAGAAATTCAGAGATAATTGCACATTCCTCTTGCCACCCCAAGGCTTTTAATTGAGTCTGGTGTTTCTCGAAGCAGCAAATTCGAACATTTTTTCTTCTTCCTTTCTCCCATGTGACTTCCTGGAAACCTAATCAATCCATTAAGGGCTTTGATTGGAGTACCAGAAGTACAGGTATGAGCAAAAACAAGGAAACCCTAACACTACTTGATTGACGTTTAGAATTCCCGGAGTGATTGTATCTTAATGAATATGATAAAAGGCATAAGAGGTTAAGAAATTCCTTCTGTTTCAAAAAATGAGAACAGTAATGGATTTAAAACATAACAGTATAATTCTTTACCAAAAACATTCAATACCGCATCCCCAAATCGAAGTGACCGCAGTAGCCTAGTGGTTCAGGAAACGGATTCGTGGCTGGAGTGTCATGGGCTCGAGCCTAGTACAGCTAAAAACCAACCATGCAGAGGATTCTGATTCACGTTCAATCTATAGATGCTCAATGTCCCGTTGGTGTGATAGCTAGGAGAGGGATAGGTCAGCTCTAGTGCCGTTCTTGCCACTTGGCCCTAGTTCAGAATAACGAGATTCGTTGCCAATAGCCCTCCGGTTGCTTTATAGTGAGACGGTTATGTGTTTCTCACTCACTCCCCACATCGAATGTTATCGTGCTATTGATCAGGAGTGGCCAGCAGTAATTAAGGGGAGTCTTGAGTTTGAATCCTGTAATACGTAATTTGATGGATGCTCAAAGTTACGATAGCCAGCAGCTTGCTCATTTGAGTGATTGAATATTAAAGTCTCGCCATTCATCTATTCAAGAACTTTTGACGACTGAGCTAGGCATTTTGAACCATGGTCAAGTGACGAGGACGACACTTGAGCTGTAACTCTATCACCTAACTTCCACACCATGCCAACGGAAGAAAATTTGAGATTCGACATATTTAACGACATCGGCCTCCACTGCACGACACGTCTTAAGCAGTACAATGCTTTAACTCGTAACATGCCTGCTTTGAGTCCGTGACCTTGACCACTTGGTTAACACGACCACTTAACAACTAGAGAGAGTGAGTGTTTGTTAACGCAGCAGTATGAAGCAACACGAGGGAAATTGGTGGCGTAATGTCGAACCTCCTTCAACTGACGAAGGTTATATCTGAGCATGCACCTCATTCTACTAACTTCCACTCACGCTAATGTGAGGACTTTGAGCCACGACAGATTGAATGTGCTTCAGACGCTCCCCCCCCCGGTGCCACTGAGGAAAAAATTGCATCAGAGTTTAACCGCAGCTGCTAAACAACCAGAGATAAAACACTTGGTCAATGTGCCAGCGGTAGCCTAGTGGTCACTTGTGAGTGGTGTGTCATGAGTTTGAGCCTAATACCGCTGAAAACCTGCCGTGCAGAGAAGTCAATGCACGTTAAATCTGTCGAAGTTCAATCGTCCTCCCGTTGGTGTGGTGTGGGAAATAAGAGAGGTGATGCCCGTTGAGGTGTTGACCTCGTCACTTGATTGTGGTTCAAAATGACGAAGTCCGTCACCAAAAGCCCTGGTCTAGCTGAACAGCACGGCTTAATACTCACGAACTCACTCAATATTCCATTAATTCAATCAATCAATCAGACAGACAGAAGCACTTACTGTAACAAACAACCGTTTCTGATTCATGTTGGTTTCCCGCATTGTGATTTTGTTTTTTTTATTTGTGTGTATGTTTAATGCAAACAGATTTTGATGCATAGAACCAGTTGAAAGCTATTTTCAACAAGTTTATTGAATCTTCCTCCCTCATGACTGAAATGGATCATCGAAAAAGGTAAGAACATTTGGATCATATTTTGATATTGAAAATACCGTGTATTCATAAGAATAATTGATTAGCTGTAATTTAGTGAAGTACGACGATTTATATTGATTTGAGAAGAAAAAATGTTTTTTATTAGGATCTCACCATTTTTACTGACTATTCATTTTTGATTCTCACTCAATTTATCTACATATATATTTACGAAGGAGCCATATTAGAAAAATGTTTCTATTTTTGAGTTTAAAATAAAGAATGACGCCTATTTTTAAAATATTTTTTATGCATTCATTATTGAAAATAGTGATCTATCATTTGAAGTTAAAGAAATTCCGACATAAATTGTGTCATATTTTTTTTTACGGTAGTGTTAAAATTGACAGGTAATAATGAAGTGATTTTAGTGATTAAATAGCTTATATTTTTTATAATTCTTTTAGTAGATCTTATACATTCATTTGAAATTTTATGAATAGTAATTAATTTATTTTTATTTTTTAATGTTTAAAAATTAACACGTTCCCTGATTTTAGAAGCATACCAAGATGATTCAAACTTCTCCACCCAATTAATAATGTAATTTCATTCCCTTTCTATGGATTTAATTCAAAAGCGTTTGACAACTAATAATATATTTTGCTTGGTGAATAAAATTATTTCTGATTTTAGTAATGTCTATTAACTTAGTGTTTATATTGATTTTTCGGAGGTATTTGATCCAACTAATTTTTGTATTATAAAGATTTAAAAAAAGACAGTCCTGTTAATCGTATTGATTGGTTATTTTCTCAGTAATCGATATCTTTAAATAATCATGCTGTTTCTAACGCATTCACGGGTACGGAATTACTTACAGAATCTTGGAATTTGTGTTTTATTTTGTTTATTAATTACCTTTGTTGCATTTTAAAAAATTTCTTAGAATATATTACTTTTTGACGACTTATAATTGTATAGGTCTTTATGATTTTAAGTCGATATTATTCTTTTACAAATTTACCTGAATAATCTGCTTTAATGGTGGGCGACGAAGATATATTATTTGCGAATGCTAAAAGGTGCAGTCTAATTAGTTACATTCGAAAATCATTGCCTAAGTTCAACTGAATAAATTCTCCTTATTTCGCTCAAACTTAGTAACTAAACCTACAATTATATTTAACATAAAACTTGATTTCACACATCGTATTGTGTGATGGCTTGGTCTAAAGCGCATAAAAAGCTTGAGTTTTTCAAACATCAAACTAGACGATTTTTTCCAGTGAATATGCCGGAAAAAAATTTTAGATTTCGCTCTCAATCGTTTTAATTTTGGATATTTTATTCTTATTCGAGACCCTTATCATAAAAATAAAATCCATATTCTCAAAAGTGTGTAAACTAAGCTTATAGGAACTATTTGTTTTACACAAAAAAACTTCATTACAGGATTTATCGTGTTACGTATGCAATGATTTGATACTCTAAGTTTAAAATCCCGATGTGAGAATTTTTCGTAGGATTGACGTGGTCTACATATTAAATAATATCTATTATGCTATATTAGCCAGAAATTTGAGAAACTATAGCTAATTTGAAAATAAATGTATAATTTAAATTATAAAACAATTTTATACACCGATATTGTAATTTCTTTATAATTAGTGTTTACTTTTTATACACCGTTTTATGAAATTTTCTCGAAAGTTTGATAGGTTAGTATTTGCGTTCTCTTTTTTTTTTGCATTCTATTCTTAAGGTTTTAACTTTCTTTGGAATGGATTTTTTGACTTATTAGCTCTTCTATAGCATTTAGTATTAGTTTTGATTCTTGATTCCTTTTTTTATGATTCTTCAATGGAGTTTTCTTTTTGTAGTTTGCATTTCTTTAATAAATTACTGAAACAATAATGTGAATATTTATTAAATACTCATTTTTTATTTTTATTGTTGCAATTTTAGCATTAGTAATCATTACTCTGTGAATTCTCTACTTACTGTTTTTAAGTGATTTGTAGTATTTCTATAATACGTAGTGCGTGAATGGCATACAATTGAAAGTATGCAACTATATCAGCACCTTAAAATTAATTTCTTCATTTTTTCATTATTGTAAATTTTATCACGAGCAAAAGTATTATTCTAAAATTGTTTGATATTTTAGTGAGCTTTATTATAAGTATGGAGCCGAATAGGTGGCATAGTTAGTTAGACGCTGACTTTCCACGCCTAAGTTTGCGGGTTCTAGCCCGGCCCAAGTCGGTGGATTTTCATGATGCAAAATATCGACAACGTCCATTTCGTATTTTAAGTTAATGATCCCTAGAGTGCACGTTTAGCTTAGGGGGCTCTCGGCAAAATTATATTGCTAATACAATTTTGCATCATCAAAGTTCCGGTGCCTCATTCTGGGGAGAAAACTGTTGGTCAAAATTAAATTGTGACAATTGGTGTATACCCATATAGTGTCACACTAAAATGTGATACTAGCTCCTGGGAGTGTACTAGGTCTGCAATGATAAAAATAATAAATATATAGCCCCCCAATGGAAAAAAGTACAAGTTTAGCTAGACCAATCTGAATTAATAACTTAGTATTCATGTCTTTGGGAGATTGGATGTGTATATGGAATGTACATGGTGTTTTATCATATGTACTCAGCTTTTTTTTATTTTGTCTAAAAAATGTTTTCTCTGATATATTTTATTACTTTTATTCAGTAAAAAGCATCGATAACTATTACTTTAGACAAAAATTAAGCAATTATGGAAGAAAAAACGATGGTGATAATAAACTCTCATTTTTAAAGACCTATAGAAATAACAGAGGGAATGGGAAATTCTCATCTATTTATAGTTAGTCTTTTATTGAACAAAGTGTTAATGTGCAATTGAAAATAAATCAATTTAAGGACAAACCGACTAGTTTACGATGTACTTGTATTTCTTTATCTCGAATAGATAAAGAACTCATAATACTCGAAATCAATCGCATATTTTTATACAACTATCTTATGTTGGCACCTTCCAAAAATAATGCAATAATTCAGACGAAACATCCGATTTCGGTTTGTAATAAATGCTTTTTATCGATGAGCACAGCGGACTCATAAATATTCAATACGAACACGACACCCACTCAAAATAAAAGACGACAATAGCAGCACAACCACTCTCCTTAAGGGGCATTTCCACTCCACACGTAGAAGCGCCCCCTACAATCATTCGGATTCGGATGAGACTTATTACTAAGACTGACAGCCTTCCTCGCACAAGTGCCCTTTCGAATATTTGATGGGGGTGTTCCATTGTACTTTGAACATGTCAGTCCATTTTTGTGTATTGAACAAGACTCAAAATAAAAAGAATAAAGAGCAAAAAGAACCGAATAAAAGTTCTTTTTCGGCAGCGTTTACATTTTCTGTCAGGGCGAATCACTGCAGGACGGACAAGTTTTGGTGAGAATTCAAATTCTGTGAGAAAATAAAATTGAACCGGAAAAAAGAATTTGCTTTTTTATGTTTTATTTACTTCTGGTATTTTTCTCTTTCTCTATACCTTGCAACTTTGATTTTCCATAACATAGATTTTTTTTTTTTTTTTTGGAAGCGGAAAAGAGTTCTGAAATAATAATACATGTTTTCACTGTCTGCGGTCTGTCAAAAAAAAAGGAATGTTACAAATTTTGTTAAAATTTATTTTTAAATTTAGTTGTATGAAAGTATTCAGACCCGTATAAATATATGGATATAAAAGGTATGTTCTAAGATAAATATAAAATTTTATATTCCTCATGAGGATTATTATACAAAAATTCTTGGAAACTATTAGAAATGGAAAAAAATCTTCAGTAAGTCCGACCAGCAAAACTAGAAAATTTAATTCTCAAAGAAACATTTTGTAATATAAAGAATTGGATGTATTTAAAAACAGATATAAGAATAAAGTATAATGTAAGTATATATAAAGTATAATATAAGTATCATTCAATTTAAAGCTTTACATTGAAATTTTTTTTTTTTTCTTTTGTTCAATAAAGTGATTTAATTTTTAAAAATTATGCAAAATACTAATTCGTAGAGTAAAGAATATGCATAATGCAATTCAGAATTTATTGAATGAAAAAAAAGCAATTTATTATAGTGAAATCAAATGTAACTATTTGTTATAATATAAATCTATTATAATTTAAAGGATATTTCTATTATCAAAAAGGATTTACTTTAAAACAAGAACAGGTAACAGGCAAATGTATTGTATATATATATGTGTGTGTGTGTAAGGATAATTAAATTAGATTATAAATTAAATTACCTATCTAGCACTTGACTCATCTTTCTCAGTTCACATATTCAAGCATCAAACTAATCATCCATTTATTTCTTCCGAATATATGACCCAGCCAATAAACATGTCTAATTCCAGATCGTTAGATTTAATACTCCCCATATGTCAGCATTAACTTTCAAGTACAATCATAAAAGCCGCGATACTTACCGCATCTGTTTTTCAAGTGTTATCCACTTAACCAACACCATGGCGTGCTTTTTCCTGCCTGCTCCCAGAATCAGAAGAGATGTAGAAATGATTGTATAAAGTTCTGTAAAAATTAAATCTGATTCTGACACGAATCATTTCAGAAATAAAGCCGGCATGATTTTATCTGCGTGTAAATCTCAAATCTTAACGTAAAAAACTGTTCTTTTTTATAAAATAAATTTAATATAAAAACTAACGCCAGCGACCGTAATATCTGATATGGAGAATTTGATGGAACTTCGACTGCGCCGTATGTCTCTTTGCTGAAGACGTCGGGTTGCCGGAATTAATCTATGGTACGGAAAAAGAAGAAACGACACCGAGAAGAAAAGGTTTTACCGCCGAACTATATTCTGTCTTTGATGTAGAGGCCACCCAGTTTAACGTGAATGGAAGAAACATTGAAATGGAGAGAAAAAAAAAACGGAAGCGTGAATTTCCTATCCCCGTGATGAAAGACGTAACTCCTGCCGCCAGAGAAATAAAGAAAAGAAAAAATCTTTTTCGCCGGAAAGTCTGCTCGGTAATATTGTGAATCTGTTCACCATCGAATAATAGTGAAGTACCAACATCGAAAGAAAAATAAATAAATAAAATTTTACTAGCGAAAATAAAATGACAACAATATCTGGATTACCGTTCACCAAGAGTTTCTGCCGCTACGACGTGGAGGTCAGTTAAATTATATATTTCCAATTTTAGCAAAGTTGAAGTCACTGAGTTTTGCTGAACAGAACTTAACGAAAAAGAATAATATATGATATGATATATTTAATTTTTATAATATCAAGATTCACTATTTCTCGAAATTTTCCTTCTCTAAAATTAAAATTAATTTAATAACTTGAAGCTTATTTTTGGATATTACAGTGGATAAGGGAGAATACAATCATTATAATTTTGCATGTCTTGAAACATTAAGTGGACAAACGTGTTTAGTTTGATATGTACACCTCTTATGTTTCTTATCAGCATCCCTGAACATCTGTGATTTGATCACGCAGATTTCTCAGAGAGATGTGTTCAAAATTAAGTAATGTAATAAAGTTTGTATTTTTGTGAATGTGTGATGAAAGAGAAAGAATTTTGTCTATGAAACGAATATTTAGAAGGTTACGGAGAGATTCAAAATAAGTGTATGCGATATTGTTAATTTACAGTGAATATTGTGAACATTTTCAGGTATACTAAGGGTGATTATTGAAATAAGTCCAATTTTTCGACTCAAAAATAATAAAAAAAGAGCTTTTATATTCTTATATTTTTTTATTCTTATAACTCTTATATTCTTTTTTTTTATTTCTATATTCTTATAATTTTTATATTATATTTTATAACGCATATGGAATAAAATATTTTTTTATTATGTTGAATAGTGCATATAAATTGTGTTGTACACCGTTTTCATATTATTAATAATTTCATTTTATTAGTGTATATATATATATATATATATATATATATATATATATATATATTTTATCTTTTTAAATGTATTTCATGTATGCAAAATCTGTGTAACAATATAAGGTATTACTACGATGGTGCCATAGTTTTTTATACAAAAATTATTATTTTAACATTTGTATGATATCATGCCTTTTTATATTTACTATCTTATTGTTTGATATGATATTATTTTTCAATATAGAACTATTTTGAAAACATTATCTGCTAGCTATAATACGAATCTATTATTATGAAGGAATAGGAGGAAACGTGAGCTCTTATTATGGATGTCGAATAGATTTGAACAAGCTAATTCTTCAGTTATGTGTACAGAAATTCATTTTTATCAATTAATATTTTAGAAGTGTCGTTACTGTGTTTGTTGTTATAGTTCCGTTTATTGTATTGCATTTTGATTTTAGTATTCTTATTCCTTAAATGTTTCTACTGTGTGTAATGTCTTTCTAAATGATATGTATTATTTTGTGTTTGTTGAAAATTGATTAAATTTGTAAAAAGCGAAAAAACCACACCATGACTCCCTTTTAAAATTGGAGGGTAAATGTAAGGATAATTAAATTAGATTAAAAATTAAATTATCTATCTAGCACTCTATTCATCTTTCTCAGTTCACATCTTCAAGTATCAAACTAATCACCTATTTATTTCTTCCGAACATATGGCTTAGCCAATAGACATGTCTAATTCCAGATCGTTAGATTTAATAGTGCCCATATGTCAGCATTAACTTTCAAGTACAATAAAAAAAGCCGCGATACTTACCGCATCTGTTTTTTTAAGTGTTACCCTCTTAAAACATTCCGTGACGTTCTTTTTCTCTCTCCGCTCACCATCAGAGCTTGTACAGAATTCCTCGAAACTTGTCATATATATGTGTAAGGTCCCCTCAAATAAATTTTTAAAAAAACAACTTTAAAAACGTGATATTTAAAAAATTCTTAAACTGATTCGGCGAGTCGCGTGTTGGACACCCCTGTTCTAGAAACTTGGAGAATGATCTCCTTAAATAATAATTTTGTGTCGGGTATCTACTTTTGTCACAAAATGTGACGAGTTGGTGACCAATTCGTCTGTTGGTAAGGTCATTGGTTCGCCATAGCTTGAGGTTTGAATTCAATTCTGAGTTAGTTAAGATATTCCCTTTTAATAATAAACATATTGTCTGTTAGTTTATCCTATATTTCATAAAATAAATTACACAGGTGAAGGTGCTGTGAATATTTAAAACTTAAAGTTCTAAACTGTGATTGTCTTTTGACAAAAGTGAACAAAAAAATTGGGCCAAATGATTTTTCCGGTTACAGTAATAATATAACCAGCCCTTGGGGCATTATTACTACAAGCAGGCACTTGTGACTTTCCCGAGGGTTTTAAAGTGAGAGTAAGAGGGGCGGGAAACATCGTGCGTACAGTTGCAGTTAAGGCTTGTGAGAAGTATTCGAAATAGTCACTCCTATTTATTGAACTTTTACATAATAGCGAGGATATTCTGTCTTTGCCAGTGTAAATCTTATCTACGGCCACAATGTGTGTGGCCGTGGTAGCCTAGTGGTTATATTTACGGACTCGTAGCTAGAATATCGCATATTCGAACTTAAGATGTACCTTGAAGAGGGAGGCAATGCACGTGAAATCTGGCTAGGCTCAATGTCCACCTGTTCTTGTGGTAGTTGGGAGAGGAAGTGCTAACTAAGATCTCGTCTTTTTCACTGGATCGATGTTCAAAATTACGAGATCCGTTGCCAATAGCCGTCGTGATATTTATAGCAGGGGAGGCGAATCTTTCTGGATCAACATGCCATTTTTTTTCTAAAGAAATGTTTAAGGAGACACGTGCCATCAAATAATTTTTACTTGTGATTAGTGGGAAAAAATAAAAGTAAATACTAACAACTAAAAACTCTTCAATTACTACAAAAAATACTTTTTGCACTGTATAGTTGTAAATGTTTTAGTTATACATGTAATTCAAATTAAAGTAACATTAGTGTAACTTCTGTTGTGTTGCAGATTGTGGATGACAAATAACATATTAGGATTATAAGATGCTACTTTTAGCAGAATGTATGTTAAATTGGAGTCACTTGCCAAATGATTTCTAAGTAATTAATTAATATTTCTGTGGCTCACTTTTTGACAAGAATATTTGGGATTTCTATCAAAATGTCATTTCACAGATGTTCTACATACCAATGCTCTATAAAATAAAACACACACCACTTTCTTGCCTTTACTATTCATGTCATATTTCTCAGTCCACCAAGTTTGAAATTCTCTATAACACTTACTATCTTGCACTTTTTGTTCTTTTGCTGAACTAGCCATCTTAAATAACAGTTAAAAATCGTTAATGTAACACAAATAAACTTTAAAATTCAGTTGTGTCGCCGAAATGAACTATGCTATGGGTAGACGAATTTTGCACGATAAGCAAATGTAGTCCAAAACATAACTAGAGCAATAACTAAGAGACAATAACAAACGAGTGTGTTCCATGCCGCCCCGCAACCAATCACTCGTGTTTGTTTCGCTGGCGTGCCCAAAATATCGTATCGCGTGCCATTGATTCACCATCCCTGCTTTAGAGTGTGCTATTAATACAACTCTTTCTCTCTCCCTCTCTCTCTCCATCTCTTTCTCTCTCCCTCTCTCTCTCTCTCTCCCTCTCTTTCTCTCTCCCTCTCTCTCCCTCTCTTTCTCTCTCCCTCTCTCTCCCTCTCTTTCTCTCTCCCTCTCTCTCTCCCTCTCTTTCTCTCTCCCTCTCTCTCTCTCCCTCTCTTTTTCTCCCTCTTTTCTCTCCCTCTCTTTTCTCTCCCTCTCTTTCTCTCTCCCTCTCTTTCTCTCTCCCTCTCTTTCTCTCCCTCTTTCTCTCTTTCTCTTTCTCTTTCTCTCTTTCTCTTTCTCTCTTTCTCTCTTTCTCTCGCTCTCTTTCTTTCTCTATCTCTCTCTCACCCGAACACAACAGCGAGCTAATAAATTCCAAATGTTTATTAACAGCATAAGTTGTTTGTTCAAAAATGTAACTTTCTTAACTTCAGTAAACTTAATAACTTGAAAGGGATATTTTTTCTTGTTTTGAAATGGAACACCAGTTTTAAACTAAATTTTCGTTAAAAATAAATTACATTACCGTGCAAGGAATAAATATTACACTACATATACTTAATATGCTAAAAAATCAATACTGAACGTGACGTGACCGTAAAATTGAAGCTGTAAAAAACAAGATTGGCCTTTTCTTACCTTTAGAAAAAGAAAATATGTTTTAAAGAAATTTATTAAAAATGTTTGTCTCCTTAATTTTTGAAGAAGACTCGATAAGACATAAAAAAGTGATCGTTTATTAAATGTTAAGGAAACTTTTCTGTAACCGCTACGAAGAAGATGCAAAAAAAGCAGAGAAATATTAAAAAGCAAGATACGAAAAAAAACAGAAGCAGAAGCTCTGCAGAAATACATTTTTCACCATATTAGAAATAATAAAAAGAAATATTTACTTTTTTTCTATATATTGTTTATTCATCAATGGAAATCTGGTACGAGAAAAAAATCTTAGTTGTGAAATCAGTAACTAAACCTTCATCGTTGCCTATTTACTATAATGAATCGTTTTTATAAATGTATAAAATGTGTTTATTGAATTAAAAAAATACTCAACTTAATTCTATTGGATCTGGACGTTTTTATAAGGGTAAAAAGAAACTTTTTAAACCCTTTTTTACTGATGTTTTATGGTTATATACTGTTTATATATAATTATAAATTATTTGTATCTAAGTCCAAACATTAAGCGTTTGATTGTATTTAAAAACATTTTTATAAACACATATATATATATTATCTCTTGATTTAAGAACTGAGACAATTTGACATTCTAAAATTGAAGTAACCTTTTAGGCTGCAGCAATCCCTCTCCCAAAAGTGGATTTCCACAAAACTAATTCTTAGTGGATCTCTATTCAACAAAGTAAAGATGCTTGACATATTTAAAATCTAAATTTAGTAACACAAAAGCGAATTTTTTATCCATTAGCCCCGTAACTCCCTTTAAGAGAGTTCTTTAGAACCCATTCTTAGCGGATCTCAAGGTTCAATGGTTCCAATAACTGTTTTGGGAACAAAATATGTATTTTTAATACTTCTTGATATTTTAAAATATGAAATAGTTCAGACAAACAAATAATGTCGATAAATAAGGAACCAATAAAAATGTATTTTATTAACTTGCATTATTTTTTGCTTTTTTTCAACAACTCGAAAAATCTCTTCGTACTTTAGGGAACCAATCTAATTTGCTTTGAATTCATAACCTAACTTCTCACATTTTTAGCAAATAATACAGTGTTCTTTTTTCGTTGAAAATATTTATCTGTTAAAAATAACCAGTGGAATTTTATTTAAATTTATCTTTTCTTTATTTATAATATGTTTTCCAAATAGGAAAGATACCAAGTGGTAGTATATAATCACTATAAATTATTTTATATAATGATTCACTGTCATTAAAAAATTCTAATTAAAATTTAGGAGATGGAAATGTGTTTCACTGTCTTTCTCTTGCGTTCTCAAAAATATGTATTTAATTACAAAAATTAAACTCATTTGTAAATCTTTAACAAAAAGGATCTCCCAGACGGGAAAACAGTACCAAATATTTTATTTTCCTAATTAAAATTATAAAGACAACACACAGCGATTCCTAAGCGATTCGTATTGGTGGAACAACTCGTATCAGAATTAGAGGAAAAATTAAAATAAAACCTTGTTATGCGTTTCATTTAATTTAAAATTAACCCCCCATTCACAGACATTTTTAAAATAAAAATTAAAATGATTAATTCAACAAATGATTATTCGTATCAAAACATTAAACAGAGTGGGAAACGAAACACTTGTAAACATCATTAGAAATTATTCGAAATATTATCAAAGAACGAATAGTTGTAAATTAAATGAAACATTTTTAAATGTATCGATATTCTTTTTTCAATTCTCAGACGATTTCGTTAATACAATAACAGTTTTCAGAAGGCGACATTTATATTTTATTTGTTTATTTTCCATATCGTATTAGGATACATTCTTTTCATTTCCAAAATCCACAAAGTTCGAATCAATAATATTTTGTCTTGTTCTACTTTACCATTATCTATAAATCCTATAAAAATAACCGGTGAAAAATACAATTTAAATAATGAAATGTTTTAATCGATTACAACAGGAAAGACACAATAAAGTTCCGTACCAATGCTATTCTAAATTAATTGCACTTAAAAACGACAAAATGTTTCTAATATTTTGTTATCATTAATTTAATGTTTCGTTTAACGCTTTTCATCATATTAATTAAAATGAAAGCGTTTAAGAGCGTGAAATTATTTTAATGTTTATTTAACAAATTGATTTTTGAAATTGAATTCACGATAACCCGCGAAAGAGATGAATCGGAAATACAGGGTGTTACAAATTAGTTGGACAAAAAATGGTATATTGCTTGTAATTTACAACAATATGGACTTTAATTTTTTCCCTGTAAGATAGAGAAATATTCCAAGTTTACCATTATCCCAAATGTTGGTGTGGCTTCCTTTCGTTACTCTGCAAATATCCCAACAGTAAATCAGTTCTTGTCACATATTGGTCAGCATGTTTCCGTCGATCAGATTAGTGCAGTGTTGATTCTTGATTTTAGTTCATGAATGAAAGAGAAATGATGGTGTGTACATTTGATCCTTTACAAAACCCCATATACAGAAATTCAGTTGTGATAGTCATGGCCACTGAACACCTGAACAACCAATCTAAAATGGTACTTCAACATTTAGGTAAGATGTAAGGTTGTTATGATAGTGATAAGGCGCGCCATCTTGTTGAAAAGTGTAATTTTTCTTTCATGACTCGCATATAGAAAATCTGTGACATGTCCTTGTAAATAATGCCCGTAATCATCTGTTCAGCGATGAAAAATGGGCCAAAAACATTCGAGAAACTTGCTGCACAAAACAAGTTTACCTTGGGACTATACCTTTCATGTTGTAGAATGGCATGAGTATTAACTAAATCTATAGTGTGCGTGTGTTTTGACAACCAATGCTCTCTGTGATTAAACTTAGGATATATTCCTACTTGACTGATTTAAAAAGGGTTAAGTTCATTCAAAATTTCTAAAGTTCTTAACTTATGAAATAAGCCAACTAATATTTGTAGACACCGCGTATTAAGATGTTTATAAGAGTCAGTTGCATACATCTGCAAATGTTCATCTTTATTTTTGAGTTTTTGATGAAAAGAACAATAATGCATTATCAATTCTATAAGCCTCTCATTTTTGAATCATTTAACAGTTTGAAGATTTATTTTAGATACAAAAATCCGTGAACCAGATTCCTAAATACAACACAATGAAAAATAAGATATCAGAGCCAAATATTTTGGTCGAATGATATAAAGTAAAAAAAGGCAAACCTGCAACTGTAACGTAACACATCGTTATTGAAAGACTTTGTCGAAGTCTCTAAGTTCTTCAGGTATAGCACAGTTGTTGTATTTTGTGTTAATAATTTGTCAGGTATCAACTTGTCACCAATAATCAACAAGATAGTGACAAATCTAAGACAGCAGTTCAACTCAATAGACAAAGAATTGTTGGTTACTATATGTCATGTATAACATCGCTTTGCTCACCAAGAAATTGATTTTAGAAATGCTTAAAAAAAGTGTGGTGATCCCGTAAACAAATCGCTTATCATCTGGCTCAAGTAAGGATTCCTTTTCGTCTCTGTCATTTAATAGCCCTTTTACACGAGTCAACTTGTGGAGCGTATGAATGAGAGTTAACTTTGAATAGAAATCGATTGATTCGTTCATATGTGGTCAACTGGTATTCTGTTTTGTAAAGCACTCGAAAACCATGCTCTCCCTAACAGTTGACTCAAGTAAAATGATATGGTGGAAGAGCTGCGCTCTTCATTTGGCTGTATGCGTGTATTGAAAATGGAAAAAAAATATCTTTACTTCAGACTCAATCATTATATGACGTTACAGTGGGGACTTTGGTACTGATCTCTCTCTCTTCAAACAACTTTGCGACCGCGTGTAAAAGAAAATGTCTCCCCTCTTCACTACAGAGGAATGGTGGGAGAAATCGAATTGACTGATGCTAAGTTGCCTCGTGTGAAACCGGCCTAACGGACTGAAGTGCAACAGGTTAAAATGTTGGTCGTTCTTAGAAGCTAATGAGTCAATTCTATGTGACAAAAAAATAAATTTATTTATGATAAAATTAATTTATCGTAATTCCTTTTCAAATCATAACTGTTGTTTTCAATTTTAATGAAAAATACTAATACTAACAGGTATTAAATATGTTATCGCTCTTAATTTATCATTCTAGTCCCGTCACTTTTCACAAGCTCTTCTAACTACAACAAAAAAATATCCCCATCTATTTCAGCAGCAAAGAAATCTTTACTGAGTCAATTCCAGATCAATTTGTCATTTTTGGTACCACCTACATCGTAGGGGAGGAGAGTCACGCTCCTTTAATTGATTTTGATCTTTTTCCGGACAAATTACCACAAGAAATTCGTTTGCCACTTGATTTCGTCGAACATCTAATCAATCTACTAGGAGACACTATTGATTGAGTGGTTGAGGGAGGGAAGAATAGTTAGAGTTGAAATGGTAGTTGGATCTTTTCATTACAGATTGGAGGAAATTGAAGTAGAACATCTGGAGTCTGAAGTGGTTCTGTAAATGGCATGCTTAAAAAAAAATGTTTTTAAAAATATGCTAATTCCAGCTAACTTTTATTACCGGTTGCAAAAATTCGGAGAACTCTGTCGAATGAGGCTACAACACTGAAGTTGAACTTGAAATTAAAAAACACAGTACCTAAAATTTATTTTCTATATAACACAGAATTTCTTTCTACTCTTGCTGAAGTATCTGTCCTTCGCACGAGTTAATTTAAAAAAATATTGATAAAATATCTTAAATGTATGTGTGTAAAAAGCGAAAATCCCGATAGAAAACAATGTATCGAAAAATGTAAAATAATGTTTAATTGAGTGCATTTATTTTTCATCTGTATCGCCCCTTATGCCCTCGCTTCTTACCCCCTGGTGTCGATTTTTGCAAAACTCTTTTTGTAGTGTAGCTCTACTCCATTAAAGGAACGCGACTACTAAATTTCAAGTCTGTTGGTCTAATAGTTCGAAAACGAGAATATTTATCTGTAACGCCCCTTGGGGTTGATTTAGGTAAAAACGGGAACCTTCTTCACATGGTTGGGGGTTAGAGGCTTAACACACCATAACTCCCTTGATCGTACATGGGCTCGTTTCTGATTTTAAGCAGCTGTAGCGGGCGTACTAGCCAAGAGAGAAACTCTTGAACCACAAGACAATAAACCACTTCTTCCATGGTCACTTAGAAAACATAATTTTGAGAAATTAGTAGATACTCTTAAATCTGACAAGACAGCAAAAAATTAACATGTAAATCTAGGGTTAACATTCAAGACACTTGTGAAAAGCTTTTCAGAAGACGCGTAAAAAGACTGAGGCAAACTTCAGACTCCAAACAGGTCAGGAATACAGGGAGCGTCAAAAAAATAAAATAGGCATCCAGTTCGTGCATCATGAAGGAAGAGCCTCTTGTATGGACCGGAATTAGATAGTCTCGAAAATTGGGTTAGAAATTTTAGAACTCAGAGCTCTTTCAGAACTTTCGTAGACTGTGTAAAAACAATATCTCTTATGTTATTTTCCTTCTTTAAATTTATAACTTTTCCTTTTTTTCCCATCTTAATTTGTCCTGGTTCTTGCTTTAAATGTTTGCTCATTTTCAATTCCTGCTATTAGTTCTCTCTAGCTCTGTGTATATATATTTATATATAAAAATCTTCTGTGCGTGTGTATGTCAATAAACTCCTCCTAAACAGCTGAACTGATTTCGATGAAATTTTTTTCGTGGGTTCGAGTAAATTCGAGAATGGTTTAGATTCACAATTCGGTCCGATATTGCAATTAGTCAAAAAGATATTAATTAAAAACATTCAAAAAAATACAACTCAACATTCACCTGCATTGTTGTAACAATGTTATAGTTATAAACAAGTAATATAAAAAAAATTTTAAAAACAATTCCTACTTAGATCAACCAAGAAAAAATTTATTTTAGCAACTTTTTATTAAATAGTTGCAATTAATATAAATATGTGTATACATAAGACAGAATCAAAACATTAAGTGGTAATTAATTTATTCATTATATCATTACAGTATCTTATTGTCATCCAAAACAATCATGTCTATAAAACTTCCTTTCAACTGAATGCATTTGAGAAAAAAACCTTTTCAAATTTTTACATAAGTCGCCAAAAGAACCGCTAAGTCGCCAACGTGGCTGTATTTGTAATTTTTTAAACAATTAGTTTTAATCAATTTTTATTAATTATAATTAAAAAGTATTGTATTGCCATCCAAAATAATCATGTACATTACATTTCAGCTCAATTGAGCGCTTTAACATGTATTTTATTAACGATTGATAATTCCACCAAGATAAATAAATAATTAATAAAACAAATAAAATATGTATGGAGATCTTGAGGTAATAGTAGGAATTGAAAAAGACGTATGTTGGCGAAGAAAATTGATTTTCAGCCAAACTGGACAAACCCGATCTTTATTGTTACGAAAATGCAGACACGCGATTCACGCTTTTTAGCGTTTTTAATTAAAATCTTTTCGAATAATCTTTATATATGTAATTCTTCTGTGCGTGTGTATGTAATTAATCTCCTCCTAAGCGGCTGGACCGATTTTGAGGAAAGTTTTTGTCTGTTTCAGTGGATTCGAAAATGGTTTAGATTTATAATTCGGTTTAGAAATGTTTATGTAATTAATTTTTTATCTATAAATTGTTGATCTTGGAATGTTTTACATTGGATCCGGCAGACTGCGCTACGATCGCAATATCGAATATTCAAAATCTTTTATTATAATTCAAGTTGGTCCCAAAAGTTGGGTGCTGTGATCATTTTAGGAAAATATTTTCTCACTTCGTGTTTATTTTGTTGAAATAAATCGTCTGTTAATTAAATTATTATATTCAGATGTAATTAGAGTTTGAAATTTTGCTAAATGTTACGCAAATTTTACTCAAAACGGGCCAGATGGTTAAAGCTTATTCATAAAAATTTGGAATTTTTGAATTTAAGATGTGTGTACAGGACAACGTCTGTCGGGTCCTCGTGTGTGTGTGTGTGTGTGTGTGTGTGTGTGTGTGTGTGTGTGTGTGTGTGTGTGTGTGTGTGTGTGTGTGTGTGTGTGTGTGTGTGTGTGTGTGTGTGTGTGTGTTGTGTGTGTGTGTAATGTTTCTTTAATATTGCTTGGCGAGTAGAAATGATGCTATAATGTCGTGGCGAGTGTATGGTACTGTAACGAACAAAAGGATAGGTCGTGGCCATTGGAAGAAATTTCTTAATATTGGATCCATTTTTAATTATTCTTGATGTTGCTTACTGCTGAGATTGACGAGGCAATCTTGTGATTAATTAAATCCGTTTTATTCCACATTTTCAGAACAAAAAAAAAACTACGACAACATGCAATGCAGTCGGCTACATGATTCAAGACATAGATGGAAGAGAGAAGAGTAAGATTTTCTTGAGTCTCGCTTTTATACCAAGCAAAAAATCCTATCATTTCAGGGGAGAGGATGAATGTAGTTCCAGAAGTCCCCGCTAGGCGGGCAACAAATTAAAATAATTGAACGGTTTCCTGGAAGACTGGACAATAAATAAATGAAGAACTATTAAAGATTAAATTATTGAGAATTTATGTATATATATATATATATATATATATATATATATATATATATATATGTCAGGTTTGAAAAGTTTTGCTTCAAAATTAAGTAATAAACGAAAATAGAGCGAACTCTTTACCATTGCGTAAAGATTTGTGGGTAAACAAGCCTGTTTAAAGGTGTAGCGAGCACTGACGAAGAATAACGCATACTTGAAAAGGCTTAACTGGTGAATCCTCGCCGAATTGTTGCATATGGTTCTACTCGGTTGTGCGCCAAAGGGCCACCATGTTCGATTCCATGTGATTGAAACAAAATAAAGACGTTAGTATAGAGATTATCCCCTCCTCATTTTACCATCATGCATGGGGCTTGACATATATATATCTTGTTTAAATTTTCAATCGTTTGTGAAACACTTTCTATTCATCCATTAATCAAGTTCAAGTATATTTTTTTAAACTTGTAGTGGATGACACTGGATGTGCACTGGAAAATCGCTTTTTATTTTGTCACTTAATAATGGGATTCTGTCATATGTATATACGTATCTATATTAATTGTAGCTATTTAATAAAAAGTAACTAAAATAAATTCTTCTTTTTTGGCCTAAGTAGGAATTGACTTAAATTTTTTTATTACTTGTTTATATATATATAATTTACTATTGTTCTTGTGTGATACTTGAGATGTTTTATACGTTTTGATTGATCCTTCCAATAAAGCCAAATATAAAAACAACATACATTGATTGTGATGAATATTAAAAAAATAATTAAAACAATAATACATATTTAAATACAGTGTGTGTTTGTGTGTCCGGGCTTAAAGATCATCAAACGGACATTAATGGCAACTCACAAGCATTAACCTTTTGTTATTAGATGTCAATATTTTTTTCTGAATTTACTGTTGAAAATCACGTGGAAAACGGCGAAAAAAAAGTTTCAACTGACATTTTTTTATCTGGGCCTCGTAGCAATAATTGGCGATATCTCACTCGCACACGACTAACCGAAGAATACTTTTTTTATTGTTTACATAATACAATGGTACACAAGAATTTGAGAAAAAATTCTATGAAAAATATCCTTCATTATTCCCAATTTAAAGTTAACGAGATTTTATGTCCAACAGAAATGCTTATATGGATCCAAGTTTTAATCTTCGTGATAGTGAACATACTCGTATAACAAGCAAACAAATAAAATACTTCAGTAAATTAACTTCCCCCTTTGAAAGGTTAAAATTGCAGCTATATTGATGAGTTCTTCGGTTATTTTTACTAAAACTATAGAAAAGAAAAAATAAGTTTAATGCCTATAAGAAATTGCGGTATATATTTTTTCAGTTTAAACGTCTTAGTCGATACTTTTCACTTTAACGGATTCAATGGCACGTATCTCTTTATTTAAAAAAAACACATTTCCATATTTTATTATATTATAAACAAAAAACTTCTATAGAATTAAAAATCAAATTATGTTTCATTTTCTATAGGAAGCATGCTTTACAATCTACTTATAATGCGCGATGGAATGTAATTATAACTGAAATCGATGCTTAAATATTCAAAATGGAAATTCTATCAAAAAGCGAAAAATATAGAAATCGCAAACAAGAAACTTTATCAAACAGCAGTTTTATACATGAGATTTTTTCTGTTACTTTTCTACACATAAAAATATTTTTATAATATAAATTAAAATATATTTTTTTATAATTAATAAAAACATTTTTTTGCATAGCTATGCGGGTTTACCCAATATATTTCTGAATACTTTTATATTAACATCAGTTTTAAGAGTGTAAAAAAACCATGTTACTTTGGTTCAATATTAATGATTATAACATATTACGACAATTTTTTTTTATCAGTCAACTAATAAACCCTCTATATAAATTTGAATATTTGTATATTTATTTGTAAATTTTAAAAATCCATACCGTTGATTGTACCATTGCAAAATTTTGCAGAAGTCACTAATGTTTTATAGGAGCCTAAAGCATAGTTCTACATAAAAATATTTCAAATTCATTTTTAATGAAATTTTTAAGGTCCCTTTGAATGAAGAACAGTTTGTGTACATATGATAGATGTCTACAAATACCGAGATATACACCCAATAGTAAAAGACCTTTCCCTCTCATGTTTAGAAAGCGATAACTGCAGTTGGCGACGTCTTTTGATTTGGCAATTATATTAATTTTTGTTTCAGTGCAGTAGATAGAGATCTCATAAAAAATAAACCGCACAAAATTAAAATATTTCATAAATTCTTACATATAACAAACAACTTCGTCGACATATACTACATAATTTTTTTATGGGTTGGAAAGGGACCGCATAAAAAGAGTGGTATTCAGAAAATATTCCAATATTCCAATCCAAAGTACTTCCATAACACAATAATTAAATTACACATGGAATCATTTTTAAAACATTTAGTTTCACATTTGTATGCATGGAGGAGTTTTCAAAATGCATATACTTGTACATAATTCACTGCTACTCATCGTAATCCAAAGAGCACAACTTCCTTTGATGAATTAGTTCAAAATCACTATCGTCACTTGAAGATACGTTTTCAATTGGTTTATTTTTTGACACCATAAGGTACGCGATAAGTTTTTGCGACGACGATTGACTGATAAGTTACTTGTAAACGTCCCGATAACCAGATATGCATCATCGAAGCTCTTTTTTATATTGCTTACTTCTTTCGGAATTGGTATCTATTTTAAGAAAATGCTTTTCCAATTAATTAGAAAGCTATATCCCTGCAAATATATTATTCGCTCTAAAAGAATCAGGTTCCTTTTGTCAGTCTTCATTATCTATCAAATTACTGATGTCACTTCCATTAAAAATTTCGTCTTGAGTCAAGCGTGGGCTACTGGCGCATTGAGAGAAAGAAATTGAACGTAGATAGTCGGTAGATTGTTTTTAACAATTGTGAACAGAGTGTCTTGAAGTGTATATATTGTAACGTCACGTCTCGAAAACAACAACAACATCTGGTGTCGGTTTCTTTGTAGATTCGACGCCCACACGTGCAACTTCCGATGCAGCGCAAACCCTGTTTGACCCCCGAGGAATCTAGCGACCCGACCGGAAGATGAGAGAAGAGATGCTTTGAACTTGCACGGGAGCGGTAACCAACGAAACCTCCTCTCACAAAATAGTGGACTCTAACAATCTAATTAATTTTAATAACTTTAATGTATCATTTTGTAAATAATTATCAATAGTTGTGACGTAAATAAATTCCCTATTTTAATTCACCAAGAATACGCTACCGTTATTCTTTCAAACGTTACAGCTTAGAGTTTTGGTGGCAGCGCTTGGGATAAAAAGTTAGCATTCAGGACCCGTGAGAGGAGGAAAATTTTTGGATTTTTACGGACGGACCGCAACGCAGGGAGAAAAAAGAGATCTTCGGAAGAGCCGTGCTGCGATTCAAGTCAGTTTCGGAGAAAAGAGCGTCCTGCTCATAGAAGATCAAACTGATCTATAGTGTTAACGGCTATGTCCGAAGGAAAGCGATTTTCGGAAGCCGTTCTGCGATTCAAGTCAGCTTCGGAGAAAGAGAGCGTCCTGCTCATAGAAGATCAAACTGATCTATAGTGTTAACGGCTAGTGTCCGAAGGAAAGCGATTTTCGGAAGCCGTGCTGCGATTCAAGTCAGCTTCGGAGAAAGAGAGCGTCCTGCTCATAGAAGATCAAACTGATCTATAGTGTTAACGGCTAGTGTCCGAAGGAAAGCGATTTTCGGAAGCCGTTCTGCGATTCAATTCAGCTTCGGAGAAAAAGAGCGTCCTGCTCAAAGATCAACCTGATCTACAGTGTTAACGGCGAGAGTGTCCGAAGGAAAAGCGATTTTCGGAAGCCGTACCACTAGTGCCACATAATTTGCTTCTGACAGCAAGCTGAGTACTTCAAATGGGTGAGTACTGTTATATTTTTGAGTTGCAAACTGCATATTGTATTAGGAATTTTGGTTTAAAGTGTTCTTTAGAAATTTTGAAATACTTAGTGTTTTTCTTGCATGGGAACAGTGTTATTTTTGTTTCTAGAGAATTGTAATTGTATTTCAAGCATTGTGTGCAATTTTAGCTTAAGATTTATTGTGTTTTAAGTCTCTTGAATGATTTTGATTATTTTTAGTGTTAAGTTTTCTTTTGTGTATTTCTGTGTATGCATGGGACCAGTGTTATTGTATTAATAGAGAATAGTAACAATAGTGCAAAATTTAGCGTGACATTTATTTGATATTGTTTAAAAATGGCTTTCCTTTTGGTAAAGGGAAAAGCAAGACATGTTGCAACTTGCTGAGGAATTAGAATAAATGCCACTTTAAATATGACTGTCCCTAGCATAAAATTGCAATCACTAACAGTGAAGGTTATGAAGAGGAATTTGTTAAAAATCTGTATGAGACTATCATTGCAAACGGAAAAAAAGATTTGAAGAGTTAGAAAGGGCTGAAAAATGAGATTGGAGGAGTTAGTAAAGGAGCAGGCATTAAAAGAGAAAGAATTACAGCTGAAATTTGATTTAGAAAGGTTTAAAAATAGAATCCGGATTTAGGGTAAACGATGAATCAAACGATTCTACAAATGCATGTTCTGTAACCTCTAATTTAAACTTAAAAAAAAAATTGATCCCAGATTTCGATCCTAAGCAGTCAGATATTAGTTTATATCTAGTGATCTTTGAACGCCAGGCTAAAAGGGCGTCAATAGAAAAGAAAAAGAGTGGGTGGGCAATTATTGGGTTTGTTACCCCTAGAGATCGTGCAATTTATTGCTCGCGAACCGGAGGAACAAGCCGAAAAATTACGATTATGTAAAGAAATTATTACTTAAAAGATTCAAGTTAAGTCCGGAGGTCTTTCGGCAAAAATTTGTCCAACACCAGAAAAAACTGATAGCACCTGGAAGGATTTCACTTTTGAAATTACGAATTATCTAGATGAGTGGCTGATTGGCTTAGAAATAAATACCTTTCAAGATCTTAAAGATCTAATGGTGGTAGACCAATTAAAAAAACGCGCCAATGCTAGTATGAAAGATCATTTTTTTAGATAATTGGGCAAACCTTAAATCAGCTAAATCAAATAGCAGAACTCTTTGATAATTATGAGGACGTCCGAAAGGTAAATTCGAAACCCATGGATAGGTGGGGCAGAAATGATAAAATTTTGACATACTCAGGGATCAGGAAAAAGAAAATAGATTTGGGAAAACTTCCCCCAGATTAGGCTTCTGTTCCGGAGAGTACTAGAGAGAGAACTTTTTGAAAAACGCGTGATACAAAGATGTTATCATTGCAATATGCCTGGACATATAAAAGCCGGTTGCCCTAAATTAATAAAAAACAAAACGACGGAAACTCTCAATAATATTGAAGGAAATGAAAACCCGGATTTTCTTGGAATTCATATACAACAAAGGGCTCTGTGAATGGTCACGAGATAGACATTCTTAGAGATACGGAGCGACAATAGATTTAGTATGTGCAAAATACATAAATCCTTTTTCTTTCTGGTGAAAATGTTTGGGTAAAAAAACAACCGTTAAGCCCAGAATTAGTTTGTTTACCCTTGGCGGTCGTGGAAATTTCCGGAAATTTTGGAACGGTGCAGACTAAGGCAAAGCGGTTTGTGGAAATCACTTAAATCAACACGGTCGATATTTGCTTGGAAATAAAACGGCCGAGCTAATAAAAGGAAATTTAGGCTATAATTTCCTGCCAGTCGAAATATTGAATGCTGTCCAAACAAGGTCTCAAGTCAAAGCGGCTAGAGAAGAAAGGGGAATAGATAGTGGTGATGCTAAAAAAGGGGAAGATGAGGTTATAATTGTTTCTTCGGATGCAGATGACGAAATTTTAATACCTGCACTCCAGGAATATGTTCCGGAATTAGCGCTGCTAAGGGTTACGCGAGAAAATTTGATCAATGCTCAAAAAAATAGCGAGGAGATTAAACCCTTATACGAACAGGCAGCCAGTCAAGTGCAGGTTACCAATCAGGTTTATTCGCTAGAGAAGGAATTATTGGTCAAAAATCGTGAAGATAAGTTAGGTAACGTGGTGAAGTTAATAGTAGTGCCGGAAGGGTTGCGCGACCCTATTAAATCATTGTGTCATGAGGGAACATCTGCACCTGGGGAATTACGAAATCCAAAGACAAATTAAACCGATATTTTTACTGGCCGAATTGCTATAGAGATATGGAACAGTTTGTAAAACTTGCGATCCGGTGTCAGAGGGCTGGGAAGCCCGAAGTGAGCAAAAAGAAAGCTCCACTAAAATTGGTCCCTTATTATTCAGGAGGTTTTACTAAGCTAAAATATTGATGCATGTGGGCCTCTCCCGATCACATCTAAAGAATCGATATCTTATCACGGCCATTTTCATGTCTTCAAAATTCCTGAAGCTATTCCGGTGTCTGATATTAGTTCCGTTAGTGTGTCACAGATGCGCTGTTAAACATCTTTAGTCGGATGGGGTTTCCCCGTGAAATACAATGTGACCAGGGTACTTCTTTTACTAGTGCTCTGACTACCGAGTTTTGAAGATTCGGAATACTTGTCAGGCATAGTTCTGTTATCATCCACAGAGTAACCCTGTTGAGCGATTTCATCGAACGTTGAAACAAACTCTTTACGAGTCTTATGTTTAGATGGCCGAATGGGACAAACATCTTCCGTCAATTCTTTAGCGTTACGAACTGTATCACGAAAGTACAGGTACACCGTCAGAGTTGGTGTATGGGAAAATTTGCGAACCCCAGAGACGTTAGTAATGGAACATTGGATGGAACCGGAAGAAGAGGGTGATCTCGTCACTGAATATATGTTTAAGTTAATAAATAGATTAAAAGATGTCAAGAAGTAGCTATAAATAAAATGGAGGAAATGCAAGTTAAGCGGAAAACTTGGTATGACAAAAACGCAGTAAACGTGAATTTAAGGATGGAGATTTAGTCTAGTGTTAGCTACATCCAGAGCAAATAAATTAGCAGTGCAGTGGATAGGTCCTGGGACAATTTTAAATAAAATTTCGGAAACGAACTATTTAGTCGAAATCCCCGGCAGACGCGAAACATCTCAATCTATCATATAAATATGCTAAAACCATATTACAAAAGGCCAGAACACGTTAACGTAATATTAATGATGAAACAAAAACTCTCTCGCAGACCAGGAGTTAAACCCATACTTAGAAACAATTCTCTCATTTATGATTTCGAGGACGTAATCCAGGCTAGCGAGTTGAACAAACACCTTCACGACAAACAAATGGATCGACTGCGCGAATTATTAAATAAATACTCTAAATGTTTTTCAAACAATCCCGGTTTAACTAATCTGGTTGAACACGAACCAGTTAGCGTTAGCGATCAACCAGTTAGGACGAAGCCCTATCGAATGTCGCACCGACAAAATGAAATCTTAAAAACTAAATTAACCGAATGTTAAAAATTAGAATCATTGAGGTAGGAGAATCGGGTTACATGTCTCCTATGATTTTAGTTGAGATAGCTGGGAAATCTCGTCCATGCATAGATTACAGGAAAATTAAACGGGATCAATAGAATTTAAATATTTTCCTTCCTGAATATCGAAGAATGCGTGAAATTATGTTTAAATTATGTTACTTCTATCTTTTGATCTATCATAAAGTATATATTTATAATGTTCTAGATAATGTACGCTTAGATATGTTCTGCTAACTCCTCCTGCACTAGCTTTGGTACATACCGCCGACCCCTAAGGATGAGTTTCGATTAAAGAATGTTCCATATTTCTTTAGTAAACTCATGGCTGAATTACTTAACGGACCCAGAGGATTTCGTTGAACCCGCAGCCTAGACGATATCCGCAATTTTCTCAGATACTTGGGAGTCGCATATTAAACATATGGAAACGGTTCTGCAGAGAATAAAGAGAGCTAAGTTAACGATAAAACCTACAAAGTGTAAGTTTGCGCAACAAAATGTCAAATTTTTGGGTCACATTGTGGGTCAGGGTTTTCGCACTCCCCTTCCGAGATCAAAGTTCAGGCTGTTCTAGAGTTCCCTTACCCCCTCGCACGAAAACCCAAATACAAAAAGCTTCTTTAGGTATAGCGGGTTATTACCAAAAATATATAAATCTGTTCTCGGTAATTGCCGCTCCGTTGACGGATGCGCTGAGGAGTGAGAGTGAAGATTAACGTCGCACTGTTCAGCTACACGAGGGCTTTTGGCGACGGACCACGTACTTTGAACCATGGTCAAGTGACGTGGACGACACCTGAGCTGGCACCCTCTCTCCTAACTACCACACCACACCGTCAACGGAGGACGTTTCCAGCTCGACAGATTTAGCGTGCATCGCTGCCCCGCGACGGCGGGTCTTTAGTGGTACTGGGCTCGAACTCGTGACAAAGCCAGCCACGACGGATGCGTTGAAGGAAGAGCAAAGAAGAGAGAAATTAAGTGGACGACCGAGTGTGAAAACGCATTTCGAGAACTAAAGGAAACTAATTGATAAGCCTGTCTTGTGCGCCAAATTTTGGGAACGAGAATTCATTGTTCAAACGGACGCTTCGGAACGCAGTATGGGAGCAGTTTTAACCCAATTGAACAAGGTGAGGAGCATCCAACTTTTTACCTGAGTAAGAAATTTTCAGAGGTAGAGAAGCGTTATTGTACGACGGAGAAGGAATGTGCTAGCATTGTTTTCGCAATTAAAAGGTTACATTATTACTAGATGGAAATTCATTTTTAGTTATGACCGACTAACCCGTTGGTGTGGTTGAATAGAAATGTTAGTTCTAACCCTAGATTGATGCGATGGGCTTTGGCTTTGCAAACTATAATTTTAGAATTGTACATCGGTCGGGTAAAGTCACAAAAATGCAGAGATAGTCTCAGAAGATCGATAGATAATTAGGGATTGTTAACAATGTTCTCTTGCTCATGAATAATAATTGTTGCTTATGTTTTTAGTTAAAGGTTACTAATTGTATTAAATTTTATTTATTTACTAGTACTGTATATCATATCGAATGGCGATGCGTGTCAAAAGATAAAGCCATGAAAAGTAAATGTGGCTAATATGCTTAATTTTTGTGTACAGGGTTTTAAAATATACATGAGTATTTAGTTTGATGCAAGAGGCATATGGTGAAAAATATTTTGTGTGTAAGGTTGTATGCTACTTCGCATATCATATCAACACATGTCGTTAGTATAATTTTATTTAAGTATTGTGGCGAAGAATATTTTATGTGCAAGGTCTTACATCAGCATTTGATATAACATGTTAGTATAATTGATACTAGGCATTGTGACAGAGTGTTTGTATTTTTATTTGCATAGCATGTTTTCCTACATTGATTACATTGCTATTTCGTGATATAGATTTGTGTAAGTTCCCAGCAAGAACACTCACTCTACTAGAAATAAGTACTCCAAATTTAGTTCAGCGTTTTCTTTAGTAATTAAAATTGCAGCTCAGAAATATAGTGGTGTTTGATGAAGGGATGTGTCGGTAATCTGTCAGTTGTCTCATCGTCATCCCATTAAACTTTCTCAACGGAAAAGTTCCATAAGAGGGCGAGCTGTAACGTCACGTCTCGAAAACAACAACAACATCTGGTGTCGGTTTCTTTGTAGATTCGACGCCCACACGTGCAACTTCCGATGCAGCGCAAACCCTGTTTGACCCCCCGAGGAATCTAGCGGACCCGACCGGAAGATGAGAGAAGAGAGATGCTTGAACTTGCACGGGAGCGGTAACCAACGAAACCTCCTCTCACAAAATAGTGGACTCTAACAATCTAATTAATTTAATAACTTTAATGTATCATTTTGTAAATAATTTATCAATAAGTTGTGACGTAAATAAATTCCCTATTTTAATTCACCAAGAATACGCTACCGTTATTCTTTCAAACGTTACAATATGTACATTCTAAAGATGTAACGTACACAGTCGTGGAGCCCTGACTAACACCAAGTACGTATTTGCCTCTAATGTTATATAAAATATTATACTCCACTGGTACATAGATAGAAAACAATACAGTGGTGCCAAAGCCGTTGAAATTCATATACCGCTTAAAAAAGTTCGCACAGAAAAAATCGCAAAAAACAAATCATACAGGAATAAAATTCCATAAAAAAGGAACGCACAAAAACAGGTTCTACTGTATTTAAAAACAAAAATCGACTTGGGGGGTGGAGGGTGAAAATATTATCGATAAAATCTCTTTTTAGAATTATTAGATCAACATACTTGAAATTTGGAGGGAGTGTTTCTTTTGTTGAGTAGAAATCTGCTATTATCATCTTTTACGGAAATCCCTTTTTTTTTTGTTGGAATGTGGAATGTTATAAAAATGTTTTTCAGCAGTTCCAATTGAAAATAGCAGTAGTCTTACATTATAATGAATTACCCAGTAAAGTGGGTGGGCAACTTCTAGTAATATAATAATTTGTTTTTTTTTTTTATTTATGGAACTCATTTAAAAATTGTTGTTTACGAGGGCTTTCTTCCTATAACTTTAAAAAAACGAAGTGGGAAGCAGTGGATATTAAGGCCGTATAAATACCCAATAGAACAGCTAGTAATAAATGAACGTTGAAAATTCATCAAGCTGTATAAAGACATAAATGTAACCGACTAATGACTGTAATATTTTCTTCCCGTCTCAGGGAAAAAATCACGAATCAAAAATACGTATAATTTAGAATGTAGCTGTTGTGAAAAAAACCAACTAGTAGAAAGTAAAATCAAGTCTGCATTTGTGATTAGAACCACACGATAAATAGTTATGGCTTTCTAAGCAGTTTCACTTCATCAAATCTAATAGAGGACTAAGTACTTCTCATAAATATACGCGCTAAATATATCGCAGACGATATTAAAATCTCTTCGTTCTCGCCAATCTAAGAAGTTGCTTATCCTCAACAAAAAAAAGTGTATGGAATTCCATGTCCATGATAAATCTTTGCTTCTTATTTATTTTTAGTGGAATAGATGTGACTAAAGTTTTTTGAAGGAGAAAATAAGTTTGGGGAAAAAATGTAGAAACGGTATTTTTTTCCTCCAAAGAAATGTATTTTTCAAAACGAATATAAAAGAAATTAAAGCTTTCTTTGGAGGTTGAATCATTGGAAGTTGATTTTAAGAAATTAATTTTGATTTATAACAGTGTAATGAAATTGAATAAATTTCATTAATCCATTTAGTTTTATACATATTATTTTAATTTTCAAACTGAAATATCCCTCATCCTAAAAGGGATATTTGTTTCTGCTAAAGACCCGATGTATATCGAGGCTCACACAAAGTCATTATGTTTGCAGGAAAGTTTGAAGAGTAACGTGCCTGATTAGGTTTAGTCATTTGTTTGTGTGACCGCGGATACAAAGGGTTCATGGTCACGGACTGTCTAGAGTTTGAGCACTAAAAGCACTGAAAATCAAGCTGAGTAGAGAAATTGATGCACGTTACAACTTATCCAGGCTCAAAGTCCTGTTGTTGACAGTAAAGTTTAAGGAGTAACGTGCCTGATTAGGTTTAGTTGTTTGCTTCCGAGTAGAGAAACTAATGCACATTAAATTTATCAAGGCTCAAAATCATCTTGTTGGCAGGACAGTTTGAAGAGTAACGATTAGGTTTAGTCAAGTTTGTTTGTGTGACCGCGGAAACCAAGTGTTCATGGTCACGGACTGTCTATAGCACCCAGTGGTACTGAAGATAAGCCGAGTAGAGAAACTGATGCAAGTTAAATCTGGGTCGAGATTTTAAAGCATTCCGGGGAATGAATGGTGTGAAAGCTCAGAGATGGGATTGCCAATTTACGTGTCGTCCTTGCCCCTCAGACCATGGCTCAAAATGACGGGGTCCGTTTCAATAGCCTCCGTGCAGCTTATAGGGCGACGTTAATACAACTAATTGTTTCTAATAGCGCTCGTGTGTTATGAATTGCGAGATTAGAGTTTGTGACGGATCTATGCGCGTACCTTCTAATCCTCTTGGGAAATCTTTGGGCTATCAATTCGCATTTATTCACAACCAACCCCTTTGAAGAAAAGGCCATGTTATTCAAATTAAGTCTACTTGTAAAAGTCAAAGTTTTCTAACCAGCAAATGAGAAGAAGGAGAAAGATCGACAGCTTATAGATTGCTTCTGATGAGTCATTATATATCATTCCTTATAGAGTAGTTTCTCTCTAAATATTTGATAGAGGAAAGTATGAAAGTGACGATTGATCACTAGTTTAAACAGTGTTAAATTAAATGTGATAGTAGATTTGATCCTGTAATATGGGGATCAATATTAATAGTCTTATAATTCGTGTATCTTGCTATTAATCCACGTTTTGTTACATTAAGAACATCTCTTCTAGTTGAAATTAATTGAATATGTGTTGCTTTTTTGTGAGGTCAATAAATTGTTTTTGATTATGGCTAGTGTTTCTTTCCTTCCTCCCACATCTCTAGGGGGGCAAGGCGGCGGTAGCCGAGTGGTATAGGCATCGGATCGTGGCTGGCTTTGTGACGAGTTCGAGCCCAGTACCACTAAAGACCTGCCGTGTAGGGCAGCGATGCACGCTAAATCTGTCGAGAGCTGAAACGTCCTCCCATTGGTGTGGTGTGGTAGTTAGGAGAGGCGGGTGCCAGCTCAGGTGTCGTCCACGTCCCTTGACCATGGTTGAAAATTACGTGGTCCGTCGCCAAAAGCCCTCGTGCAGCTGAACAATGCGACGTTAATCTTCACTCACTCACTCACTCACTCTAGGGGGGGCAAGAGAGAAGGTCAAATTCCTCCCAAAATTATATGATTTTAATAAAATAAAACATGTGAAATTATATCAATGCTGAATCTCTATTCATAACAATACACTATTTTGCAAAACAATCGAAACACCATGAATGAAGTGGTTGTTTTTAATTAAATTTGATGTGTGTACAGCTTATACACGGATAATAAGATGGTACAAATAGCAAGGCAATAGTGAAAATCCACGGCTCACAATTACACCTTAAATGTTCAAACCGGTAGCTATTGGAACCATCCCTGGGGGTGATATGCACTTGTAAACGTCTCGATAAAGAGGGATATAGGTTCCTAATGTCATCTGTGTTACATTCTGCCAGGGATTCACCAGTTGATGCTCCAGATCTGCGATTTTTTGGGGTACTCGAATCTAACATCCTACCATGTTCAAACATATTCGATTGGTGAAAGGTCTGGTTACCTTTCTGGCCAAAAAACGGTACGAAGGCGGTTCAGAGCTATGTGAGCAGTATGGGGTGCGGTATTATCTTGTTGGAAACTGGTCTCCGGATGACGTGCCGTGAAGGATAATACAACTGGTCGCAGTATGGTATCAACATACCGTTGAGCTTTTAAAGATGTGTACAGAATAAAAAACTAGAGAATACCTGCTGTCATAATAGAAATCCCTCCACACCCCGTCACACCAGGGGTTATGGCTGTTTGCTTTTTTGTACAACAATGACTGAATACAGACTGTTGTCTCCGACCTTTCTCTCATGGAAATGATGGTCTCTTGCTTCAAGAGTAAAGCGAGATTAATCGTTGAGCACTATTCGATACCAATCCGATGGAAACCATGATAATTGGCTGCGACACCCCTCCAAACAATTCCACCGATATTGTGGAGTCAAAGGCAGGTGGCTAAAAGGCTGATGTGAGTATAGCCCTGCCTTAGCCAAGCGCCGTGAAATGATGAAAGGTACTACGGGGGCTAGTAAAGAGGGTGCACAATGTTCAATAGTAACAATGATATCGTTGTAACAGTTCGGGCCTGTCGAACAATGATCCAATCTTGCCTTGCATTTTTGCCTCTTGATCTTCCAGAGCATTCATTTCTTCGATAATATCCTCACAACAACCATTGCTGCCATTACCATCGCACAGGTGTATCTGTACTTTTTAGGTAACAATCTATTGCTCCGTATGACCACCTTAGCTTCCCGCATTCCGGAAATACAAACCATGTTCGAAGTTGCTCTCAGTTTCCTATAAGGTCTTGGAAAGGGTAGTGATGGCATAGTTTTTTCCTAGAGAAAAACAGCGGTGAAAAGGAAAAAGATATATTTTCAATCTCTATTATCCGTTTTATATTTGCAAATTGCTCGTGCAGGAAATGCACACTATGACCCGCAATTCATGTTCTATTGGCCTGGAAATTAGATCATTTAATGTTCGATAAAGATACCTTTGCCGTGGCCAGTGGTAGCCGAGTGGTATAGGTATCGGATCGTGGCCTTGTCACGTTCGATCCCAGTACCACTAAAGACCCGTCGTGTAGGGAATCGATGCATGTTAAATTTGTCCAGAGCTCCAACGTCCTCCTGTGGGAGAGGGGTGACATAGGGAGAGGAGGGTGCCAGCTCAGGTGTCGTTCACGTCACTTGACCTTGGTTCAAAATTACGTGGTCTGTCGCCAAAAGCCCTCGTGTAGCTGAACAGAGCGACGTTAATATTCAATCAATCAATCAAGATACATTTGCCTACGAAATTTGATCAGAATAGGACAGCTCCTTTGGTGTTTCAATTTTTTTTGCAAAAGAGTGTATTTTCTCAATATACTTATTTATATTTCTATTTATAAAATAACAATTCTTTAAATAAATATAAATTCAAAGATTTATTTTTACAACGGCAACATATAGGGAAAAGATAATTACTTTTTCTTTTTTAATTCGGAATTTTTTAGTAAAAATATTCATATCTTAAATATTTTATAATAGAAATATATCTTAAACGTAATAGAGGGCATAACTGTAAAACATTCTGAACACGTTCTAAATGATGAAAGCATAAAAGAAAACATTCTATAGCACGTCAATAAGGAATGTTTATGAGTTATAATTTCTTTTCACAATGATACAATGAAGCGACGATAAAATATTCACTCAAAGGTCTTGCTCTACTACAGTCACTCAAAATTGATTCATCTGATACTTCGATGAATTGTGATAGTAAATTAGCTATTAATATAAAAAATCCTCTTCTCTGCTTACTGTAAGTGGGACTCACAAAAGCTGAAAAAATGCATTATCTGAATTCCATGAAATATTTAAAGAATTAGTTCTAATTAAAATTGAATAAACTTGTCAGAAGAAAAATATCGGAATATGTGTGGTTAGACTTTACTACACTGCTCAAAACAATTAGGGGAGCACATGATTTTAACAAAAGTAAGCAAAGATGTATACTAATAAGTAACATAAAATGAATCATCCATAATTTAAAGCCTACCAGGAAACGGGAGAAGAAAACTTTATATGCAAATCAAAGTTCATGACGTCAAAAACCAGAAAAAGGAGATAAAGGCAGAAATCGGGATGTTGCAGAAACGTCTGTTTTATTGCCATGTAACTGTGAAATTCGATTGCGCAGTATTTTTTTTTGAGACGAAGGTTACTTGAGAATGTCTCAACAACGTGATTTACCGGAATCCATGAGCATGGCGTGTTATAGGCAGACTGGAATCCGGGCAAACACAACGCAGTGTCGCGGACGCTGTTGGACTCCGCCAGAAGTGTTGTTGCAAGGCTGTGGAATCGATTCCAAGAAACAGGAAATGTTAGACGTCGACTCAGGGGCAGGTCGGCCACGCGCCACTACATCAACTGATGACCGGTATATATAGTTAACAGTCCGTCGAAACAGAACAGAGAATGCTACGAAGCTGCAAAGACAGTTGCTCTTGGCTACAGGACGAAGGGTGTCCAGCCAAATAGTACGTAATCGGCTTCATGAGGGAGGGCTCTATGCACGTAGGCCAATGGTCTGCATTCCGTTGACACCATCGCCACCGTGCGGCCCGAAGAAGATGGGCTAGCTGAACATCGAGATTGGAAAACAACATGATTGGAGCCAAGTGCTGCTTTACAGACGAGTCCCGATTCAGTCTGGAGTGTGACACCCGACGTGTTCTTGTATGGAGGGACAGGGGCACTCGAAATAACCCCCGCATTCGCTTCGTGAAAGGTCACTATACAGAAGAGCTGGTTGGATGGTATGGGGTGGAATCAGTATAGGCGGACGTACGGACCTGCATATCATTCGTAATGGCATCTTTGACGGGCCGAAGGTATGCAGACGAGATACTTCGACCTCATGTCATCCCTTACGGTGGAGCCATTGGAGATTCCTTTGTTTTCCAGGATGATAATGCCCGACCGCATAGAGCTCGTCTGGTGGAGAACATGCTTGAAGCTGAAACAATACAGCGTATGGAATAACCAGCGTGCTCTCCTGACCTGAATCCAATCGAGCATGTTTGGGACATGCTCAGACGACGCATTGCTGCGCTGACCAAGCGCCGCCTGCTACGGTCCGAGACTTGGAGATTGCACTTCTCGAGGAGTGGAACAGTATTCCCTAAAGTCTGATCGATAACCCTCATCGCATCCATGGCAAACAGGTGTGCAGCAGTCTTAGCTGTTCGAGGAGACCACACGCCCTATTAAAACTCATGCATCATGCCTAAACAGTACCTTTTTTTATCTTTTACATGTAACCAAGTTGTTGCCCTAAATAATCTTTTAATGTTTTTTCCATAATTTTCAAAGAATTAAAGCTTAATTCCAAATTTTTTACGCCTTTTTTTCTGTATTGCGCATTGATACGCGTGTACTATGCATTGTATGCCAATACGTGGCTGTCTCCATACGGTTTTCTTCACTTTTTTGCTTGCTCCCCTAATTGTTTT
>BMAU01001642.1:0-141494 GCA_019973935.1 Trichonephila clavipes | reverse complement strand
TACTTTGTGACGATTCATTTCAACTTTCCTTTCAAAATGAATAGCTTTCTTTCATATATATATATATATATATATATATATATTTTATGTTTGATCTCTTTTTTTTTGTATAAAATACTTCCTATGTATCCTCTCTCTCTCAACGTGTGTCGCGTTTAATTTTCTTTATGCCAGGGTGTTCAAATGTATATTCAAAAGTTACTTTTATTACGGAACTACCCACATCAGAATGTAATGAACTGTTCACCTGCAGAATTGGAAATCCCTCCGAGATTTCTTAGGTCTAGTCCGATCGGATGCATGTGCGTGCATTATTCGGCAATCGCAGACGATAAAACTTAATACACTGCCTTCTCTAGGGGGATGCCAGATAAAGAGATGCAGTGCGTACTTTGGTTACCGAATTTAAATACTTCACGCGTGTATAGCGACGTGTTCGCACACGGTGGAATGTTGTTACTGGTTTGCCTACTAGTCTTATCAGGACTCCTCCAAAATGAATCAATCACATGATCAACAGTGTTCTATCACGAAAAACTTAAGGATACTTGCCAGTTTGATATATCATAATTCCCGTCTCCTTTAGAGTTCTTTCTCTTGGTAGACAGATTTGATGCTGGAGATCAACATTCCATTCTCCTGTTCGAAACACGTCGCTGCTCACGCGCGTGACTGATTTAAATTCCGTTACGCCAACCAAAATAAAGGCACTGCACCTTTCACTGTGACGTCCACGTCTTTATTAATGAAGTCAGTAACACCTTTATCACCTGCAATTGCCGAATAATGGGCGCCGATTGGACTAGACCCGAAAAATTCTCGGAGGGTTTTCCAATCCATGGATGAATGGTTTATTACATTCTGATGGGTGTCTAACAATAGTGAGCCATAACTTTTGATACTTTATGCCCCCGGACACCTTGTATACAAAAATAAAAAATCTCGCATTTCTAAAAATATCTGAAATCATGGGTTTAGGAAAGAATTGCACACACCTATCTAGTAAAATATATTCTGCTATTAAATTTTAAATTGCAGAGAAATAATTATATTTAAATAGAAGTTAGTGACACTGCTGAATTAAACGTTTTGTGAAGGAATTTTCTATCTGTGAACATTACTATTCATTTTAGAAATGTCTCAACGATAAGAGTATTAAAGTTTTTACTAGAGAAATTTGTCCAATCAAATCTCGGTAGTTCAAAAGTTGGAGGGGCTAATGAAAAACTTCGAATTATCCAGAGGGCATGAAAAGTTTCTAAAATACAGGAAGATAATTTTTTTTTCCAACACATTTAAATTTGAAACCATGCAATAAAACAACAATTGAACATATGTATATAAATCATTTTAAAAATATTTATAAAAATATATATACAGTATAAATATTGTACAAAAGTTGAAAGTCCTGTATTATTAAAAGACACATTTATATATTAAAAGCAATTATTAAAGAATACATACTGTACATAATTAATCTCTTTAGACAAAAAATCAAAGTTATATTTAAACGTCTGTTTAATCTGTTATCAGTTCCCTCGAACTGTCTTCAACATCATTGGTTCTTCGAGGCGGGGAGCCGGAACGGCCATGCCTATTTAGTGCTACATATCCATAAAGTTAAACATAAGGTCATAAATCGTCATGTCATTCCAACGCAAATCTACGCATATCTTCTTCCCATTAGTGAACCAGAGTACTTTCTAAAACACATGTGTAGTAAGGTCACGTGTTAAACGAAAGATGTGGACGGCTGACAAGTGCGATCGGTATATTGGGTCCACACTTGAAGAAGGAAGCAATAAAAATGGAGGGCAGACAGATGGTCAACAAAGGCAGCTGCATTACAGGGGAGACACGCAGAAATAATACAATACAAGACATGAAAGCTCCAACCTGTTTAATATAGGATTCTACATGATATTGAGTATTCTGAATTGTCGGGAGCGATATATGATAATTTCGAATATCACGTGTTGTAGTTTGGCCAGCTGCAGATTTACTTTTGAAATATTGATTGTACCAAACCGTATTGCTTTAGTTCGAAATATCCAAAGTTTTTCTAGATGAGGAGTATATATTTCCCGGACAAGCGAAAGGTTCGTATTATCGAAGGTTTGAATTAGCAAGCGTCGACTGTATAACCTTATATCCGAGTCACTATATATGATCGCCTTAGAAAGCATCTTGCTAAAAAATTTGTACTTCAAATATAGTGAAGAAAAAATATCACTTACTTTATTCTTATTCAAGGTTCGAATTCCAGTACGAGCATTGCGAAAAATTCAATTGTATTTTAATACAATATTCAACCCTTTTAAAAAAGAGTTCATCAATAGATTTTGAAGCAATTTAATGAAAATAAAAACCGATACATTCTGTACATTGCGAGTTTAAAAAATACAACTACAGTGCTGGACAATTGCTAAGGACGGATAACACTATCATCCATAGCAACCACAAAATGAAAGGAAGCAAATGTGAAAATTAGAATAAATTTACTGCGGGATATTGTGAAGTATGAGAATGCAAATGTTTTTTCCACGTCTGTTCATCACGTGATAGCGTTCATAAGAGCTTTAAAGGTTTTGACGCGTGTGGACAGTTGTTGTTTCAAGTCAAAGTTTTACAGAAAGATTTAATAGACGAACTTAAAATTTTTGGCATGTCTTCCGACATCACATAGATGATTTTATGCGTGGCCGAATTATTGGAAAGATCGAAAAAGGTGAAAAATAACAGATGTTGCCAGGGTGTTCGACAGCGCTCACGAGCGTTGTTTCACGGCTGTGGTGTTTTAAAACTACTGGAATATGTAGTAGACGGCACGGGGGAGGTCGTGTTAGAAGTACGACGCCTCCGCAGAAGGCAGACATATCGTCCTATCAGCAAAAAGAAACAGGCGCACCACAGATCCAGCAGGTGGCACGATCGCTTGCTGCCTCAGGAAAGCGAGATCTCCCAAACTGTTGCCAGACGTTTGAGGGGAGAAGGACTATACGCACGCAGACATGTTGTGTGTGTCGCATTGATCAGACAGCACCGTACTGCCCGTTTGCAATGGTGTCGTGAGCATCTGGTTGGACTGAACAGGACTGGGCATGCGTACTATTCTCAGATGAGAGTAGGTTCAGTCTGTCATCAGTTGTAAGCATGCCAAATCCTGGCGAGAGTGGTGTACTTTCTTATCGTCCAGAAAATATCCGGGAAAGGACCGATATCCGACATGCGGTATCATGGTGTGGGCCGGCATCGCGTCAATGGCCGCACGCGCCTACATGTAGTTCCGAATGGGACTATGACGGGCCAACGATACATTGATGAAGTTCTACTTCCTCATGTTCGTCTTTTCCGTGGTGCTGTCGGTGATAAATTTGTTTTTATGAACGACAACGCAACATGTCATCGAACACTCGCTGTTCAGGAATGTCTAGACAGCGAGGGTATTCAACGTCTCGTATGGCCAGCGTTCTCCAGATCTAAACCCCATTGAAAATGTGTGATGCTTGGGAGAGGCAAGTTGCTGGTCGAAACTATCCTCGACAAACAAGAACACCCTCATCCGTGCACTCACAGAGGAATGGGATAAATTGCCTCAACAGCTGCTGGATAATGTTGTGCAAAGTATGGTACAACGTGTGGAATGTTGCATCACACTCCACGGTGGACATATCCCGTACTGATACCTTTTTCTTTAAGGTGCCTGCTGACTTTTTAAAATTGTTCCATTTCTCCGTACGCAGATCAAATGAACATTTTTTTTCTTTCAGATGTTTCACAGCTTTTGTACTTTCCAGAACAATAAATATTCTTTATTCTAATTTCTGAACAGTGTGACAACTATATGTTTATCTCTACTAGGCCTCATGTCTCGCTTAATATTTATGCTACATAGCAATTTTGTGATCCGTCCTTAGCAATTGGCTCAGCAGTGTACTTAAACTAAGGATGGTGTGATATTCCGCGTCACACAGCTGTGAATCGACTTCTCTCTGAAATGTAGTCACCCACAAGTGCAATGACGCCTGCGATCTTAAATTATTGCGCAAAGTCTTGTCTTTACAGTCCCGCTAACCGACACCACAAAGAACCCTTCCTATTCCGCCACGAACCCGGATGCGATCGAGGGTAAGGGTGGTTGTTTCAACTGATTGCATCAAATCATCAGGTGATTACAGATCGCCGACACACAGGCGTTCTTCGTCATGGACGTTTATTCACCCATCCTTTAAACTTCGGATCTATTTTCGAATTTTGCTGTCACTATTGCTTCTGTGCCGTAAACTGCGTTATCTGGCGATGATGAATATCCTACAGGCAACATGCTTCTTGCAAACAAAACAGATTGCACGGCCGTATCTCACACTTGGCGGGGAGATTCAATCACCTTAAACAGTTTAAGCAGTTGTTGTTTAGAGACCCTTTTCGAATCTTACACGAGAGACTGCTACAGGGTGGAAAAGCACATGTGCTAGGAAAGGATGCTGGTCTGTGACGCAGAGACTCGTTGCGGCTTTTTTGCGCGTGAACTATGGAACTATACGTGCCAACGGATCTTTACTTTAAAAAGAGCCCTCGTAATTCAAATCGATTCATTGACGACAAATCAGCAAATGGTTAAATTGAAGTTTAATAACAAATAGAGTGAGTCTACACTCGTTCACGTACAGAAAATCTCTGATCAAAACACAGAACATTTTCTTTCTAAGTCACGCTCTCTACACTGAGTGGGTTCTACCAACTGTTTTTTAATTTATCACGTTGCTTCTGTTACTACGAATCTTTTTTATTTCTAACTGAAATTTATCAAACATAAATTACGCTCTTACTTGACGAACAAAAACCTGCAACTTCAATTACGATGCACAAAAATACATTCAGTAAGATCGACTTGCTGCAAAACTATAAGAGAATTCAGAAAAAATATCTCACCATAATTAAATAAATTAAACATTATTTGATCTTTGCATTATTATTATTATATTATCTATGTTTGTATACATGAAAACAACGCAAACAGTAATGATATGTCAATCTGTTTTAAATTTCTAAACGAATAAATATTTGTAATGGGTCCAAATCTAATATAAAGATATATATTTTTTATATGTGCGGTCCGGGATTATAACGTTTTCTCGAAGTGGCCTGCGAGGTCATTTGGGTTGGCCACCCTGACTTAGACTAAGAGAAATCATACACACGAGAAAAGAAATGTGCTTCAAGTTGAGTTATGTCCCTTCTAGTTCTTTAGTGTCGTTCACTCGCGATATACATGTTATATTTGTAACAACGGTTGTTTGTGTGTGTGTGTAACAAGAAGGTATTGTAGACCTAGAGCAATTCTCATTACACATAACATTCACAAAGTCATTTTAGTTAATTATATTCATAATTCCTCAGTTGTCCCTGTCCTCTTTTTCAAATCTTTAGGGAAAAAACAAATTTTGCGTAAGACGCGTTTTAATATTGTTATTAGCCTGTTGTAAATAGTATCCATTTTTACTAAACTGGTGTAACTTTCGTACTATTAAAACGAGAGAGGGGCGGGGGACTTGGTTCTAGTAAACGGGGCAATAAGCTTTATTGATGATTGATTCTAATTATCACCACACTCTGAAGATACCCGAACGCTATTGATGATGTACCTCATAATTTTGAATCAATATCAACTGATGAGTGTGACACCTCTTCAAATTTCCTCATCACTCAATGGGAGGACTTTGAGTCTCAAATTGACATTTAATGTCCAACAGCGTCCTTCTGCTCGGTGACAACCCTTACCCCACGACTTGGGCTCAACTCTTCGCCAAGGATCACTCGGCTGTGGTGACCTTTTATAAATTTGATTCATTGACCTACAGAATGGGCTCAAGTCATGACTGTTAGGTTTAAAGCCCCCGGATCCCGGTGTATTTTCCAATCCCGAAATCAAGGAATTGAAATAACTAATACAGGGCTTTAATTTTTTGTCCAAGTACATTTAAAATATTAACTCCCTAACAAAATTTTCTAAGAATTTAATTCTTGGACAATTTATATTTTGCTTATGAAATATGTACGTAGAATTGTTTGCGCAATCATAAGTACTATAAGTAAACAAGTAATATAAAAAATTAAATCAATTCCTACTTAGATCAACAAAGAAAATTTTTTATTTTAGCTACTTTTTATTAAATAGTTGCACTTAATATAAATATAAATATTAATATTAATATCGTATTGCCATCAAAACAATCGTGTACATAAAATTTCAGTTCAACTGTTGCTTTAAAACGTGAGAAAAATCTTTTCTGAAGTTTCGACCCGAATCGCCAAAAGGGTCGCTAAGTCGCCAAAAATGATACTAACGTGGCTGTATTTGTAATTCTATAAATAATTAGTTTTAATCAAAATTACCTTTTATTAATTATAAGTAAATTACATACTGTCATCTAAAAATAACGATGTATACAAAAGATCAGCTCAATTGAGCGCCTTTAAAGTGTATTTTATTAACGATTGAAAATTCCACAAGATAAATAAATAAATAAATGAGAGAGTGAGTTAATAGTAGGAATTGAAAAATATATGCAACTCTAATTCTCTTTCCTATGGGAGAACTTCGCACAGATCTAAAGGCTCACTGCAACATTTACATAATAATATAAGCGACATCCGAAGAATAGATTTTTCTCATTTCCTTCTTCAATTAAACGTCGTTAAAAGCAATTGGAGGGCTGCTGGAAAGACTTGAGACATAAAACCATTGCATTATTAACAGCTCTTGCAACTGGGGATCTTCTGTTTAAAATAGGGGTAACTCATGAAAATTGATTCACTTTCTGATTCAATAACTGGATCGATTTGTACACAAACCCTTAAGTGTAGCAGAAGAACTAGATAAAGTTATCAAATAGCTACATACTACAATGCAGTCTATTGGGTTTGAGACACTGTCATTAAAAATTCAAAAAGAAATCTCTTTTTTTTAGAAAGGAAGGAACGTAGTGACTACCTGAAAAGAAAATACCCTATTTAATGACGATAAAACCTACTAGAAAGTGCAGTCTGAAAAAGAATTTTCTTCGGCAGGGACAATTTATAACAAAAATAAGAAGCCGTTTGAACGATGAAACGCTTTTCGAGCTGTTTTATTTTTAATATACTCTATGTTTCACTTGTATGTTATGGAATTTTTGAACTCACTTTACCCACTTTAAAAATGCAAGTTTGACTAATTCGAAATTTAGCTCATATCCTGGAACGATGGCAATACAATAATTTCATATTTTGTTCTATTGTCCTAATCAGGATTAACGATTTTCCCTTTCAGATCCATCTCGCATCTGGCGACGAACTGAGATTCCATTTCCAGATTTGGTGGGGGCTGCGGTAGCCCAGTGGTCAAGGTAGTCGATCATGGCAGCCATGTCATGAGTTTGAGCCTAGTACCACTAAGGACCCGCCGTAGGGCAGCGATGCACGTTAAATCTGTCGAGAGGTGAAACGTCCTTCTGCTGGTGTGGTGGTAGTTAGAGAGGGGGTGCCGTTCAGGTGTCATCCACGTCACTTGACCATTGGTGCGACCATGGTCCGTCGCCAAAAGCCCTCGTGTAGCTGAACAGTTCGACGTTAAAATTCACTCAATCACTCTAGATTTGGTTGACTAAAAGATTAGTGCAAGTATTTTAAACAAATAGTTCAATCCTAATCCCGGGATCTGCATTAAGTAATCCCGAAATCCCGGATTGAAAACCCTAATGACTATCACATGATAAAAACAGGCACGTGTTCTCCATTGAATTCAAACAGACTTTAAATAATTGTGCTAATTGTACTTGTAAAACTTAAAATAAAATCTTAAATTTCATAAATTGAGTAATTTATGTTCAAATGTTATAAATTTTTTTTTTTATAAAACCTTTTTATGTGCATACTTTAAAAAGAAAAATGCATTTTATCTACCTTGTGCGTGATTGTTGTTGAAAAATTTGTATTTTTAAGAGAAATTTTCTGAAAGGTCAAAAGTTGGCAAACAACGAAGCGAATGGACTAATTGGCTGGAAACACATGATTGGTTTTATTCCGTGATTAAGAGATGTCGCATAAGAGTTTAAAATCAACTAAAAACACGTGTGTTAAAAAACGAGGTTATCATTATCATGCGACTGTGACGCCACATGAATTGAGCCAATTAAATTATAAAAAAAAATGTCTTATCAGTTTTTAATGAAATCCAAAGTTTTAAAAATAGTCAGATACCTCATTAAGTATTATGAATTACTTAATCATGAATTTCTTATTTTAACCCTCAATTCTAGTTTAGAATCCACAATCCATTTTCATTTTTTTTTCTTTAAAACGAAAAAAAAAATATTTCTATTTTTTTCGCAAAATAAATCAATACCGAGTTATTTAAATCTAATAATAATCATGCTTGAAATAAAACTCTGTTTTCCCATTTATGATAATAAGTTAATGCTAATTATTCATTCAATAATTAACTTTTTACTATTTTTTGTTCCTGAGAATTGACAAAATCAAAAGAATATATTGGGCGGCGTATTGAAGCATGATACGAGAATAGTGGACTCTTCGATATTGCCCGCCCCCTGAAAAACTGCTGTGTGTGTGCTAGTGTTTCACATACTTTCTCTTAAAATATACAAATTTGTCAATAAAAATCACGAACGCGCGCGCGTGCGCGCGAAGGTAGACAGAATGCATTTTATTTAAAAGTACATGCATAAAATAAGGTATATATTTTTTAAGTTTTAAAATCTTTTTTTGAATAAGTGTATTTTTTATAACATTTTAATGTTTTTACCCAATTATAAAATTTGAAATTTTACTCAAGTTTTACAAATAGAACAAGTGCATTAAGTTTGATGTCTGTTTTGAATTCAATGGGAACACGTGATTGTCTTCATCATGTGATTGTCGTGAATTGAGCCCATTAAGAAAACTGTCTATTTAAAACTATGCCTATTATTGTTTTTGAACAAGCATAAGAAGCTGTTTTTCCCAATTGGCTATATATCGTGGAATTGAGTGACATCTTTAGTTTGAAAAAATTGGGTGGGGATATAATACGAAAGCACCCGATATACTTTAGAAAAATTAAAAAATCCTTTTTAAGTAAAGGGAAATATATAATTACCTATTAAACCCCATCGACCCCAATTAGTTTAAATCGAGAGATGTAACCAAATGCTTCAATATGCAGTCACTAGTAGAAAACTGTTCCCTCGTATGTTCGAAAACAATAATAACGATGGCAACATTTGGTGAAGTCTTTCAAGCTGGCAAATTTGTCGACAGTATAATACAGTAAAACCTGTTTTTGTGCCGTAGATAAGGACCGCATAAAAGAAACCGTACAAAAAATATTCGAAAATTTCATAAATACTTACATATAACAAACAATTTTGTCTACTTACTTCAAAAAACTCTTTTTATGCGGTGGAGAGGGACCGCATAAAAAAAAGTCGCAATTAAAAAAATATATCAATTATTTACGAAATTTATGAGAAAGTACTTCCAAACAAAATAAATAATTAAACTCCACATGGAATCATTTTAAAAACATTTAATTTCTCATTGAATACACGGAGAAATTTTCACAAAATGTTCAAACATAATTCGCTGCTACTCATTGTAATCTCAAGAGCGCATCTTCCTGTGATGAATTAGTTCAAAATCAATTTCGTCACTTGAAGATGCAATTTCAATTGATTTATTTTGGGGCACTATAAAGTAAGTAATACGTTTTTGTGATGACGGTCAGGTGGTCGTGGTTTGTGAACGTCACGGTAATCATATATGCATGATCAAAGCTCTTTTTGGAATTTCCAATTCCTTTCGGAATAGTATCTATTTTAAGAAAATGCTTTTCCGATTTGTTGGAAAGCATACGTTGTATCCTCTGTCAAAGAATCCGGTTCTTCATCTCCGTCTTCATAATCTATCAAATTATAGATAATGTCTCAGTGTCATTTAAAGTTTCGTCTTCAATCAAGCGCGTGATGCTAGTGTGTTGAGAAGAAGCAATGGAACGTGCATTGTCGAGAGATTGCTTATAACCAATGAACAGAGTGTCTTGAAGTGTATGTTTGTATATTGATAGAAAACATTTCAGGGGTACATAATCCGTCGAAATTCATACACCGCATAAAAAAGATCACACACAAAAAATCATTCAAAAATAAAATCGCATAAAAAAAGGACCTCACAAAACTAGGTTCTACTGTAATTAAAGACCGTGTAATATTTGAAAGGTATTTATAAATTCTCAAGAACGTATAAGATGCTCAAATATTTAATATTTCTTTTTTTCAGTTGGACTCGTTTAATGATAATTATGCATGGTTTACTTTTATTTAAGGTATCTTACTACGTTTAGAACCGTGATTTTGCAAAAAGCGTATAAATGGATAATATTTATGATATTTAGTGTAACTTAGCTTAGAAAATGTATAAAGACATTTTTTAAGAATAGTATTACAATAAAAATTATTTAAAACAATATTTTGACAAAAAATGAACATAGAATGACCCATTTTCAAAATTTTCTTTGCGAAAAATAGTTCTATTATAATAACATTTTGCCTGTATATAGCTCAGGCCTCTGTACAAAGACTCAAGTAGAATTTTTGAAACATATAACTTAGAAGTGGGTATATCCATGTTTTACGACAACAGAGGGGAGAAATTTTAAGAAAAAAACGCCGATAGTTATTTATATAAATCGGTTGTAACTCTGAAAATAATGTGAATTTTTCAAAAATCATAGTTGAGCCTCTGTACAGAGGTCTGAGCTACATACAGGCAAAATATTATTATAATAGAAGCATTTTCACAAAAGAACATTTTGAAAAAGGTATTTTAAGTAAATGTTTTGCCAAAATATTGTATTTAAATAATTGTTTTTGTCAAAATGTCCTTAAAACAATTTTATACGTGTATTCTAATCTAAGTGACACTAAATATTATGAAAATTATCTATTTATGCGCTTTTTTAAAATCACGGCTCCGAACGTAGCCGGATACCTTAAGCAAAATGATTCTCTTTCGTTTCTTTCATTATTATTTTTTCCAATTTCAGTTACTTCGACGAGTTCCACCTATGCTCCCTGGCTCTTCATGTCCGAGTGTGTGAACCCCGTGGAGATGGAATCAGCAGTATTGCTCATTTACTTGACAGCGTGGTCCTCCGTGTAAGCGTTTGGTTAGTGGCGTTTGTTGCAGGACTTGGGAATGTGGCCGTTCTTGTGGGTCGCTTCTTATTAGCTGAACCCAACGAAGTCCACTCCTTCTACATAAAGAACCTGTCTCTGGCTGACCTTCTCATGTCCGTTTACTTGTTCGTTATCGCGGCCTATGATGTTGCTTTCAGGGGTCATTACATTCACCATGAAACCAATTGGAGACACAGTTGGCAATGCAGCCTGTGTGGATTTCTTTCAACTCTCAGCAGTGAATCCTCTGTACTTATTCTCACCATTATAACAATAGACAGGTAAATGTTATTTCTTCTTATAACTGATTGCTTTCCATATCAGCTTTTCTTAACAAAAAAATCAACTCATTTTTAAATATTTAAAATAAAAAATGAAAAACGTGTAGCCTCTGCGAGCTAGCTTTAAGAAGTAATATGTGTAGTTTCTACAACTCTACAACAGTGTTTCTCAACATTTTATCGTCACGAACCGGTCAACGTTTGATAATTTTACTGCGACCTGCTGCGGGAAAGGGGAGTAGCATATTTGTTTATCTTTTAGATTGTTTCGATTTAATAATTTTAATTTAATTGTATTTAAATATGCCTTCATAATCAAATACAGTTACACGAAATAATGAACATAAACTGATTTATCATGAAACATAAAGTGATTTCAGTGAAAAATCACGCAAACCCGAGAGAAATACACTACAGCAAATAAAATAGTAATGATTTAATGCTCCTGTGGGCGGCGCGGTAACATTTCTTCCACTGACCGGAAGTTGGAGACCGCTGCTATATACAAGGATAAATCATCAGAGATGAACAGGAAATTATTAACATCATGGATGGAGACATAACAACGGCTAAAAAAATATTGCGTGAACAACAATAATTGAAAAAGAAAAAGGGAAAAAAATGCTTTATTGAATGATTAACATTTGTACAAATAAACATGAAAAAGAAACGATCCGAGATTATTTAAAATGGAATATGACCTCCTTAATAGCTATTCAGAAAGGATTATAATTAATCCTTTCACGACGGCTGTGTCATATATTCACCTGTTTCAAACCCCTTTATCGGGTGGCAGGCCATTCAATGCACTTTACCTAGGAGACGATCAAATCCTGTGAACAGTAGGAAACGCGATTCATTAGTACGTCACCCGGCTGCTAGGGACATTTTGGGTGAATGAATATGTGACACAACCAGCTCTGCAATATTTTTCGTTCATGAATATGTCGTAGCAAAAAGGTTAAATAAAAGGTGATCGGGTAGTTATTGAAAAAGAGGTACTTGCGTATTATGCCGTTGACCAATTTCATCCCAACAAAAGACGTCGCCAAGTGCTGCGATAGGCTACCAATAGTGCAAAACCGTTATCGGGCATGTTCTAACCCAATAATAATAACGATAACAGCATTTGGTGACATTTTTTGAATTGGTGACTTCTTTTAATTTTGCGAAATTGGTTGATGGCATAGTACGTCAATCATTAAAGACAACCAAACGATCGATTATGATTTGTATAATTTGCTTGTGATCTCCGGCAAGTACGAGTATGTGTCAAAAATGTGAAGATTAGAACATGGGACCTATGATTCCGTAACCGAGTAACTTAACCACTATACCAAGATGATTACCATAGCGCGGAGGTTGTTACTGGCTTACATAGATACCAGTACAAAACACTTCCCTGCCAGTGAGTTAGCGAATAGTTGAACAAACGATACCATAGTTATGGCGAGCGTGTGAGTTGTTGTTGCGTCATTTTGTGTGGGACAGCTTGAGTGTTGCGTCATATGGATTTGACGGCTTTGCTGTGCTGTGCTATGTGGGTTGGTCGGCTTTTGGTTGCTCTTGCGGCGGATAGATAGCGCCACGTCTGATCGGTGAAATTTGCGTTGTTTCAAAGTTCAGCCAAGGTCACCAATGAAGGTTAGAATCTGGGACCTTTTTCTCCATAAACCAAGTAGCTTAACTACTATACCAAGGTAATCACCGTAGTATGGGGTTTGCTACAGGCTTAGCTTCTATAGATATCATCGCCACAGATGTCTGCTCCTCACCCCAAAAATTATTTCATCAGTATTTTAAGGCAGGGGTGTCAAACTCTCAAAGGCTAACTTAAGCCAAACAAACAAGGTTTAACTTAAGGTGGGCCGCAAAAAGATTCAATATTCATAAACATCTAGGTTTGTTTCGAAGAATACATTATAATAAACGTATTTAAATACAACAAAACAAGAAACGTTTAATGTTTACGTCCTGATACTCTCTCTTGACATCTCTTCTCTGATACTATCTTTCCAAACTCGGAAGACTTTTTTATTTTAATTTTATTGTATATTATTGGGTGCCGATAATATTGGCCATGCCACACAAATGCTTATCACCGGCCACGAGTTTGACCCCTCGGCTCTAAGGGATTGTAACCAGAAACACATGTTGACCAAACTATTCAAATAACGCCTTAATTTCCTACCGCATTATCTGAAGAAAAATCTGCACGCATAATATTATCAGTGCTTTCTTCCGATATAGTGCTTTGGAAATTGGATTTATCTTTCAAAAAACCTGTCACTAATATTGCCTCGAAAAAGGAAAAGATTATGATTACGATAGCAATCTTAATATAAAAAAGTTGTTTGAAAATGTAATTACTAATGATGTTATTCACCAATTATGCTTTCCACCAAATGAAAAACCGTATTCACAGTTATTCCTACACCTCTAGATCACGCTGATAATTTAGGAGAAGGGCACCCAAGGGGGTGACCTTACAAAGAGATAATGCATAATGTATACTCTATACTGTAATTAAAAATGACTTCATTAATATAATGTACTAATTTACTAAAAGGTGGGTAGGTGGTTCACGATGTTGTAAGGTAAGAAATGAACAAGAGTGTCCATAGGTAGTGGATAATGTAAAGACTCTCCAAAGAACAAAAATAAAGAAAGGGAAAAGAGTAAGAACCAAGAGCCTCCCCGAACCAAACCTGGTAAGGAAAAAACTAAAGGAGGTGGATGCTCTAGAAATAGTGCGTGTGAGGTCACAAAAATCTGAAGTGCAAAGCTGTGGGCCGATTTAAGCTTATTTCTGGCCCTGGGCACATATCTACAGGCCCCCTTGGCACTGGCGGGTTGAAATTTATAACCAGAAAATTTGATTAAATTCTGTTAATCCCGGCCCTTGGGCGCCCGCCCCAAAATACCGATGGATAAATCAGCACTGGTGCCATGGGCACCGGGTAGGTAAAAAAAAAACTCTGCACTAGCCTATTAAGCAACTGTTCAATTTTTTCACAAAACACCACCGTTAAACGACAATTGGCTCTTCTCAAACTCTATCGCAACTCTCATCACACTCGTGTTTCAAACTTAACAACATAATCATGGAGATGTGGCGGTGGTATCTATATAACTCCGTAACAGGGTTCTAACAGGAGTAATCGCTTTTGTACAGTGATATGTTACGTGCTCACGAATCAGAAGGTACTGAGTCCTAACTTTCATTGGTGACCCTGGCAGAACTTTGAAACTGCACAATCTTCACGCAGCGCCATCTTTCCGCCGCAAGAGCAACCAAAAAAGCCGTCAAACCCGCAAGACGCAACAAAGCCATCAAATCCATATGACACAACACTCATGCCGTCAAATCCATATGACACAACACTCAATTCGTCAAATACAATTGACGCAACAACACTCGCCATAACTATGGTATCATTCGGTCGCCTATTCACCGAATCACTGGCAGGGTAGTGTGGGGAGGTGGTATCTATATAAGCCAGTATCAGCCCCAGTACTACGGTGATCATCTTAGTATACTGGTTAAATTACTCGGCTTACGAATCTGTAGGTACCAGGTTCTAACCTTCAGTAACTTAGTGGACATGTCTGCCGACTCGGGGCCGTATCCTGATGCCACTGAAGACACGCCATGTAGAGGGGAGGATGCATGTTAAATCTGACGTGGCTCAAAATTCTCTTCTTAGAGTGGTGTGGAAGTTTGGAGAGGCATGTGTATCATCCATGTTTTTGTCATTTGAGAACGGGTTGATAATTATGAGGCCCATTGTCAAAAGCTTTCTGGTTCGTTTAAGTGTGACAGTGTTTATCAACGTCGCGATGTTGAGAAACACTTATTCTATCTCAACAATAATACTTAATGCATTTTTTGAAAAAAAAGCAGAATAAGCCATTAAAACCAGCTTTTTTAATTGCTTATACTAGCCAAGTTATATTTATGACTAATTGTACTGATGATTAAAATCTCTTAGCGACCACATATTTTTCAAGAAAGTAGTAAAAAGCGTACTTATTTTTTAATCAAGGAAATTGTGTAAAAATAATTTTAGTTGTAAAGAAAATTACTAGTTGAAAATAAATCAACTACTCCAATTATACATTATAACTAGTTTGACAGTGCAATCGTATATGCAAAACAGGAACTTTAAAAAAATTCTGTTTGTTACAAATGATTTCATTTTTTTTTGTGCTTTACTTTTAAACACTCTTCCCCGGAAGTATCACGAGCACGAGAAAATTCAAAATTACGAGGTTTGTTTCCATTGGTCAACATGTTGCTTCACAATGCGAAATGAATTCAAATCTAAACTAATTAACATTCTGCATCATATGGAATAAAATTCTAAAGCTGCGAAAGGACATTGATGTCCGACAATTTTTTTTTCAAATAAGATTGCGGAATAGTAATTACCATTGCAGACCGACTACATTCCCTGAGACCTGATATCACCTTTTAGTATGGCACTATATTGGTGAATACCAATTGCCGCATTGTAAATTTGACGCCATGTTTCCTTCCCAGAGGGAGGCACTTGAGCTCCAAAGATGTAATATTGCAAGAGAAATTTAATTTTGTGGAGATCATTCAAGCCAAACGGGTACACTAGTGAGCTTTAACAGGCCGCATAATCATACGACATGGACGTTGCTGATTGTTTTGTATCCTGAAATTCCGCCAATTAGAGCCAGTATAGAACCCACAAAATTGGGCATACAACGGCAGCGCCTAACCAATTACACCACTCGGCTAGTAAATGGCATTTCATTGTAGTATTAATTTTAGGTTTCAACCAAGTCCCATTCATCTCTATTTAATTTCTGATGATTAGAGAAGATAATGAGATCACATTATTGGAGGTAATGACATTTCCCCATTAACGAAAAATAGTTCTAATTTGGGGAAAAATAGTACCTGGAATATAATCATTTACAGTACAGTCCCGCTAATCCGAACATCCGGTTAATGAACGGCTCTAAAAAATTTTATAATTTTAAGGACGAAAATCGGTGAATATTTCAATATAAAACAGTCCTTAATTCAAAACAGTTCTTTATTTAATATTCACGCAGAGTATCACCGTTCATTAATTTATTTAATTGAATAGCCTTTTCTTGAATTTGAGGGGGTTCCTCTTTGTCTTTCCTGGGTAAACCAAATATGAAGCGCATTATCAACTTTATCGTACAGCGATTGCTTTGCTGTCTGTCTGTTTTCAAGAGTCTCGCCAGAAGAATTAGCACAGTATTGTTCAAGCTTTGGACGATTTTTTTCTCCAATCACAAATTGTAGCTTTGCCAACATTAAACTCTGTAGCCAATTTTTTTGTCACACCTTCACCTTTTATCTAAACGCTTTATAACCTCTAGTTTGTCTTTAAGAGTAAGTGTTGAGTGTTTACGCTTACTAATTTTACGTTCACTGTATCACAGATAAATGTCCAAAACACACAACAAACGGTTTTCACTGTGGGAATATCACACTGTAAATACTGTTATTAACACAGAGACAAAAGCGGACGAGTATAGAACGAGCCGACTTACGGGCACACGCAGTCACACTGACACACTAAGTTAGGAGCGGTGGAGGGATCGAGGAGTGGGAGCACAGTCCACGCGGCAAAAAGACGCTCACATTACGACAAAATACATAGACACAATAGACCCGTGTGATTTCGTTGTTATAATAACAATCACGTAATTTCCGAATTGTTCGGATTATCGGGATGTACAATTGATTTCATCAATGATTGCTTAGACACTAATTCGCAACCGATTATCTTTGCAACATATGTACGTAGATTGCTTGAGAGGTTGGTTTTTATCAAAGTATATAATTGGTTTGAAATTAAACTTGAATTGTTACTATTTATAATTTTGAAGTAGAGCAAAGAAAATTAATCCTCGTATTTTTTAAAAGATTCATAAAAAAGGACACTGAAAATTTAATAAATTTATTAATTTGAGTCTAAGCAAACCTCGGAAGTTTTGTACTCCAAAATATATTCTTGTGTGATAATGTCTAATTTTTTTCGTAATGAAAAATCATTTTCATCTAAAGGTATATTTCAATTATTTTAATTTGTGAAACAAAAGCAAAAATAAACGCATTGAATCTACAGTTTTCTTGTCAAAAAAATGTATTCAAATTTTAGTTTTTTTACTCAAAAGGTAATGCATTTATTGAATTCGTATGTAACATACAAATAAATCATATAATACTACTTGTAATTTCTCGATGCATTTTACTAGAAAATAGATACCTTAATATAACCACGTAAATTTTTCATGTGCTTCAATCTATTTTCAATTAGTTCAGTTATTTTGTTCATATTATTGAAGCCTATATTATTTGCAAAAATGAAATACATTAGCATTTCTCAAGAATTTCATATGTTTATCCTTTTCATGGTAGTTTCATATAGAACGTTTATATAGTCATACATAAATAAAATTTTACAATATTGAAAAGGATCTCTGTGTGATATTTTTATTTAAGTAAATTACTATTATTTTCTTTTTGTTCGTTTCTTTTCTTCTTTTATCCAACATTTTCCGATACATTGTCTTATTTTGATTATAATTATTCTTATACCAGACTAATTGTGTTTATGAATTGAGGGTATAGAAAATGTACCAGTTGTTAGCATGCTGTGCTGTACTGTTCCTGTAACCCTTTCTTGGGCCATTTATTTCTCGCAGTTTTTTTTATCTTTTATTAACAATTAAACAATAGCATTTAAGAAAATTTATTTATTTTGCCAAATTTTATATTTACATTTAAATTTGAGGTGTAGGAGGAATATTCCCAAGGAATCATTCACCACCATAAAGAAAATTAAATTTAATGGTGACTATTTGCCATGATAAACATGTTGCAATGCATAAGGGGACATCATATTCTGCGTTTTTTTTAGATGTCCCTTTTTCTTATCCCTTTCTGCTATGTTTCCTACATCGTCAACAGTAGGAAACCATGTTTGGCACATGGTTTTCCTCACTGGCTAAGCGCACATCATCCGGAAATTCACACTTATTTCCTTAGAAGCTAGCAGGACGCTCTTTCCTTTTTTTTAAGAATATCCGTCTATTAGCTGACCAGCTAATGCTGTATTAAATGTTAGTTGGTCTAAACTTTTGTTCCGTTTGTTCAATTGCCACAGTATGAAACTATTTATGATGGCAAGGTCAATGAGAAAATAAAATATATGATGACATCATTTTACAGATCTTCTTATTTGGTATATTTCTTTTCTTTGATCGAAGCGATCAACCCCTCCCATGTAACAGCGTTATACGTAGTACTTCTTCATTAGTACCATCTTATTTTGTCTGATACAGACATGACAAAATCACTGGTGTGTGCAGTAACACAAAACTGAAGCAGGAATTAGTCTTTCTATCATTATAATAGCAAGACCAATACAGTATTATGGGTTTTTTCGCGCTTCTCACAGGTGTATCTAATAAGATCATGTAGATGGGAAGTAACTTCCCAACGCTCACGAAAGGGTTAAAATGAACTGTTACACAACTTATCGGAAACATCGCATTGCTGTAATGTTCTTTAGAAGTATGACTTAAATTGTGTGTAAGAAAACACATCATTTCAATGCAAATAATGTATAAGATTTAAATAGGGATAAATATTTGAATCTGAATTTTTATATCTGATATCTGAAATTTTATATCTGAATATCCAGGTTCACCTGGATAAAACAGTCTCAGTCACATTCTCTTTGACACATCTGCCCTTGCATCAGTCATATCGAGGACATGTCATCCCGGAATCCGATAGTTTGAGGTATTTGGGTGTGACCTTTGATCGGAAGTTGTGCTGGAGAGCCCATACTGAAAATATTGTAAATCGTTTCTCAAACGGAATGACGCTTTTGAAAAGACTAGATGGCTCTAGGTGTGGGAATGTTCCAATCATACCCTAAATTTAACTTATAAGTTATTCATTTTGCCCATCATGACCTACTATTGTGAGCCCCTGATTATAGCATCTAGATCTGTAACAGAAATACTTAATTGATTCCAAAATAAAATCAGGCACTGAGGATAATCACAGGGTCTGTTAAAACAACCCCGATCGATGTAGGGCTTTTGACAACAGAAAATAAACCCTTAAAGAACATTTATCAAGAGAGTGCCCTGTACTATGGGAAGAATTACTACGACTACCCGACGGCCTCTCCTTCTTGAGCAAACTCCACTAGTACCCAGGGAGGCGTTTCAAGATTCAACGTGGTTTTGTGCAGGGTGTACTGGAACTAAAAGAACAACTTGATTTAGATTTCGTCCCTGAGCCTCTGATGTCATTTCTAGACTTAACTATTGATAAAGGGTTTCGAATTTTCACTGGGCTTGCCCAGGTAGTTTCTTAAAAAGAGCAAAATACCTCAATTTTAAGCATATCTATTTTTAATGGAAGCCTTTTGAAAGACCCTGACAGCGCTGGAGCAGGAGTGTTTTGCCACATTTTCTTTTATTTAACAATTGGAAAATTCACAACCGATTTTAATGGTGAAGTTGCTGCCCTTCTATTAGTCCTTATGCAGTTGTATTGTCATTTGAATAGCTTTACCAGGGCTGTTGTCTTCTGTGATTCAAAAGCGGCAATTTTTGATTTGAACTCTAATTCTTCTCCTGCCTCCTCTAAGATTCTTGATTGTAAAAACTGCTGCAGAGTCTGTCTGAGTACTCTAAGCAAATCGCCTTGCAGTGGATACCTGGACACTGCGGTGTAACTGGTTATGAGTTTGCAAGCCACCTAGCAAAGAAGGGAGCTTCCATTCAACAGATAACAAGGAAAGTTGTCCCTTTTACCAGCACATCATTAAGAAAATGTTAAGTGATATCTCTTCAAGACAATACGCTGAGAGAAATTCCAGTAAAGTCTGGTGGAATAATCTTAAAGATCTTCCCATGTGGCCAAGACGTAAAGCAATAGCAGAGTTTCGTCTTACCACTGGACACGACTGTCTCCTGAAACATCTACATAGTATTCCTGTTGCACAGGTCCCTTTCTGCACGCTCTGCGATTTTCTGGAAGACATGGATACTGACCACATTCACCACTGGCCTGCCCTAAAGGGCTTCTCTTTGTACTCCGTTATTGGCAAGCTAGGGATTGGGTTCATAGACTTTTCTCGCCATTTATATTTTTTCCCTTACTTTGTTTATTTTGTCTGTTTTTGTTATTGTCCCTAGCCCTTTGTGGCGTAGTGGTCTTCTGTAACCCTGGCCATTGGAAAAAAATATATATCTGAATATGTTTGAAGAAAAAAGTTATAATAGTGATCGCCTCGTACAAATTCCATAACATTTCATTGTGTTGGCATTTAATTTAAATTATCTTTAAAAAAATCTGACTATATATCAGTTCACACATAAAAAATATGTGAATGAAATATTGCATTTATATATATATATATATATATATATATATATATATATATATATATATATATATATATATATATATATATAAATATTTATATATATATATATATATATATATATATATATATATATATATATATATATATAAATATATATATATATATATATATATATATATATATATATATATATATATATATATATATATATATATATATATATATATATATATATATATATATATATGGGCTTGCATGGAAGGTGCTTGTAAATGCATACGATCCTGGTTATCTTAGAATAAAAAAATGTATTCCATGAATGTTACTTCAATTAAATGTTAGAACTATTTTCTTTCCAAATTAAACCTGAAAATTATCTAGGTATACATCTATTCTGTACCCCCTGTCACTGAAGAGGAGAACCATTGCCTCAGCCTCTATCGCCATGGGTGCTGTCTGGAGCGTCGCCATTTTGCTTTCCGCTTTGCCCTTACTCGACATTGATTACTACGGAGATGAATTCTACGGAAACAATGGAGTGTGTTTGCCTCTCCAAATACATGATCCATTTGGACAAGTGAGTGCAATATTAATAAATACTTTCTTCTTTTTTTATAGTTTTGGAACTAAACATTTTCAATTCTTCAATTCAGAGAAAAAGACACGTATGTAAATATCAACCGAAGTATATTCAAAATATATACTTTATTCTAAGAACCATATCACAAGCACATAAAGAAGTGAGCCTTCACCGTTAACCTCGCAGTAATTATAATCTATTCAAGAAACTCTCTACTTTACACGTTAACTTGGTACTTACGTATTATCGTAACAATCGCCAACGTTCAAGATAATTCGCCAAGTTGGCACCCCCAGTTTCGCATGTGTCGTATGCGCGGAATTGGCAATCATGTGATTTGTTTTATATAAGGCCGTTAATACGTTGTGATAATACGTGATAACCGTTAACTCTATTTTGCAAGCTATTTGAATAGATAACTTGAAGAGTTTTCCGCAAGATTAAAGCAGACACACTTGTAATTATCCACGTCAGTTTGAAAAAGATTGCGTCGTCTCTTCTTTTCGATTCCAAAAATGCTTAAAAACCTTTTAAAAAATCTTTAAAAATTCAAAACACGGCCAAATTGACTACATTTTTCAAATTATCATAGTCATTGATGCAATAAAATAAAACAATTTTTATTGATTTATATTATAAATTATGATTAGTTTAAACTGAAACGTTAAATTAAGTTTTTTAAAAATTATAACTTATTTTCTAGTATACTCAAAACTTTAAAAATATTTTTACCCCCTATGATACTTACGTATGTTATCGTTGAACGATTTTGCCAAATGAAAAGGCGTCACTAGTTCAAAAATTTTCCCCAAATGCTGCCATCGCTATTATAAGTGTTCGAACTTGCGTATGAATGATTTCCTCTATTGGCAGCATATGGCGGCATTTGGCGACTATTTTTCATTCCACAAAATTCCTCAACGGTGTAATACCTAAGCACCCAAAATTTGTTAAAATATTTAGATCAATTTGTACTGATCTAAAATAATATATATCTATATATATATATCAGTGTTTTCTAATTCTCTTCTGTTTCGGCAGGCTTGGGAGTACTCTACCTTTCTGTTCTGTGGTCTCAACTTGGCCGCTTTCCTTTTCATCTTGTTTGCGTATATCTCAATGTTCTTCACCATCTCCAATTCCAAGATTGGCCTGAGGTCTACTCAACAGCTACAGGACAGAACTATTGCAAAGCGCTTCGCCTTCATTGTTGGCACAGATTTCCTGTGCTGGGTTCCCATAGTTCTCATCAAAGTCATAGCCATGGGAGGTAATGACGTATCTTATTTACAAACTTAATTTAAAATTGTTGGGTTCAGTCATAGATTTTCAAGATCAGGTTCCCGAAATAATATCTTACTGTTTACGGAAAAAGATAGCAATTTTTCACGTTTTTGAACAATTTTTCTATTATTTAATCTCATAACATGCAATGGGCTAAATTCATGAACATCACATGATGAATGCAATAACGTGTTCTTCAACGAATTCGAAGCATATATATGTATATAATTGCTGTTTTATGTTTTACTTGTAAAATTTAAATAAAATTTCTGATTTAATAACTGTATAAAGATGCTCAAATATTAAGATTCTTCAAAAAGTTTTTTCAAAATTTAAAAATAGGCTTTTATGATACGTGTGTGTTTCAATCAAGTAGATCTTGTTTACCAATACACGTTGATATCGTCCGCAAATGCGTACTTTTTAAAAAGATATTTCCGAAAAGAAGCAAAAGTTGGCAACAGCGAAGTGCATGAACTCATTAACTAAAAACACGAGAATGTATTTATCATGTAACTGTGACGTCATACGAAGTATTGAACTAATTCGCTGGAAAAGCTTGATTAGTTTTTTCATGTAACTATGACATTAATTTAGCCCATTGGTATGGAAAAAAACCTTTCCGTGTATTTAGAATATCAAAAAGCAGTATTCTCACTTTAATATTTAAATCTGTCACCTTAAATGATCATGCAAAATAGTTATTATTTTTTTTGAATGCATGTCTATCGCATATTTTATGCGTTATTCAGTTTCCAATATTTTAGCTTATACTCTGTATATATTTATCTTTTTCAAATTTTCAATTATTAATGAAATAATTTCTATTCATCCAATCAAGTTCAAATAATATTTTAAAACCTGTACTGGATGACACTTGATGTTAATACAGTTTTTTTTCAAAAATTAATTCATGAATTAAATTGATTACCGGTTTCGACGCCAACTTAGAACGTTCTCCATTGTTGCAACAATGTAACTGCTAAAACATAGACAAAAGTTCACATCGAAAACCGGTTTTTCAACCAAACCGGGTGTGCATTGTTACAACAATGCAGGCAAATCATGTTCTTTTTTTCAATTCCTACTATTAGTTCACTCTCTCCTTGTATATATACACTGGCCTCAAAAAGTTAAGGTACAACCGGGTTTTTGTGTTTAATTTGCAAATGAATGAATGTAGAAACAAAAAATTTGGAGGATATGTGCATTAAATAGTTTTTTATTGAATGCGTCATAGAAATTTGTATAAGTGTATTGCAAAAACGATTTATAACAAAAAAAGCAATCTCTGCGGAAAAGTCCATTCTTGGAGAAAACAGCACATCACTGTGTTATGTGGTAAAATGGCATAAAACAATACAAAAATGGGTTCTAATAAGGAATGTGTCCACCCCTAACTTGAATGCATTGGCGGCATCGATTTCCCATGCTGTTTATTAAGTTGTCGGACACCGGAATAGGAAGCGAAGACCAGACACAGAGTAAGCCTTGTTTCAGCTCATGTAACGACCTTGGAGGAGGATTTAAAGCAGCAACCTCTCTGCCAAGATAGTCCCAAAGATGTTCTATCGGATTCAGGTCTGGAGATCGAGCTGGCCATTCCATTCGTTCCAAACCGTGATCCTCCAGATACTCCTCAACAATCCGAGCTCGGTGAGGTCGTGCATTATCATCCATCAGAATGAAGTCGTTACCAATAGCAGCAGCATATGGGCGGACATATGGATCAAGGGTCTCATCCCGATATCTAAGACCAGTTACGGTTCCTCCATGGAACACATGCAGGTCAGTGTGGCCACCGAGCGAGATCCCTGCTCAAACCAGGATTCCACCACCTCTATAACTGTGTCTTTCAACAGTGTTGGATTGATGGTATCTAGTGCGCTGTTCCCTCCAGATCAGTAGACGCCCTGAATCACTCTCCATTGTAAATCTGGACTCGTCTGTGAACAGCACAGAAGCCCATTGTTGCTGCGTCCAAGAAACATGTTCTCTCTTGCCCAGCATAAGCGGTTCCTTCGCTGTCGTCCGTTGAGGGGAACGCACTCAACTGGTCTTCTTGTATACAGACCTGCATTGTGAAGACGATTTCGCACCGTAGTAGCGGAGATTCTTCTTCCTGATGCTTGAAAGTGGTCTGCAACGAGCTGCGGCACAGTAGTGGTTCTTCTCCTTCGTGCCGAAAGAGCTAGAAAACGGTCTTCTGCAGGTGTTGTAGCTCGTGGTCGGCCTGGAACAGGTCTTCTGGACACAGAATCTTCGGATTGGTATTGATCCCAAAGTCGCTGAACAACACTACGAGACACATTGAGACGTCTAGCAGCATCAGCCTGCGACAATCCCATTTCCATTCATCCAACTGCCCACCACCTTATCGAATTGGGTAAACGACGTCTCTGAGACATTTTCTAAACTCTATTGACTATTGCCACCGAAACTGCCAACAACTGTTGAAAATCAACACAACTTACACACAAAAGTACGAAAGCTTGATATTTGCATATTTTTCTCTCACTCATAAATATACGTTCTTTTCTATAAAATAAAAGTTGTAGCAATCGTTTTTGCTTTAATGTTTTTAAAGTTCGTTATTATCATTCATGTAAACTATGCATTTTATTGTTACTGCCATTTTTTTTATGGTGAGCTTCGAAAAACATGTTGTACCTTAACTTTTTGAGGCCAGTGTATATATATATATATATATATATATATATATATATATATATATATATATATATATATATATATATATCTTGTTCAAATTTTCAATCGTATTAAAATACTTTCTATTTCGCCATTCAAAGTAGGAATTGATTTAATTTTTTTTTATATATGTTACACACTTGTTTGTAATAAATTTGGATGAGTATGGGTAGGAGCAATTCGTTTTTCATTGTCGTGTATTACCTATGATATCTAAAGCTAAAGAAATAAAATTCACTTCAATTGTTTGGGAATCTCTTGTAGATGGAATAAATGACTTTGTAGAAATCTGTCCCATTTTTTTGGAACAGAAATGTTTAAATTAAGCATCTCTGTTTCACAAAAATAAGTAGAAGAAAAGATAGAAATTTTAAAACTGCTAATATTTCATCTATTTTATAACAGGACTTTTTTCCTTTATTTAAAAAAATTTTTAGTTGCTTATCTAATAAACTACAAATAAATTAGAACTACAATCATGAAGTCTTACTATACCAAATCACACCTTTTAAATAAAACATTCTCCTGTTGTGTATTGATAACCAATAAAACTATTTTACATTTTTATGATTATTGAAACTGCGCATTGTAATGCAGTATAGCTATTAAATAACCTCTTGCCAATTGTAAAATCGATACAAATGAAACCAATTCGAAATATTTACGCTACTTGAATACAATCTCTATGGTCATGTGCTCACTGTTAATTATTGATTTTTCAGTAATAGATAAAATGTGTTCTCTCCAATACGCAATGTAATATTGAACATATAATCTAAATTCAGCTATTTGAATAATCCTCTTATTCAGTTTAAAGTCATCAAAACATTTCATTTTACTAGAGCGTTTTTTTTTTAACTCTAGTTATTGGATACCATTTAAATGGGTTGGGGGGGAAGACTTTAACATTTATTTATTTACTAGCTGGTATACCCGTTCTACGCACGGGTGAACTGAAAAGTTAAACAACACAGATTGAAGGATAAAGAAGTTTTTAATGAGTTAATTTTAAGTGAATTGCAAATTAAACAAAAAAAGCTTTTTCACATATCTCAGTTGAAGAAAAAAAAAGAAGAAAAAAATACCTTTGTTAAATTTTAAGTCTGTAGATCTAATAGCTGATAAAAAGGATTTTTTTATATTTATAAGTCCCCGTAAAACTCTTGAGGGTTGATTTTTGAAAATACCTCCCTAAGCTGATCTCTGCTCAGCAAAAGTAACACATTGTTAAAAGTTTTGTGACGCTTAAAATATTGTAAATAATTTATAACTGAAAGTGTCATATATTAATATAACTTTCTGTTGAATTTATTTTATGTTAAAATTGTAATACTCGCAAGCAACGCCGTTTCCTAAATAACAATGGCGATTCAATAGAAAAAATAGCGAAATGTTGACAATAGAGTCAAGTTGGCAAATGTCTAGCTACTTTCATAGCTCAAACTTTATTAGAGCTTTGTAAGACCCGCCGTGTAAGGGAGCGATGCACGTTCATACTTTATCCACCGCATTATGATTTACTGCAGTTTTTTTCATACAATATTTATTTTGATCACTACATTGAAAATTAAGGGATATACATAAACAAAATACTCCACTTTGAAAAATTTAATTTGTTAGAGCTAATAAATTAATTAAAGATATTCCACTGTAAAATTAATTATATACACCATTCACTTAAAATAAATAGTCAAATCGTTTTCTAAGGTCTCCATAAACATACAAAAACATAAGACACTTAAATTTTGACATTAACTATTTTGGGGGGACAAAAATGATAATCTTTGCAATCCGCTGAAAACGCTGGCAGCTGAAAATGTAATATCTGCTACAAAACTATTTGCCTTTCCCGCTAAAATACTCATCATAGAACCCGTGCTGTCATATATCTTGGAAGAGTGGATTTCAAAGAATATTCCAGCTAAGTATTGGTAGAATATTCCTGCTAAATTGGTGCGGCGTGGTAGTTAGGAGAAGGGGGTGCCAGCTCAGGTGTCGTCCACGTCACTTGACCATGGTTCAAAATTATGTGGTCCGTCACCAAAAGAACTCATGTAGCTGAACAGTGCGACGTTAATATTTACTCACCTAAAAAAATACAGTACAGTAGTTATAACTATTTTTATACAAAAAATGCAATATCTGCTTATTCAATTAAAATTATAGCATTATAATTAATTACTAACCACACAAAAAAATTTTGAAAAATTGTCCAAATGATGTAGTGTAAAAGAGAAAGTTTATTCAGACAGACAACAAATGCGTCTTATATGCAAATAGATTTGCTTGAATTCTTGTGTATTATTACTTTTGTAAGCTTCATGATATACTTTATGGTGTACCAGTATTTTAAAGCTGACTGAGCCACAGCAACATTTAGCTGGGTATAGCTAGTTATAACATAAAATTAAATCTTAAAAAGATATCAAAAATAAAAGACGACTCAATATTTTGAATAAATCAGTATAAAAATTTTCGTACAAACACAATATATATATATATATATATATATATATATATATATATATATATATATATATATATATTGTAAAATATTTATTTTGCTATTTGCATTTCAGACAGACATCAAACAAAATTTTAAAAATTGTCAAAAACAGATAAAAAAAAACATATTTAAGAAAAATACCACTGATTAATTTTGCCAAAGACATCACAATGTGCAAAAAAATATTTGCAGTACATAATAACCAAAAAAAAAAATGTAAGTACTAAAATATAAAAAAAAAAAAAAAAAAAAAAAAAAATTATATATTGAATTAAGGATTACTGGAGGGAAAGATAAAACAGGCTAAGATAATACTCATAATAATAATTTCATATTGGTTGGCTACTCATTTTTGGCATGCTTTTGAAATCACGCCAAATTGGTATGTTGCGGCCAGTCTAATGTTATAGTAATGTACAGAATTAAAGGTACTTACGTATTATTGCAACCTATTGGTGACATTATACAAAATGAAGCACATGATTGCCAATTCAACGCATACAAAGTTGGGATTGCCAAAGTGGCGAGTTGTCTTGAACGTTGGCGACTGTGCAAAAATACGCAAGTACTAAAAAAATTATCCAAAGTATATATATCCCGAGCATAAAAATAAATTGAAAAATGAAGTACAATACTAACATTAACTGACATAAAAAGAACTGAACTAACTTTATCAATGCAAAAGCATAATTTGAAAAAATAAGGTATTTACATATAACCCCAACCTTTTGGCGACAATATATGAAACAAAGCACATGACTCACAGTTCAGCATATATATGACATGTGAAATCGGGGTTGCCAACTTGGCAAGTTACTTTGAATGTTGGCGATTGTTAGGATAGTACATAGGTGCCAAAAATAATTTATCTTACCACTACCTGCTTCCTCAACATACTCATTTTTGGCATGATTCTGAAATCACGCCAAATTGGTATGTTGCGGCCAGTCTAATGTTATAGTAATGTACAGAATTAGAGGTACTTATGTATTATCGCAAACTATTGGTGACATTATACAAAATGAAGCACATGATTGCTAATTTAACTCACACAAAGTTGGAATTGCCAAAGTGGCGAGTTGTCTTGAATGTTGGCGATTGTGCAATAATACGCAAGTACTACAAAAATTATCCAAAGTATATATATCCCGAGCATAAAAATAAATTGAAAAATGAAGTACAATACTAACATTAACCGACATAAAAAGAACTGAACTAACTTTATCAATGCAAAAGCATAATTTGAAAAAATAAGGTACTTACATATAACCGCAACCTATTGGCGATATATGAAACGAAGCACGACTCAAAATTCAACATATATATATATGACATGTAAAATCGGGGTTGCCAACTTGGCAAGTTATTTTGAATGTTGGCGATTGTCAGGATAGTACATAAGTTCCAAAAATAATTTATCTTACGACCACCTGCTTCCTCAACAGGTATTTAAGCCATTTCTCTGTTTTGCTCATTCTACAGTTTGATATGTAATTACTACCAACACTGCTTTTGCTTGGGCAGTATGATTACCCAAGTATGATTTTCTGCATGGCAATTTTATGCACTGAAGCCAATAGTATATCCTTAAAGGTTAAAATAAAGACACATGAAATTTCAAAGAACCATATTATTGGATCAAGTGTAGTATAGGGGGGCTACTTGGCGCAGTCCTTTATTTTGGTTACTAAAAGTGGTCTCCAATGTACTTTTTTCGGTATTAATTATTTTAGAATGAATTCGATATCTTGTGAAGGTCTCCTTGGACCTCACTTTGAGAACGAGAATAAATAGGAGTCATGAAAGAACCAATAGCCATTTTTATAAACTACTTTCTTTATTTGGTTATCTTATCCAAATAGAATCAAAGACTTATTAACAAATATATCTAACTAGTATTAGGAGGTTTTAAAGGTAATATCCTTTAAATTAACTTAATTAATGATCCAATTAATTAACAATTAAATAACGATCACGCAGAGATTACCACGATAAGAGACCCCAGAATTATATTTAATAATGTTCCTATTGAACATTTAACTTTAATCTCACTCTTAAAACTTTAATGAGACTTTAATTATAAATCAATAATTACCAACGGAATCTCAACTCTTCTTGAGGTTAAATTATCTCCAACAAGAAATCTTCTATTTAACTTCACTATAACTTTCTGCTTCAATCTCTATCTCCTACTGCTCTAACTTTACTATTCCGTTTGACTTAAATATTTATCTAATCTGCATAACAAGGAATCCTGTCCGCTTTTTGGAGTTGATTGAAAATAGGTAGGGAATTAAATTTCCCTAAAAAGGATGACTCAGAAGGTTAGTGATAAAGTTCCGTATAGATTTGTCACAATCTCACCATGACATTTAGATAAAAATCGAAAAATCCGAAGAAAATTGCCAAATCCAAAGTGCCCCCCTATACTACATTTGAACCGAACTGAAATATAACCCTTATCAATGAGAAGTTTTAGTTTGTCAAAATTATAATCTTCGCATTCTAAAGAAATAAATATAAAAGTTTTAATTTGCAAGCAAAATCACACACATAAACATCCCGCGACAATACCTAAATGTTGCCAAAACAACAAAACAAAATTTTAGTTGTTGAAAGAATAATCCTTAAAAAAATTATTTATTCCCAAAATAATCCTAATTAAATATCAAAGAATAGAAAAATTGAATAAATATTCCAACCGATAAACATAGCTACAGTAAAAATATGTAATAATCTTGAAAAACTGCATGTAAAGTATAAATTGTCCACTTTGTGAGAAACGTGACTACGTATGACGTCATAACACTGGAAAATCACTTAAAAATTAAATTTTAAAAAATTTGGAAGGAATTATGAACGCCAAACCTATTTAAGAACCTTTCTCGTGTAATTTTGTGTACGTGTACCAAGTTTCACGTTATTTGGGTGTCTGGATCTCGAGTTATGAGGGAACAGACAAACAGACAACAAATGCGTCTTATATATATATAGATTTACTAGGGACAGTTGAGTTCCCCTAGATGGCTGAAAGTCACTACTCGCTCCTCTGAGAGAGAGAGAGAAAACTACGGAGAAATAGTCGAACGTCAGAGTAAATAACCCTTTCCTCTTTAAGTGAGTGAGTGAGTGAATAATAACGTCGCACTGTTCAGCTACTCGAGGGCTTTTGGTGACGGACCTCGTATAATTTTGAACCACGGTTAAGTGACTAGGACGACATCTGAGCTGGCACCCCTCTATCCTAACTACCACACCACACTAACACCATCGTTCCCCTACACGGTGGGTCTTTTGTGGTACTAGGTTCAAACTCATGACATGCCTGTCATGATCCGGTACCTTGACCACTGGGTTACCACGGCCTCCTTCCTCTTTAAAGGGATGGCAATAAAAATGAAACAAATGTTGTTTTTTTATTTCTAATAGGCTGCGGATCGGTGTTTTACCATTGCAGACCTAGTACATTGCCCGAATGCTGGTATATCTTTTTAGAGCGGCACCATATAGGCGGATACCAATCACTGCAGGTAATTTTGACGCCTAGTTTCCTCCCTAGAGGAAGGCACCAGAGCTCTGACGATGCGAACATGTGCTAGGATTTAATTTTGCGAACACACCGAAGTCAAACAGACACTAGGGATCTTTTACATAACATGGCGAGCGACATGACCACTGTCGATTTTCTGCATCATGAAAATCCACCGACTTGGATTGGGTTTAAACTCGCAACATGGGGTGAAGAAGTTCAGCGACAAACCAACCACGCCACCTAGCGGGCAAAACAAAAGATGTAATACAGTAAAAAGGGATGGCCTGCAAAAATGCAAAGGCAAGCAGGCAAAATTTAAATTATAGTCTACCACAGATAGATTGGGAAATGCTGAAACGGGAAACGCGTGAATAATGTAGTTGTGAAAAGTAGAATGTGTAATCTGGAGGGAATAGCTTCCTGGGTCGGTTTAACAAAACAAAATTTGGAGTGAAAAACTAAGAAATCAGCTTCCTCAAGAAAATGACATAAATAATAAGAAATGGAAGGGAATTGGAACAAAGAAAGAGCCATGATGATAAGAAAAAAACAAGTAATATAAAAAAATTAAGTCAATCCCTACTTGGATCAATTAAGAAAATTTTTATTTTAGTTACTTTTTATTAAATAGATACAATTAATATAAATATGTATATACATATGACAGAATCACGACATTAAGTGGTAATTCATTTTTATTAAAGTATCGTATTGTCATCCAAAACAATCGTGTTTATAAGATTTTAGTTCAATTGAATGCTTTAAAACGTGAGGAAAAAAAATATTTTCAAGTTTTGGCACTAGTTGCCAAAAATGATGCCAACATGGCTGTATTTGTAATTATTTGAATAATTAGTTTTAATCAATGGATTTTTTTTAATAATTATTAAATTATTGTGCTGTCATCCAAAATAATCATATATATAAATTTTCAGCTCAATTGAGCGCTTTAAATGTATTTTATTAACGATTGAAAATTCCACCAAGATAAATAAATAAACAAATAGAGAGTGTGAGGTAATAGTAGGAATTGAAAAATGTTTCAAGTATTGGAAGGCGAAAGATTAATTTTGTGATTTCAAATTAAAAGTTGGACTATTTGTCCTGTTTGAGAATTAGCTCTGTAGGATATCTAGTAAGCATGAATTAAATTTTTGAACTAATTATTTAGAAAAAAGCAGGATACTTGGATATCAAAACCCTCACTCACAAGAACAACTTTTTTGAAAAAAAGTTTATGGAGTCATTATTATTATTGTAAATCCAGAATGTGTTGAAAAAATGTTTATATTGAAAAAAATTTGTGTTTTATTGAATTGAAAGATAACGTGATTTGTTCATTAAGTTATACTGAGGAGAGATGTGCAGTGTAAATATGAATTTTGATATTGTGATAAACTGTACAGCCAAAAAGGAGGCCAAAACCTATACTTAAAATATTTATTATAGTATTTAAATTTTAAAATGTTGGATTTCAGAAATAACACTTCGGTAGTTAAAAATTGGTTTTTAAGCAATCAGTGAAAGCTTGCCACACCGACGGGCTTTCGTAAATGTTAAAAGAGAAGAATCTAAATTCGGAGGAGAAAGAAGTATGAATAAAAATATGAGAATCCAATTTAGGGATGAGGATAAAGTTTAGGAAAGTAACTCGTCTGTTCCTCCAATTTTGGAACTTAAAAAAATATGGAGGGAAAAATAATATGAATACGAGTCATTTCAGAAAGAAATATTAAGTATATTAATGCGGAGGCTTATTAAACTGAAGTGATTTTTAAAAGGTAAAGACTGAAAAGAATTATATACTGTAGTTGTATATCACCGTTTATGTGGGTAATTCATTTATTTCATAGAATAACTAAATATTTCATGTGATATAACTAGACAATTCAGTTAATATACACTGGTGTGCAAAAATTAAGGACGAAGTCGAAAAATTAGCATATCAACTGAACGAAGAGGCAGAGCGGACAGAAAGACCAATCAGGAGATTAAGTAAGGTGATGTACGGTAGCACATGTGCAGATATGCAGGTAGACGTAATGGGGGAGTGTCTGAGTAGTATAAAGCATGTTGTCGGTGTAAGATCAGTATTTCTGCCAAAGAGATTGCACGCCGTATAGCAGTTAAAATCACACCGAGTTTCTGCCTCAGCGAGAAATGGCGAATAATCAATCTGTTAGACGACATCTGGATGCTTTTACCCGAGGTCGAATCATTGGGAAGTTGGAGGAAGGCCGCAGTGTGACAAGTGTGGCTGCAGAGTTCGGAATTGCTCACAGCATCGTTTCACGACTTTGGAGACAATTTCAAACTACAGGAACAGCTATCCGGGGGTTCAGTAGTGGTCGTCCACGAGGAACCACACACGCAAATGACAGGTACATTGTCTTACAGGCCAGAAGAAACAGGCGGCAGACAGCGGGAGAAATCGCTAGACACACGACACAGGCGACTGGACGACCGATATCGCGTTTTACCGTGGCCAGAAGACTGCACGGTGGTGGTCTGTTTGCACGACGCCCTGTACGGTGTGTACCTTTAACGCCTGCCCATCGGAGAAGGCGTTCTCTGTGGTGCCGGGAACACCGGAATTGGAGAGACCATGAATGGGGACGAGTACTCTTTACAGATGAGAGCAGATTCAGTTTGAGTAGCGATTCTCATCGCATACTCATCTGGAGAGAGCGGGGAAGCCACAATCATCCCTCGAACATCATTGAAAGGGACAGGTATGGAGGTCACTGTGTTCTCGTTTGGGGAGGCATCATGCTTGGTAGTCGTACAGACCTTCACATCTTCGACGCAGGTTCAGTCAACGGGACCCGTTATTGTAACGAGATTCTTCTTCCATATGTGCGTCTTTTTAGAGGCGCTATGGGTCTGCAGTTCCTTTTCATGGACGACAATGCACCATGTCATCGCACAGTAGCTGCCGAACAGCTCTTAGAGAGTGAGGATATTGAACGCATGGATTGGCTGGCACGACCTCCGTATCTCAATCCCATCGGGCATGTATGGGATTTTCTAGGCAGACGCTTGGCAGCTCGTACCTTACCACCAGTAACGATTCGGGAGCTTCGATTGGCGCTGCAAGACGAATGGGCAGCAATGCCTCAACAACTCATTGACACTCTCATTTTCAGCATGGGCAGACGCTGTGAAACCTGCCTAGCAGTCAGGGGAGATCATATCTCCTACTAAAGACCGGATGTTTCTTGCTGGACCCCCATCATAGGGATGTTTCGGTCTTCAGTCGCATTGCACTCCATGCTACTTTTTCAATAAAGTTTCTTTTTATCCCTCTGATTTCTCTTTTAGTGAGTGTTGCTTACATTACACATGTCCTTACGTATTGGGGATCTTACGGTATTAAATGTGTTGATAAGGAAAGCTTTTGTACAAAGTTATATTGAAAAAACCGTCTCGTCCTTAATTTTTGCACACCAGTGTATGTAATACATGAACAAATTCATACCTTAACTAGTTATTTTATGAAACAACTAATGATAGACCGTTTAAGTGAAAAAAAAACAATTTCAAAGTTATTTTATAAATTAATTGATCATAAATAGCTAAATCTGTCGAAAAATACATTTTAACCATATTGCGGATATAAGTACTTGATAAATAATAAGGGAAAGAAGATATGATATAATTTATTATATTGTTCATATTGCTATAAGTTAAACAAAAAAGAGGAAAAATATTATGTTGCAAAAATAGATTATATTATGTAAATATAATCAACAAAAATACAAGCTGCAAAGAAACACCGTCACTTGATAAAAACATTGTGTAATCTTTTTCAAATAAAAATGTAAGAGAATATTAATTTAAATTTTATGAAATACCTTTATTTTACTTTTCATTATTTATTAGAACAAGGATTGCTGTGATGACACTTTGAGTTGCATTGCATATTATTTTTTAAACATGCACATTTTTTACTAGTACACATTTTGTTATTGCAATGCATCTCTATACCCGATTCGAAACTGACTAAAAAGTGCTAGAACCGTCTCAAAGAGCTTTAGAGTGCCATATTTCATACTTTAACAATCAAGTAATCGTTATTCCATAGAATACTCAGTTAAGTCGCAGAATTCAATAATTTTATATACTTTAACTGACTCGTCTAGTTATTTCATGAAATACCTACCGTAAAATCTGGCGTATAACACGCACCTCATACTTTCAAGCTGCAGTTTTTAATTTTTAGGTGTATTCGCCTTATAACGCCCACCCCCTTTTCTACGAAGAAATCTGAAACATTAGTATACATTGCTTTTTTTTTAAAGTCATTTATTCGAGGTATTATTCCAAATTTTTGAAAAAAAATATATACTTCTAGAACTACATCTCTTTTAGTTCATAAAGCAAGTCATTTCTTTTAAATAAACAGTATTTCGATACAAATAGAAGCAATTTTGTTTTATGTTCATCTCTTTTGTTATTTTTAGAGCTGTCGTTTTTATACCGCACACCCTTAAATTTCCATCTTATTTTTTGTGTTAAAATAATTTTGTGTGCGCATTATACGCCGAATTTTACGGAAATTATTGTATTAACTAACGTATTTCACACTTAAGCGGTAACATATATAATATTTTTAATTTAAAATTTCATTTCAACACATACCTTCATCAGAGAAAAATGCTGGAGATTAAAATTTTTTATCACCCGATGGATGGATGAGGATATATGATAGTTTTTTTCTTTGATAGAGTTAATGTGTGAGGAGTCAAAAATACCATTTCATCAATGTTGAACCAACAGATATATATAAAATTTGGAAATAAGAATTCCAATTTTGAAAATCGGATTTCTCCTGAAGGCCTAGCTACCTCTTGGACTAATGCTGCAGATCAGTGGACACCTAAAAACAACTGAAATAGTTTTATAGATGGGGCAATATGTTTAGTTTCACCTCGGGTAATATGACATTAATTAGGTATGCTACGATCGAGTGGTTTCCTCATATTGAAATGAAATGCAGTGCACATTTTTGACGCCAATTGCAACTAGCAAATTTGTACATAAAAGTCCAATAAACTGACCCGACAAAGAATTCCTTTTCGAATCAATTACTAAAGATGCAACAAGGCCATGGGAAAACTCCAGTTGTCCCTTGGTTCAGCTGTCTAAGGGGTGCAAGGGCATTTGCCTCGAGACCGGTATATAGGAGGTTAAAATTAGAGAGCTGTCAAATGCCCAACGTCATCTCCATGGTCATCTCCGACTTTTGCTGGTTTGGAGATTCAGATATTGAACACTAGATGGCACCACAAGTTAGGATTACTCAATGAGTGCATCTACAACGTAACAATTGCCTTAGAGTCTAGGATATTCAACAATCAAATATAAGAATATAAACGGCAAAAGTGTATGCTTCAAATAGAACATCTGGACTAAAGACTGCCAAAGGGATCAATCGAAATGTTCTATGTGGTGGACAGTACACTTCGGAACATTTATTATTAACCCTCTAAGTGGATACCTTCCTCCTGAAAAGTTATTCCGAAAGCGTTTTACTCTTATATTGCTATTGCCTTCAAAAATGCAACAGACTTCAATTCTTTCCCCCTTTTAAAACTTGGGAGGTCGAAAAGGGACACTTTTATGACTTAGTCGGCGTCTTTGTTCAGTGAGAACCAGGATAGCAATCGTTTACAGCTAGCTGTTAAGTTGCCTTGGGCAATCTTGTATGAAAACCGTAGTTCTACTATGTCGTTTTCCCCATAGATTCAGTCACAGTAAAATTACAACAAAACGCAGGGTAAAAAAACATGAAATAAATGGCGTGTTAAAAGTTGAAAAATAGTTATATTTTCTTCAAACAAAATTTATTTTTCTGTCATTTTTTAAAAATTAAAAAAAAATATTTTGGTATTGCGATTTGAACCAGAAAAAAGCATCCTGTATTCATTTTTGAATATGAGAATTTTCGATTGAATTTTGAATTTTCGAACTCCTTGTATTAAATAAAAATATCTTTTCTACATTGGCATTTGTGATGGACACAACACACATTCAGCCAATAATTTTTAATTTTAATGGGGGATATACTTCTTCAAATGCGCATGACAGTATTTCTAACCATTTTCTACTCAAGTTAAATTTCTTATCTTTCTGTTTCTTTTATTACAAGGAAAAATGTCACACATCGGTAACTACATTTTCACACAATTCAGTCGTTACAAATTCTATTGTGAGAAAAATTCTCCCTAATTAATTTTGTCTTTCAAAACAGTACACTTAAAACAATTTTGTTCAGTGAAGTTAACCAAAAGTTCTCCACAATGTATTCATACCAAATTTTAAAAACAAATTTAACACTTGGAAATGTATCCTGTATTAAATTTTTCAGAATACACAAATATTTCCTGCTGTAGGGAAGATATAGTATGAGATGTGGTGTGCGGTTGTGAAAGAATGTTTTCGTACGTGTAGACTATTTTTGAAAATTTAAATATCACTGAAGCTTATCATATAACTGCAAATGAGCTTTATTTTAATGTGTGCTGGTATCAAAGTAAAACACTTTACAATATTAAACAGCCTATGGGTTTATACTCAATATCAAACTATTCGCAAAATGGCTTACAACTTCTATTCAAATAGTAAAGAAACTGAAATATAAAAATATATCTTACTGCAGTCAAAAATATTCATAATATGTAAGTATCCTATTTCCCCACTTATTTCTGTACATTTTAAAAACTGTAGCTGAATGCAATTTTTTATATTTATAAACGAGGCATAACAGCTCACACAGTCGTAAAAATGTCTCTTTATCATTTTTAAATATACTACTATAAAACGTATATGGATTGTAAGATCAGTTGTAAAATCCTAAAAGCTTTTAGAGGAGCTAAAAACATGTCATTTTGGATTGATCAAATTTTTAATATAATACACAAATATACATGTTATTAAGCAAATACATTTGAAAAATCAAACTTCCTTCTGAAATAAGCGTAATTGAAAGAAAAATGTTTAATTGCAAATGAGTGGAAATACATGTTTATCTAATGGGTATCCCCAAAGTGAGGTAATCCTCAAACTTAAGACTCAAACTCAGTGGCACAACAATCCATGAGGGCCAGGAACTACTGTGCCCATCATAATACACGTGACCATTGGACGCTGAGGTGCATGAACAGATATCCCGATTTGGTGGTCTGTCTGAACAGAGACCTTCAGAGATTAAGAACCCGAAGCAAGCTTGGTACTCATTTATCGACCCAATGTAGTGGGGATGAAAGGCAGAGTCGACCTTGCGCAGCCCGTTAGTAGAACCCCAGACCTGTGGTGTGGAAGCACTATACACTACCACTCGATCCTATTCGGTGAAAAATAAATTTAATGTTAGAATCTTATAGAAATCCCTAATGAATGAGGGAGTCCAAACTTTTTTTTCCCATGTAAACTGTTTAGACGGAAATGGTTAATTATGAACATTTCACAAGTTGCATAAATTAAAATTAACCGTTATAGTTTACATAAATTTTTAAGGGTGCTAAAGGTATATTTCGGCTGCATGAATTAATTTTAAAAGGAATACGGTTACGAAAAAGTAGTACAAATCTATCTAAAGTAGGGTTGATTACCTTACATATTGTCAAACACAACAATGTATTGGAAGCCAATTCCACAATTCGTTGTTATAAAAATGTATGGAAAATTACAAGATTTATTTTTGCATTTGTAATTTATATATATATAATTTTTCCTGGGAACTTTAAAAGCTAGAGCGGCATCCATCAAAACCGCGGTTCTCTCTCTGTTTTCCAGATCGCCCCTGACTAAGCCGGCTCTGCCATAGTAAGTAAAAATGCCGGATTTTGTTTGTCAAGATCATTTTATAGCAGACTACATTTTTCATGTATTTTAGATGATCGTTTTACATTTTCTACATCAATATCTTAATGTCTGAATTTAAAATTACATAAAATTCTTGACATTCGCATCAATGAACATGATAATTTTTATTCGTATATGAATGTGTCATCAAACGATTACATGACTAATATTAACATATTATTTTAACCATTTAATTAATATTAAGTATAACATAACGCACACAAATTTTCTGACCTTTAAAATAAATATTTCGAAAACTACTTCAGATATACTCAAAATTTTTCATTCCTACGCTTTAGCTTCTCAGTTTTGCTTCTATGTAAGAATTTATTGTAATTGTATATTCATCAATTTTTTTAGTATATTTTTTGCTTATAGCATGCAGTTTTCAACTGAATTGTATGAAATCTTCGAAATATATTAAAAGATACCAAAGAAGCTATATAATAAAAAATTTGAAATTTTTATTATACCCAAACAATTGCTAAAACTTATGGTAAATAATTTTTAACTGCACGATGCATTTTTTTTTCGAAATTTCAAATGGAATTTCTAACATAAAATTTCTAGCTTTATACGGTCGAGATTTCAAAAAATATCCAGATTTTAATTACTTATTCAGTTAGCCTTTAAAAAAGATAAATGTTGAGGTATTTTGTATAAATAGATATTTTTGAACAATAATTCGAATGTTTTTGAATAGCTCGAATTTAAAATTGATTTTTATGTTTATTTATATGCATAAATGTCTACTGTAAATGTTTCCGTATATTTTTGATTACCATTTATTCAAACATTCAAGTTATAAAAAAAATGTGTGAAAATCTTCATTCATGTTGTCTTTGATGTAAACTGAAGTTCAAGCACGTAAAATTCAAATATAATTCGGTGTATTTTAACAATATATAACTAGGCACTGTACTTAAACTTCCCTGAACACTTGGGCTTTGAAATCTAAAAAAAAAAAAGTAATCCATCTTAATTAGTTTTTTTTTCGTTATTATTTTTATCAAAGTGTAAGAAAATGTTTCAAATGATTTGATGAAGTTTAAATTTATTCATTTTTAGTAGTTGGAAAATTGAAAAGGTTTCAAATTTTAAAGAGTTTGGTGTTTTATTAATTTTTTCGGTATCTTATAATAAAATAATCATGTTTCAAAAACTGAAAGCTTTGATTAAAATAAGAAAAACGAAGCGAAAGAATATACTTAAAAAAAAGATAATTTGTCTAACTATATAAAATAGCAGATTGCACTGACACGCCCCAACTTGTTACAGTTTCAAATTAATATGAAACCAAAAGGGAATTGTAACATATTTTACTTATGCGTTGGGACTTTACAAAACTTTAAAAAAACGAGGTAAAACAAATAAACACTTCCTGGGGTCTAAAGAAATTTCCCCTCGATTTTTTACGATTGCCCCAGGGTCAAAACACGGGGTTTCTTTCGAGCCATATAACTTGCTATTAGTGTCCTGCTGTGTTGCTTCCACCATCCCCAATTATATTTCAAGATGTTATACCTTTAAAAGGGGGAAAGGATTTCAGAAAAGTGCGGCTAGTCCGCTTTTGAAAACGTTACTTGAAGGCAGAAAAATCCGTGCAGTCCATTTTCGCAGCATCTTTACACTGATGGAATTTTCCGTGCTATCCGGTTAGAGGGTTAATGGAACTCAATATTTCACCCTCATCCTACTCGACGAGTCTTTTATCTCAGTTCAGTTTTAATGCTGTCTATGGATTAAAATCTACAGAATGCGGTATTCGCAAATTTAAATTCCTACTGGCAATGTTTGGTTCGAGTCAGCTTTTTTTCCAACCATGATTTGATTTAATACAATAATTGATTTATTTTGCAGGCGTTGAGATTCAGAAGGACCTATATGCTTGGGTGGCCGTGTTTCTTCTACCCGTGAATTCTGCCCTGAACCCAGTGCTGTACACCCTCACGACGAAGCTGTTCAAGCAGCACTTGGCGAAGATCGTGTACAGCTGCCGAGCCCCTGCCCACGCGGCCAATGATACTTCCGGTATATCCCTCACCTCCATCTTACACCACCGTAACTCCAAGAAAACTCTCGTTACCACCTTCTCTGAGGTAAGTATTTTTTTCTCGTCTTCCTCCACATTCTTTTTGCTTGATGCCGTTGAGTTCTATAGAAAAAGAAGATGGAATTAAAAGTTTTTCTTCTGGTGTATATTTGATTCCTTACTGGATGTCGTGAAATATATAAGAGCATTTGGTATCTTACTCTCCTAACCCCTTAACTGAAGATTAAAAATTATACGATTCGCTCCCTAGTACCACAATTTTTCACATAGTCACGCGGACATAATGTATTGGAGGGGGGAGAAAATACGTAAATAAATAAAATATTTTCCTGAAATATGTAAATCCTTCGCAGACAACGTCAACGTCATTTTATTGTATTCCAAAGCCTTCAGAATACTTCTACTGACAGCAGCGCAAAAGAAAAATGGTCGTACTTCGGAAAGACGTATATATACGTCAGAGAAAGTTTACGCTCTAGCTGTGCGAGCGGTCTATATACCGATGACAGTTAAAGTGCTTGCACCGGGGCATCCTTCTGAAAATTCCAAACAAAGAACATGAATAAAAGCCCTTAACGCAGTGCTTCTCAAAGTTTCAATATTCGTGACCCAATATTCAATCATAATTTTCATCGTGCCCCCCATACAATAACAATGTATTGAATTCAATAGTACTATATTTTGATACTTAAACTACGATACGACTTTAACTTCTTAAGTGCCACTGGCGTACATAAACGTCTCACTTAAGTGCGCTAATTTCACCGGACGTATATATATGTCTTTTCGAAATACGATCTTTTCTGTGCACTGTTATCCATAAAATTATTCCGAAAGCTTTGGAAATGAATAAAAGGACCTTGACAGTGTTTACGTTGAATTTACTCATTTCAGAGGCTCTTTTTTTATTGCCTTTATTTATTCCCTTTCTCCCCGTAACTTTTAATCGGCATTTAAGGGATTTATTATAAACCGTACGAATTGCCAAGATAAATGTTAATTTTTGTATATAATTTTGCATATAATTTTATATATGACAATCCTATGGGTCACTGGTAATTATTAAACATGTTCTTAACTTAGTATCGGTAAAGTAACTATAAAATACTTTGTGTATCACTGATATATTTATAAGTGTAATACTTAGTGTAAATATGTATTTTATTTTTTATGTCAGAATGTATTTTGTTCGTTTATTCTTTCAGTAAATTAATAATTTGTTTTAAATAATCTTTTGGTTTTGACATTTCAATAGGATCGCGTGCCCCTCGTGGAATTGTCATATCCCCCAAAGGGGGTGTGCCCCACAGTTTGAGAAACGCTTGCTTAACGTTTGGTTCAAATAGGGATTCCTTTCATCTTGATCGGCTAAGGCATGCACGGCATAGCTGTGGTCTGGTAGGTCGATAGATCAAATAAACATCCTTGCCAAAGTCAACAGCTTGTCGTCAAATGCTAAACTTCGCATAATGCCTTGCAAGAATTTTGAGATTAATTTGAATTATGTGAATGAAGAATATTCTCTCTCTGTTACTTCCTGCAACTACCCTGTTGTACAATTAACGCGATGTTAACATATTTCTGCAAATACAATATTGGAATGCTTAAGATTTCCTTTAGATTTTTGGCATACCGAGTGAAACGGAATTCAGAATTTTGTAAATTTAAAAAAAAAATTAATTTTGTAAAATTAAAGAAAAATATTTTATACAAAATAGAAGAGACTTTGTGTTGAAATTTAAAAAATAATATTAGCTAATGATTATTTATAATACATAAAAAAATTATTAATTTCATTTTCCTTGCTTTAATTTAGATGTCTGGACTTTTATATATTTTTTATATAATTTACATTTAAATCGTATAAATTATTTTATTTTGTAATCAATGCTGGGTGGAAAATTATTTTGTTGTGGATTTTAATTTAAATCTTATTTTTAAAAATCAAAACGTTATAAATAAAGAATTTAAAAACGTTATCTGGAACGCTACGGGAGCTTTTGGCAATTGACCACATTATTGGTACGGTAAAATCAGGACGATGGCATTCAAGCATCATCACTATCCATAATTCCATTCTATGCTACTGTAGTTTGAGGACCTTTATTCTTTACATATTTAACATGTACCATTCCTTCTTCCCTGTGGGTCTTTAATGTTTTCGTGACAGATATACATGACTCGACGAGCGACAAAGACTACCAGTTTGCTACCTTGACTACTTGGCTATCATGGCCCTAAATAATTAATTGAATACTGCTTCAGAATAATTGCAGTTACGTGATATAAACAATACTTAAAAATCATCATAAATTCAAGATTATTGCAGAACGTAGCTGAAAATCTTAAGAACTGAGCACAGTTAAAAAATTACCACCAGTTGTTTAAAGTATATCATCATCATATCTGGTAAGAGAGCACCTCGTAGACCATTGCCTTCCTTTGAAGTTTCCTCCATAATGTCCTTTTTTGCTTTTGTTCTCCAAGTTTTCCCGTTTATAATCTCAAAGTCTGATTCCATTGAGTCTGTCCATTTCAACCTTCATCTTCCACGCTTCCGAATCCCAATGACTTCACACTGCGGTACCTCTTTGACAACATTATCACCTGACATTCGAATTATATGAACCATCCAATTCCTTCCGTTTATTTTCACGTATTTAATGATCTCAGTTTGCTTATAAATTCTGTATAATTCAAAACTGTGCCTTTTTCTCCAGAATTTGTTTTTCGTTTACGCCCCTAAGTATAATAAGAAGTATTTTTCTCTCAAAACTCATTCGATTTTTTTCCATTTCTACCCTAAGTCAGAATAGGTCAAATAAGAGCTTTGTAAATTAAAAATTTTGTTTTAAAAAATTAAAATTTGTTTTTTAATTATTTGTTAATTTTTGTTTTTTTTTAAATTTAGATTTTAAAAACCTCCCCATTCCATATAAAAAGCCTTATTTTCCAGGTATAATAGATTCTGGATTTCATGAGGTATTCTGTTATCAAAGGTAATACTTAAAGTTTATCAAGAAATCATATTTCTGGAGAGGTATCAAATGATGTGTTTTTTCCAACTTTAAAATTATTTAAATTAAGTAAAATAAACTTTCCCTTTTGTTTATGAAAAATTAATTTCAGTCTAAATTTCTGTGGATTATGATTAAAATTGGTTTATAATCAGGATTTAAGCCTCAAAGAGTAATTGGTATTATGTATTATCTTTCCCGAAGGGAAATTTGTATTCATTAGTAAATATGAAAACATGTTGGATATTCATCAGAACCAAACGGCCATGACTTAATTATTTACGCATGTGAAGGAATATATTTATAAACCATACATATATATTTAAATACTTGGATAGTTCAGAGAATACATCGAATCAGTGTGAGACACGTCCTGATTGAGCTAAATATATGTTCTGCAATGAAGCTGACTCAAATGAAATCTATCGAGGTGTAAAGTTTTCATACCGACATGGTATAAATATGAAGAAGAGGTGTCAACGCAAATGTCGCATTCATCATTGAACTGTGGTTCAAAATTACAGAGTGTATTGGTTGTGAAAAGTGACAATTTGAATTGGACAGAAACAGTCAAACAGAATCTTTAATAAACACAAGATTTAACGAGTTGTGTGTTGTTCAATATCCTTATTAAGCCAGCCCATTGAGTCGAATTGTTAAATATAAAGTTTAAATTAACGATCTTGGAATAGGTCATGACGAATTTATTCTAATTATATTTCATATCATTTATGCATTTAATCTTATTAATGCAATATTTGTAGCGCAATGTTTAAAGTTGTGCGTTCATGACGGTCTCGTGATAAATGCAATCACGAGTTATTTGAATTCAAAACAGACATTAGGCTTTTACTTGTTGTTCTGCTTGTAAAATTTAGGTAAAATGTTTCATTCAATAGTTGGGTAAAGATGTTCAAGTATTTTAAGATTCTTCTTTCAAAATTAAAAAGAATCTAATATTATACTTGTATTTTTAAACTTAGTTCATGATTGGTTTACATAAGTTCATTATCATTGTTGATAAATATGTACTTTTTAAAAGAAAATTTCTGCAAAAGGGAAAAGTTGGCAACCACGAAGCACATGAACTGACTGGCTGGAAACGCATGATTGCATCTATCATGTGACTATGAAGTCGTAGAAGTTTTAGAGTTCAATGCCAAGAATAACACGATTGCATTTATCCTATGACTATGACGTAATATGAGTTTACGAACTGGTTGGCTGGAAACACGTGATTGCCGTTATCATGTGACTATGACGTCACATATGATTTGAATTCCAATACTTCACTGTTTTTAACACGCTTTTATAAGTTTCACTTGTATATAACGGAATCTTTGAACCCGCTTTAAAAGATCAGATTAATTCGAAATTTTGCACACTTGTCAAGGATTGATGACAATACAATAATTTCATAAATTATTTCCATTGTCCTAAACAAGATAATCAGAAACAATTATTTCCAGATTTGGTGACTAATTCAAGATCCCATTTCCAGATTTGGCGATTAGAAGATTAAGAATAACCCTTAAAGCAAAAACGTTTTTTTTTTTTTTTTTTTTTTTTTTTGCGTCAGCAATTTCTTATCATAATATAAACAATTTTCCAGTCATTATGAAATGGAAATAAAGAAAAAAAAGACTCGCGCATGTGAAAAAAAAAAATTTGTTCTAACTCGGAGATGGGCAAACTTTTTCGGTCGCGGGCCAAAAATTTTTTAAAAAACGTTAATGAATAAATGATAGTTTAAAAAACTAAAAATACATGCTTTTACTGTAGATTGAGCAAAAAAAATAAATTATAGTTTTAAAAACTAAAAAAAGCGCTTTTATGGTTAATCAAACAAAAAGTAAAAAAATAATTCATAATTTAAGAATAAAAGGATTTATGAGAAAATTAATGTCACTGTGGTAAAAGCGTGGGATACTTTATACTAAATTTTACACTAACTCAGCATTTTGGAATATATAATTAGTAAGAAATTATAACAAATAATATAAAGCACCCCATGTTTTTACCCTAATGTCATTAATTTTCTCGTAAGTAATTTTATTCTTATATTAAGATTTTTTTTTTTACTTTCTAGTTCGATTATTATTAAATTATGCAATATTTCAATAATGTTATTTGAAAACTTTTTGATGAAGATTATAACTAAAACGTTTTGAACCACAGACATTTTAAGTGAAATTTATTACGACTAAATTTAATATTTTCTTAATTTTTTATGAAATTTAAGAATGATTCTTAATTTATTTTTTATTATTTTAGAAAGACCACAATTCTTCAAACCGAACATCTCTCCTGGTTCCAGACAGTCCAGCAAGCATTCGAGCGGCCAACTGCACTCATAAAAGGAAAGACTTTCCGTCTTATTTGAAAGAAGACATGATTTAAAGTTGGATTTATAAAAAAGAAACTGTCCGCGCCTAACACTGTAAAGATTCATCTATTTAACAATGAAACATTTTACTTCGAACAAATATATAAAACTCTGAAATGAGCAAGATGATATTTTGACATTTTAAAAATACTTCCGGAATTAATAACATTTGGGAGTACCTATAGAACAGTTCACCTTCTAATAACTCTGTCAACATCTAAATGTGCATGTTTAGTTGTTTTGAAACTGTTGTGAGTTTCAAAGAATTGTTTAGGTATTATTCTGATATTTTTTTCGAAACTTGTCTACATGTCATCAGCTATATTCATTGTACATAAGTATAACTATTTATTTTTATCAGTACTTGTGTGTTATCGCAATAATCGCCAACTCTATTAATAATTAGCCAAGTTGGCAACCCGGATTTCCTATGTGTTGAACGGGTTGCATTAGCAATCATGTGCTTCGTTTCATAAATACCGCCAATAGGTTGCGATAATACGTGAGTAACTTTTTTATCTATCTCTCTATATATATTTGTATATATTGTTTAATGCATTGATGTTTTTAAATTTTGAAAAAGCTTAAGATCGGAGAGAAATCAAGATACTATTAAAGTTAGTCAGCATTAAAATGTATTGTATCGTATCCTTTAGGATATGCTGCGTTGAGAAGTTGGAGTTCCAATTATCAAAATTTACTAAATGACTTAAAGTGTTAATCTTAAAAAAATTTGCGTTAATTGAGGCTATGACTCAATTTAATATTTGATAAAACATGTTTTTAACAATGGTTAATATTGAAATTTCATACAGTCCTATATAGTAGAATCACTTGATTTGTTTGGCTCAAAAGGAAAAACTTTCTACTTTCAAAAAATGGCCAACTTGAGATAAATTCTAAGCACGCAGCTTAAGTGCAAGGATTGCTTACTTGGCGCTAAAATCCTGAAAAAGTAAGTGACAAATTTTTGTCACCCAATCAAGGGATTCAACTAAGATCCAAGCCAGGAAATTATATAAATACGTCATTTACAAAATCATATTACAGATTTTCAACAAACTCTGTAATATGATGTTGTTTTTAAAAAAAATCTTTTACAATTTTTAATTGAGATACTTATACTTTAAATCTTTCAAAATTTGTTAAAATAATTTCTTTGATAAAAAGTTTTAAAAAATGTACTATGTATTTCATGGATTCTTAAGCAATTTAAAATTCCTTCCCAAACCAGAAATTGTCTCTAAAACTTAGTAGGATCATTTTTGGTGAAATTGTCGAATCCGGCACTTCTCCGCCAAATTTTGAAAAATCGCCAATTTGGCGTGTTTTTGCGTGTTGTGTTTTGGAGTTTCAACCCTACCACAACACGCAACGCCGGAGCGCGAAATTCAAGATGGCGGAAGGAAAATCATTAAAAAATAGCATTTTAAAGTTTAGAAACTGAAAATCGCTGCAAAAATCAGGCATTTAAAAATGGAAATAATTTCACTTACCTTTAAAAAATGCTGCTATTTCCGACATTTATGATGATGATGAGTTGCCTACTGAAATTATACCAGTGTGCTACTGCATATTTCTGAGAGCACGTTCTGAAACATTTTTATTTTTGCATCACTAAAAAAACGGTGCACAAATCCATATTGCTCAATTCAATCCAAAACCATTTCTTTACACTCCTAAACACATGATGGGTATCCTTTTTCACACTGGACTGAATTTTGCAGTACCATTAAGAAATAATCATTCACTTTCTTACCCGTTCTTTCTTTCCCATACTTGTTCCACATTTCGGACACACATACGATGATCCAATCAAACCTTCTTCCATGCACCATTCTTTAACAGCTTTCTTTCCAAGCACAGGCAACATAGCAAAAAACCTTTAACAATAGTAATCGTAATTTTTCATGCATTCATTCAAATTAATCCTAAGAGCATCGCTGGACATCATGGCAATCTTTTGAAATTTATGTGAAGAAAGAAATAAAGAAAAAAATTACCTGTAAAAAGTAATTCCCAAATCGAAGAAAACGAAGCCGAACAGCTTACCCAACCAGAGCGAAAGAAGTAACCGTTTGCTGTGTAACGGATTTTTTGAAGAAAAAAAAGCTTTCTGCTCATGCGCGAGAAAAACCGTTGGAGAATTAAACTGTTAAAATAAAAAAAAAACCAATTACGAACGCGCTAACTTCGTTAAAACTGTTAAAATTAAAAACATCTACTACGCATGCGCCGCATTTCGCCAAAAAAGCGACTTCTCCTCCACTGAAAAACGAATTCAGAAGGGTTACCAGATTTGGCGCATTTATCGATTTGGCGAGAAAACACTTGGCGCGATAAGTGCCGGATTCGACAAATCAACCCATTTTTTATAGTCTCCACCTCTATTTCAAAACTTGGCGATTTATTATATTGAATATTACAATATAGAAAAGTAGCTACTGACATAATTTGGTGTGTGTAGCTTGTTTTTCTTTTTTATCAAATATGGTGACTAAATTAAGATTCTACCTCAAAAGTCTACTGGTATCATTTCGAAATTACTATCGAAGTACCTTTTAAATTATTTTGAATAATTTAAAGTTTCAAGGTCAGCTTCTTTACAGACGTAAAACTCTGCATATTTATTTAAAAAATAATTTTCATCCCTTCTTCAGTCTACCAATGTCTTCAAATCCAAAGACGTCGTCAAATATCGTAATATGCAGGTAATAGTTGAAATCTCTCTCTCTTTTCTACGCTATTCAAATACAGGTAATAATTAATAATAATGGTAGCATTTGGAGAATTTTTTTTTAATTGGAGCCTTCTTTTGATTTGGCGAAATTGGTTGATGGTATGATACGTAAGTATTCAATAAATGAATACTTTTTAAAATAATTTATCAAAGTTGCCATTTGTAAACAATCAATAATTTAAATCGTAGCAAATATCAAAGCAATGACCGATGAATGCGTTTTTTTAAAGGACCAGCCAATCAAAATGTTTAAAAATACTAACTGAATATACAACTATGAACTTCTTTTAAGATGTTTTATGTGCACTGAAAACAAACTTTATCTGTATTTGCATTTGTTATATAGTAGTACAACAAATGCAATCAATTTCAGTTGAAGCACAAGGCGATAATTAAAACTACTGATGGACAGTGCAATCACTGGCTGTACGTTACAACTTAAGTTAAAAACTAATCAAAATTTTATCGGAGGATAAGGCGTTGGCCAAATCTCTACTGTTACAGTGGTATCACTGTACTGAACTGAACAAATGTATTTGTTGTTTTAGTTGTTCTTGTTGGAAAAAGAACACACAGAGAGAGAAAATCGATTCTTTTGTCTGTATCTTATTCATGAATGGAAAAAAATCTTAACTATGGCTGTACCATTTGCTTTAGAAGGAAATTTTAAATGAAAAATAACGGTACTTACGCATCACACCATCGATCAATTTCGACAAATCAAAATACGTCGCCAATAATAAAGAACTGCTCCAGTGTATGTTCGAACACTATTGTGTACTAAGTTGAACGCTATTGTAATGATGGTAGCAGCATTTGGTGACTTTTGATTTTGTGAAATTGCTTGACGGTATGATACACTAGTACCCAAATAGCTTTAACTCTGTTTTGAATTATCCAAAATTTTAATCCAATGTAGATTTTTACGATGAATTTGGCTTGTTTTAGACTAATCCACTTGCCAAAAAGTCTTTCTCACTGCAAAAAATTTAGCCTTACGAATGCATATTAATGTGGAAGTAGGGATACATATTAGCACATTTAAACTCTGAAATATATATTGTAATGTAAGTGACAAAGAGTGATGTCACTTTTTTCAGATACAATGCCGTTTGTAATTTCGAATGCCTGATTGGATTCTTATTTTTCTTTATTTCATCGATAAACATAATTTTTAGTTTGATAATATTGTAACGTAGATCCGGATTCAACAATTTTATGCAAAGCAATCACAAAGAAAATAAACAGTTCCTTAAAAGCGATGCGAATTTATTATCAAAACTCCAATCCTTTAAATACAGGATTCAGCAGCGATATTCACAGAGTAAATCTCCGAAGGTCTTCACACCATCAACAGCAATTAAACGCAATCTTCAGTGTTTAAAAATAGACGTAAGTAAAAGATTATTCACAAACACAGCCGAGCTAATCGCTAGTCATAACAATGTTCACTCATTGCTGGTTGAAATCAGACTGACTGGTTGCTGATGGCACTCCTATTTATAAACCCGACGGAAACTTCCATAAGAATCCGCACGCGTCATTAAGCATGGCTTAGTGGCGAGATCCACTACTTTCTAGAAAAATCCAGAGGGTTCCAAACTCGCCAACATGGTCACCAATGACGCCAAAATGGTCGCCAAAAATGATGCCAACTTGGCTCTACCGCCAAGATTTCGCCAAGTTCTCATTGAATTGCCATTATAACGTAAGGGGCGGCATTGCTTGTGAATAGTACAATTTTAACATGAAATAAATGTAACATAGAGTAATATAAATGCATTAAATACCCAAATACAAATTATTCACACAATTTACACAAAACTCGTAACAATATATTTATAGTTTATGTTCAATTTACCAGATAGATAAATGCCGAACTTTCGTCATTTTTGTGAACAAATTGTAATGACTTCAACTTCATTATTACAAGTATTTCATTAAATTTAGCTAGTTTTTTTATTCACAATTTTTTTCTCCCTAAGAGATTAAACGACAGAAATAGAATCACATTTTATACTCACTTTGAAACTTCAATGGTGAATCAATTAGTTAACTTGGAAGATTATTATTCAGGCATCTAGAATTTTTTTTTTTTACTAGCATAATTTTTTCTCGAAGAGTTTATTTCTTCGAAATGTGCTTGAATATGTATTAGAGGATAAACTCGAAATGTAACTCAACGGAGAAATGAATAGATATTCACTAGTTTCTAAGTGTCAGAGATATTCTGCTTTGCATGTAACACCAAATGCGGTGCTTCAATATTCATCATATTTGTATGCTTACTTTGATTTATCAAGAACAAAAATAGTTTTTTGTAAGAAATACATATATTAATTTTTTAAATTTTTTAATGTGTGAATTTCATTCATAATAAAAAACTAAAAATGTGAGTATTTGACTTTTACGTTAAATGGGCGCTTTTAATATCGCAGGTATATTTCTCTTTCTGTAATATTTAATATCAGGCAAAAAATATCATTAACAGGTTTCTTTTCTAAAAAATTAAAACAATGTTTCCATTTCGCAATTTTCTTATTAGTCTATTTTCGTATCGGCTTTTAATTTTTGTATAATTTAATTTTAATTTTGTATGTGTTGCGATTTTTTTCAGAGTTCGCGTTTGCTCATATTCGCATTTATAACCTTGATACCACTTCGGTATATTAGACCTGCTTTACTAATATTGGCATCAGTATTGATGATTATGATTCTTGTTTCTTTTATTCAATCATTATTTAGTCTTTTTGAGTAAGAACTGAAGAATTCTGAAAGTTTCCTATTCCAGTTTAGGGAATCATTGGTTTTTTTTTCACAATTTTAAAATTTTTATTTGAAGGGTTTTAGAATTTTTCAGTTTCAAATTTCACAATTGAGAGAAAAGAACTGAGTTCTAGATTTCGAATAAAATTATACACAATAATACATTTCATATAGTACTGATTAGCCTTCTTACATGAAAATGAATACTAAACAAAATAATACTAGGCCTCTATTATTCCTCAAATGATAAAACTAAAGATTAATATGAACCTTGAAGGATTCCTATACAAAACTGAGGGTATTATTTCATTCAGACTGTAATACAACACATTTTGTCGTTTTGAAATCGTCATTTTTATTACTTACGAGTTAGATTTATAAAGTAACAGAAACAAAATTGGACACGCTCTCAAAATCATATGAAAAAATTACAATCTTGTGCAAGAAATAGAAATTAAAAATCTTTATGATTCCTTAAAATCACTATAATTGTTTAATATCACGTTTCGTACACTATAAAACTTAATTATATTAATATTTTTATTACAAAGTCCGATTTTTTTCTGTATTTTTATATTTATTTCCTTGTTTGCAAGGTTTTAAGCTTGCTTATAAAGCAAGATTTTCTGTTTAAAAGAAATATAAATTACATTCTTTTCAATATAAAAATATTGTTTACAGTTTTATTTAATAATTAATCCTTTTTGGATATGTACGTCATTCAATAATATAAAGTATTCATTTTACTATAGTTCATACATAAAGAGAAAAACATGTATATAATTAGTCTGTTTCAAATATATTTATGTAGACATTTTTTTAATTACTTATATATAACTAATGTATTATTGTCTCACATTTAATTTCATATATAGTTGAATACTTTCTAAATTATCCATGTTAAAATAAAAAGTGCAGTTTAAATTTCTTTTGATATATGAAGTTAAATAACGTGATGACTTTTTGCTAATGTTTTTTGCATCTTTTTTGCAATATATAAAATCTACTCCATTAAATATAGTATTTCGAAACATTCAGATTTGTATAAGGGTTTATTTTTGTTTAAAATGAACGCAACTGCATGTATAATTTATTACATCTTAAGATAAGGCTGTTCATTTCTTAATGAAAATATATTTACTCATTTAAACTGTGTGATGTTAAATATATTTAATAAAAATGTGTTGTCATCATAATTCATTGTGTTTCCTTTATTATTGTGACAATGATTTAGTTTCTATAAAGATATATTTAGTAACATTCAATAAAATATAATTGCAAATTACTGCAACGAAAGAAATGATTTTTTTTTTTTTACATTTTTTTATACAAACATTTTATTCTAAAACCGTCAGCAGTTATAAATAAAGTAATAAAGTGGAATGACTTTAATACAGTGTTTCTCAAGCTGTAGGGCGCGCCCACGTGGGGGGCAATAAACCTACGAGGGGGCGCGAGCATATCGAAAATAAAAGATTGAAAAAAATTTATTTATTGAAATGAGAAGTAAAACAAAATACTTTCTGACATAATAAAAAAATACACATTTATACTGATATAATTTATGTATATCATCTGCGATATTACGTCACCAAAAATAAAAGCTTCTACTTCAAAACCTCATTAGCTGTCTTTGAAACCATAATCAAATAAAAAACATTTTATTTTATTTGCTGTAGTCCCATGCTGAGAGATTCTTTATTACGTTTTCGGTATAAGCCTAAAATACTACTCTTTCAGAGAAAAACAAAACTCAGACCCGTAATCAAAAAATTTTAGGAAGATAAAAAATTCATCACTGTTATATTATTGAAACAGTGTAAATTAGCGGTAGGCAGCAGAATGCATTTGCTGCGGTTTGACCTTCGCACTCATTTGTACGGTTAGTTAAGTTCCAGCTCTTATGTATTTGTTTTTTCATTTGGGGAAGTTGTAAATAAACTATTTCTGCTGCGCCTTTTTCCTTGTAAAATACACTGTTCGCCACCGTAAATGCAACACCAAGAAAGACAAGAGATAGCACAACAAAACTTATTTTGTAGATAACATGTTGATTAAGTATCAAATGATTAAATTTATGGATTTCTGTGAAGACAACTTCATTCCATTATGCTGCACACATCCTTCTTTCATCGCACCATTGGCGGCGGAGACGTCTGTGGTTCTGCGTCAATGGTAGACCAAGCAATGGATGTCTTGCGGACAGACCACTCTGCTGTAAATGGCGTCGAATGGTACCCGCAGACACTGAATGATGCGTTACAGACTCAATGTGCTGTGCTACGGTTCGTGATGTGACTGAGCGATCTGTCACTGCCATGCACACAATTTGCCTGTACTCACGTGAAGTGGTGCTTTGAGGAGGATGCAATCGACCACGTCGGTCCGTCGTACCCTCCTGCATTCAGCGGTCACATATCCGCATTAAAAATGTTTGGTTTCGTCCAACACGACTACCGATTTCCTTGAAAGATAATGCACAACCTCAGGGTAAGCCACTATCTTTCCTCTGTCGAACTCGTATACTTGATCAAAAGCTGATCGCTGTTTTCTACGAGACATAACTGATCGCATCTTTAAAAAAAAAAACTCTAGAAAAACCCAATTGCCGAACTTGAAATCGTCGAAATCTCCAAAACTTAAATAGCGCTTTGAGGTTGCGCCACAGACGCGCTTGATGTGTGTCTGCGCTGAAATTCTAATAATCGCATAGCTCACCTCCGCTAAAATATGTTCTAAATTTCATGTTATTTGCATACTTCCTTCAGGCTGTTGCATTTGCGGAGGCCAGCAGTGTATTTTTATGTTTTTGGAAAAACACAGACAGCACTTTGAAGGATTACTTGGCCAAGATGTATTTCTATGAGTATTCCCACACATATAAAGCACAATGAAAAACGTTTTACACAATTTTTTGGAACATATTGTATTAAATACACTTTTAATCCGGGTGCGGTTACGTCGAGCCCAGAGTACACGAAATCGTTAATTCTGGCAAAACTGTTTAATTGTTACCAATGGCCCTGACACTATCCTCCTGTTTGACAGTCTTAACGTGAAAAAAATAAATTTGTCACATATCTCCGTCTTTTTTAGGAGTTACAAACGTTATTTTTACAATTTTAAGGTACTTGTTTTGACTGCATTCCCGGTGCGATCACTTTTCTTCCAAAATATTTTCTGTGTTCAATCTACATTCCTTCCCCCTATAAATAACTTAGTGACTTTGCCTTGTTTTACGGCTTATTGTGGTTTGGTCAATAATATATATATATATATATATATATATAAATGTTTGGTAAATGATCAGAATATATATATAAGAAATGGACATCTTTTATCTCTATTGAAAGAAGTTAAAACTGATATAAAAAAGGGAAGAATCTGCTGAATTATATAATGCATATTAAAGTCAGTTTAAGAAAAGCGATGAACATGAAACGAAAGACACATTTTCAAATGCTACCAAAAGAACTCCATTAACTAAAATATGAAGCCATAAATATCAGAAGACACACTTTGCTTTGTTAAAAACACACAAGCAAGCAAAAGTTCAACATGCTATTTGTCGAACATCAAAGGACAGAAAAATTACAATAACTTGAACAAAATATGACAGTTTTGCCTGCATATAACATTCCTGTAATGTTAGCAAAAAGTGTCTGTGATTTGTGTCTTTTTTTAAAGTCACGCACGTTTGAAATATTTTGGTTCAGTTTTCTTGGATTTTTTCCTAAAATTTTCAAAGAAAAATTTAAAAGTCCTTGGAAGTAGGTAAGTATATTTTCTCTTAGTTAAATTATTAATTGGGATTACGATTTTTATTGTGTACTATAAAAATAATTTTAAAAAAGTATTGGGGTTATTCAATAACCCCGCTCATCCATTAATATCGAGTGCTCTCTCTCTCCAGGTTTAAAACATGTTGAAGTCTTTTCGCTTTAAATATTAAAAATAATACAATGATTCTTTATCGGAATTTTTTATATTATTGTTCATTATTCAACATCAATTCTAAATGCTAATTCTGTGAGGCTTAAAATAACAGTTCACTAATTATAATTTGAGCAATAATTTAAAGAAGTCATTTTACATTTTTTTAAACATTCTCGCGAACTTGGCTTTACTCTCCTTACAATTCAGCGGTTATATCAATAATGCTTTACTTTCTTTTAAATGAACTCGTGCAAAGAGCGGATACTTCAGCTGGTATAATGTTAATGTATCAGTGCTGCAGAGTATTTTATAACTAATTAATTAATACTAAATTAAGAACAAGTTTAATAAGTATTAGCGACTTCCATGGGCTTGTCTTGCAGAGCAAAGTTTTTCAATGGAATGCTTATGATTAGAAATTGACCCTCTTTCTTTTTCTATAATTAGTTGAGATATCTATATTTTGTCTTCTAAGCAGCCACCACATTTTGCAATACGTTCCAATTTAAAAATTAGAGAAAGGAAAAATAACATAATAATTATCCTATAACTTTTTTTTTTTTTTGCTCAAAAGTCACAAATACAAAATTTAATACTTATGTTATTAGTTTGTACGGTTTATAATAAAGATTGTAGCTTTAGCGTCAAAGTGCATTGTTATTGCATTCAGTGCATTATTAATGTATAAGGGGGCGATAAAAATTGTGATTGAAAAGTGGGGCACCAGTATTGTGAAAGTTTGAGAAGCACTGCTTTAATATATTAGCCAATAATTTTGTTTCATCGTTTCAATAGCGATATATTAAAGAGTTAATAAGTTTTATTTGTCTATCTTTTACTATAACATTTTTTTATTCTTAGCAAAAGTTAAAACTTATGGTAATCCATTTTATTGCAAAAATATGAAAGTGATAATATAATTGAATAATTCATATTTTTCGTTGGAAAAAAATGTATATGAGGACTGTAAAATGCATGTCATGATGTCATAAAGTATTGTTGCTTAAACAAGGATAACTCTTTTAAAAAAATAATCAATGTTATGAAACTTTTTTGAAGCGATAACTTCTTTAGACATGTTTTGCTGGAGAGTGAACTTGAATGATGCGTTTTAAAAATCCAAGCATTGTAACGCTCATAAGAATGGATCGGAATTTTCCGTAACAATGTGAAGTCCTTCAAGACTTGTTATAAGTATGATAAAAACAAATTCTTAACAATTGGTATAGGTCGCGTTACCAAGAGCTACAAGTCTTGAAGGACTTTACATTGTTACGGAAAACTCCGATCCAAAATTCTTACATGGCCTTAGAGAATCTACATCTCTCAGAGATCTATCTACAAAAAGAATTTAAAAAGTTATCACAAAACAATCTAAAAACAATCAAAGATAACTTCACAAACTACATATCGAAAAAAAAGGTAATATTAATATATTCTTTGAATTATCAAAGTTTACGTGCTTATGTTTTGGATCTCGATGACAGTGTTATGCATCATGTAACTGTATCACTTTTAACAGAAACATGGATAAATAATGAAGAAAATACACACACACAGTTCCAAATTTTCATTATATTATTCAAAAGACACAATCACAGAGCTGGTGGAGTTGCAACATATAAAAATAAGGAAGATACGACAACTTATGTCACTTCATAAATAGATGTAGCATCAAATACTACTGAATCATTTGGGTTTAATAAGTCCTGTATCGAAGAAATCTGTGCAGCGAAATGTAGAGTAGAAAATAGACAAATAATTCTAATGGTTACTATTTATATTTCCCCAAATCAAAGTGGAGAGAAAATTATCGAATTCATTCACAAAAATTTAGTTGTCTACACTGAAGCCGGATCAACTCTTCTGAACAAATTGCCTATTATTTTAAGTGGGGGTTTTAATGTTAATTTTTTTCAAAAGACAAATTAAAGCCCTTAGTAAACTTTTTAAAATCAAAATTGAATTTAATTATGTCAAATTATCGAGATGAAGGCACAACAAAGTACGGAACAATGATTGACATAGTTTTTTTAGAAATTTATATAGTTTGAGATTCTCTAAAATATATATTATAAACTGTTTCCTTCTTAAAATACAATTAATTCTCAAATATGATTGTATATTTCTAAAAAAAAATATTACTTTATGAGTAGAGACATGTGAATAAATAATTTTATATGACAATACTAATATTCCCTTGTTTTTATTCACCTAACTAATCCCTGAAATAACATTACGAAATTTGAAGTTATCACTTCCATCGTGTGGTCTTAAGCACCCACACTCTTTTTTTTTTACAATTTGTTTTTACTTACAAACAATTTATTCTAAAGCCGCCAGCAAGTATAAAGTCGTTTTTTTCTATCTTTTACAATAACATTTTTTTATTCTTAGGAAAAGCGAAAACTTATGCTACTCCATTTTTCGGAACAATATGGATATGATACTGTAATTGAACAATTCATATTTTTCGTTGGAAAGAAGTATATATGAGAACTGTAAATTGCATGTCATGACTTCGTAAAGTATTGTTGATTAAACTAGGATGACATTTTTAATAAAATAATTATTGTTGTGAAACATTTTTGAAGTGATAGCTACTTGAAGCATGTTTTACTGGAGAGTGAACTTGAGCGATGCGTTTTAAAAATCTAAGCATTGCAACGCTCGTAACAATGGATCGGAATTTTCCGTAACAATGAAAAGTCCTTCAAGACTTGTTATAAGTGTGAGAAAACACATTCTCAACGATTGGTATGTGTTGCATTACCAATTGCATGATATGTACGTTTTAAAAAAAATTGTGAACTATAGTCTATTCAATCAAGGCTCCAAGTCTTAAGGTTAAAGTGTAGTATATGAGGGCCCTTTTCGAAGTCAATTTCGTTCGGCTACCAAAAGCATAAGCCAAGCAACATAATTTAGCGATAGGTGTTTTTGCGACCGGATTCTCTTGCCAAGCAACATAATTTAGAGGTAGGTGTTCCAAGAATTTACAAATTGTAATTTTGCAATAAAAATAAAGAAATATTAATGTGAAATAAAAAAATAGTTTGTAAAGCTAACAGTAATGCATAAAAATAGAAATTTTTATTAAGTAAAAGGAAATCGTAAATTACAATATTAAAGAAAAAGGCTTACCTGTGTGTGTGCGCTTAGAAAAGTTCTAAAGGAGGGTAAACTTTGTTCACACACATTTCCATGCATACCGGTGCAAAACCTCATCCAATTTGTTACTGTTATTTTTGAAACATTAAGTTCCAGGGAAATGAATTCACGGTTCTACTTTTGATCCACATATTCGTCAACATAAGAATCACAAGCATACTCAGCTTACTTCCTTAGAACATCTATTCTTCCTTAGAAATCTTTTGATAGGATGCGCAATCGCTTATTTCTTTCGGCATTCCCATATACAGAGTGTTTTTTTCCAGGTATAGAAGTTTAAGTTGGCATTACTTTCCAAGATGGCGACCGATTTAACAGCTGTCAAGTGATTTATTCTCAGTTTGGTTTGGCAATTCATCATTAATAGACTCACGCCTGAACAACGCTTTCAAATTGTGCAATTTTATTTCGAAAATAATGGTCGATTTTCATCAGCGAATTTTGTTTAGCGATGAAGCGCACTTCTAGTTGAATGGCTACGTCAACAAACAAAACTGCCACATTTGGAATGAAGCTAATCCACAAGTATATGTCGAAAGACCGTTACATACAGAAAAACTGACTGTTTGGTGCGCTTTATGGGCTGGTGGAATCCTTCTTCAAAAACGATGAAGGCCACAACGTTACAGTCAATGGTGATCGGTATAGAGCCATGATTACTAACTTTTTAATTCCTGAATTGAACAATCATGATGTCCAGGAGCTGTGGTTCCAACAAGACGGCGTGCTCTATACCGATCACACAGCTCGTGCCACAATCGATTTATTGAAAGACACGTTTGGTGACCGCCTCATTTCACGTTTTGGACCTGTGAATTGGCCTCCAAGATCTTGTGATTTAACACCGCTAGATTATTTTCTGTGGGGCTATGTAAAGTCATTGGTCTATGAGGATAAGCCACAAACGCTTGACCATTTGGAAGACAACTTTCGCCGTGTTATTGCCGATATACGGCCACAAATGTTGGAAAAAGTCATCGAAAATTGGACGTCCAGATTGGACTACATCCGAGCCAGCCGTGGCAATCATATGCCAGAAATCATATTTAAAATGTAATGCCACAAGATTTTCTTTCGAATAAAAAAATCATGTCAATAATAATGTATCGTTGTTTTATTGCAATTTAAAATTCTATACCTCACAAAAAACACCCTTTATACCTATCACTCGGATCCTTTTAAAACAAACAGTTTTCTTGCAAACCGAACATTCAGCATTTGCAGCAATCAAACCGTTTTTCATGCACCACTGTATTTCGGACAATTTCCCCTTTCGTTCAAAATCTTAAAAAAATAAATAAATAATAATAAAAACGCAAATCATACCTTTTAGACCAGCCGCATGTGGCTCGGCGGACTTTTATTAGTGGCCCAATTAGTCCTCTTTGCACTAAGAAATTCAAATTGTTAAGAACAGTTTATTAAAATTTTAGCGGAAAATGCTATCAATCAAGCTATTAAATGTATAATTTTTGTTGTGAATGTCTTATGGGTACCATCTGCAAGATACTATTTTTTTTCTGTGTGTGATTGCAACGGTTCGTAATAACAAATAACAATGAAGTAACGAGAATGCGCGTTCACTGTACAGAACTGAGTTGGAAAAGCCATCATTTTATGGGTGAAACTGAGTTTTAATTATCCTTCATGTCTCCCAAGCGAAAAATATCCGAAGAAACAACAATTGGGATGTTGGCTATTTTGTATTTAAAAACAAAGATGTATCAACAACTTGTTTGATTTGTCGCGTAAGTGGTACACTTAAATATATATATATATATATATATATATATATATATATATATATATATATATAATATGGCTTGTCATTTTACCACTAAACACAAATAGATTAATAAAGATATTAATGTAGTTATGATTTATATTTGTTAACGCAGCATGAAAATGAAAGATTTCACCGATATAATTCTCTTCAGTTACACCAGTATCAAAAGAAAAACAATTATGTTGGATGTATAAAAACTCATAACTGGAATCTAATAAGAAACATCATTGTTTTTTTATGCTTTTTTTTCATTAGTCCATTTCAATCTCCAAAGTTTCCTTGATCTTGTTCTCCTTTTTATAATGATTTCCCCCCATCAATCCTCATGCTGCGGCCAGCGAGAAATAGCTGCTATATGTAAGCGGCTCGGGAAGAAAGAAGGTCGAGTACAGGAATCTTCAACTCTTTCTTTTTTGACGTGAAACGTCTTTAAAATCGCGCCGAAACATACGGGTACCAGGTTCAAAAAGTGGACCGTAACGAAAAGGTCTATATCATCGTACCTTAATAATGACAAAACTATTAGTCCTAGAAACAAAAATGTGGTGGGAATATTTCACTTATATAGTCAGCTCGCTGTTATGACCTTGAGTCCGGGTCTGGGTCGAGCGGGGCGGCGGGGGAGGGGTACTGCGTTAACTGTGCGAAACCGGCGCTCTCGCTCGTTTCTATTCAGTGTAACTCGTGACTCCGACTTGATAGCGCGGTGATTCTTTCGTGTGTTTATCAAGATTATTGAAACCGATTGATTCATACAAAAATAAGTGTAATTTGGACAGTATTTATATTAAAAATAACCAGAAAGTGATAAAAAATATATATAAACATTTGCTATGTCGGCCTCAGCTCGTGCAAGAGCCAGCCAGAAATATAAATCACGGCTATCGTTGGAAAGAGGGGGCAATGGGCCACACACAGGTACACCAATGTCCGACGCCGAGCGAGCGAGACGGTTTCGGGAACGTCGCAAAGCCGTCAATCAAGACGTATCGGCACTATGGCAAGAGAGGTGCTTCAAAATTACAGAAGTACATTCATTGGTGTGAAATGCATCATAATCGACGAAGTGAGCATGATTGGATGCGATGTGCTACATAAAATAAACCTGCGCTTGCAAGAGATCACTGGTGTACACGACCAACCGTTTGGCAATCTTGACATCATCTTCTGCGGATATCTTCATCAGTTATCGCCCGTAAATGCTTCACCGGTCTACAAAGGGCGGCGAAACTCGAGCTGTGGGCCAGTGCTGTGGCAATCGCTCGACTACTATCCACTCGAACAGGTAATGAGACAAAGTTATTCCACCTTCTTGGAAATACCCACGAAAATCGGTAACGGTGAGAGACTCGGTACCGAGCAAATTGCTCTGATCGAATCACGCTTCAGAAGTAGAGCTTGGTGTAAAGTAAACGTACCTGCGACTGTTCGCCTCTTTCATCGTAACCACGACGTTGACGCATATAACAACAACGCTTTCATATCTGAGTTCAAAAATATTGCAGACGACAAGATGATTGGCTACAATACGCTAATGGAGGTTGCGACTGCTCGCCGCAAGTTGCACAAAATGAGCGTCGTAGAGTCGGGCGGCTTGCCGTACAGTTTAAAACTAGCTGTCGGTTATTTATATATGATTACTATGAACTTAGATGTTGAAGATGGACTAGTGAATGGCGCAATCGGTACGCTTAAGTATATAGAATATCTCACTGAAGACGAACTGGTGACAATCTATGGAACGACAGAAGTAGATGTTGAACCTCAGCCGTCAACCTCAACAAGAATTCGGAAGAGAGTGCGCCTTTGGCTGGAGTTTTCAAATCCAAGCATGGGCCAACTATGTAGAGTAAAAGCGAAGCCCCACGTTATGTGCAAACGCGATGTGTTAGATTTAAAGTGGACACCTATTGTGACCAGAGCCGCCAACATACCGCTCGGTGGGAATATCAAGTGTAGACGTAACCAATTTCCGGTTGTGTCCGCAAGCGCGATCACCATTCATAAGTCGCAAGGTGGCACATTCGACGAAGTCGTTTTCAACTACGATAAGTCACAACAGATAGAGCTTGTGTACGTTGCGCTGAGTAGAGTAACATCGATTGACGGTCTGTATCTCACCAATGATAAAGACGATTTTAAATTTTATCACGGGCGAGGCAGCACGGCGCCAACGGTGAAAGATATTCACGACGAGTACGATCGGATGGCCAATCATCGCCTTCCCACGTTGTCAATGCAAGCAAGAGCCTTCTGTAAGCGAGACGTCCTAGCCGAATGCAATGAAGACCAGGGTGGCTACCTACATCGACGACGGCAATTAATTTTGATCGTATCTGCTTTCAATGCACAAAGTTTGGTTGCCCATGCAGGAGATATTGAAAGCGATAATATATTGATGAACTCCGATTATATGGTAATTAGCGAGACTTGGATGAATTGCGCGAACACTATGATCAATGGCTTCGAACTAAGAGCAAGTAATAACACCGCACTTGAACATCGTACACATTGTCCGTCTACCTCATCCGAATTACCGGTGCAAGTTTCTGCAGCCGGAGGTTTTGCAATCTACAGAAACCTACAAAGCTCCACGAACTGTAGCGAAATCATAGTAAATGCCAACAAGTCATGCGGAAATTCAGTCTTGAGAAAACATAATGTCGGCGACATATGCTTGGTGGACGTTAAAGTCGAAGATCTTACGCTGTTTATCCTCGGTGCCGTATATATACATCCTAAGGCGTTGGCTGAAGCTGTTAAGCTATGTCTTTATCAATCACTCCTGCCATATTCAGCAAACTTAACAAAATTATTACCGAACTCTGAGCCAGACTTGGAGACTCCAATCGTTCTATGTGGCGATTTCAATTGCGATCCACAACAGAACAGCTATCTTGTTGAGTTCATGAGGAATGAATTAGGCCGTAACTACGTACAAACATCACCGACAACATTAGGCAACGTCACTATAGACTGTACATTCACCAGAAATATTAATGTTGACATTATGCCGTATGTTTCTTATTTCACATATCACAGACCTATGTTAAATAAAATCGTTATCGAATATTAATTGTAATAATAATTTATGTTTATATTATGTATCTGTTCTTTTTTATTAAAATACTTAAAACACCGTTAATCCTGTTTTTATTTATTTCAATCTTTTACTTTAAAAGCGATTCGCTAACATAGACGTTTCACGTGAAAACCAACGGCTGTGTGCCCAGCACAGCCCCACCTGATTTTTTCGAAAGGCTATCAGAGAAAATAATATTCTGTTTTAGACATACTCGTGTCAGGATGAGTGGAAAGAATAAACGAAAGGCAGGAAAATAGAATAGTTAAAAGTTGCACAGAAAAATTTAAAACAAAATCCTTCACGGACAAAATCTAAATGCAAAATTAAAATTAAAAAAATAAACGACGGAAATGTTAATTTGAAAATCGTCTGCTTCTTTAAAAAAACTTCCGCAATTTTTTTTAAATAACCAACAGTAATTAATTAAGAAGAACATTTGACCTTATGTGCATAAGACCACAAATCAAAAATCAAGGGTTACACTATACAGTCTGCCATAATGAATTCGTTATCTCACCATGATAATTAGATACAAATCGCCAAATCCAAAGCCTTTTCCACCTATACTACACTTGAGCCGTCTTACATTCAAGAGTATATGGTATTTAAATAATATTTTGCTCTGAAACTTAAATCATGCCGAATTTTAGTGAATGTTCTTAAATGTCGTCTTTGTAATTTTTAAGATGATTTTTTAATTTATAGGTACTAACCTACTAAGTCGTTGATGAATTTATTTTGATATGCCGAAGTTCGTCACATCAAAATAAAAACCGTCAAATATGATACAAAGCCAACAGTGGAAACTATTCCCGCGCACGTTCTTACATAGTAAAAATACCGATGACAGCATTTGGCGACATTTTTTGAACTGGCGATGTCTTTCCGTACGGCGTAATGCGTTGACGGTATAATACGTAAGTGGCAAATGATGATACCTATCACACATAACATAAAATATGACACATATGAATGTAATTTCCTGTTAAAAGAATAAACACACAAGATCGTGATGTCCCACTGAAATCACAATAAAATTTAATACATCAACAACAACATATTCATACAACTTAAACATTACAATGACTTATATACAGACATGACTCTTCATAGGGGTTCAAGAAGTGACTGTTTATCTCGGAGCCCTTGGGTTGTGTGCTCACATTATGTTTGTGGTGGTCGTCCTTTTGCTGGAATGGCGTCGGCAACACATGCATGAACTGCTATTGCGAGTGACTGGGTGTCGACATCCCAGGCAATTCTTGCTCATCACCAGAGCAATGTTGTTGTGGTCAGCCTAAAAAGACAATTTTAATTATATAATATCAGATTAACATTAGTATTTCAATATCAGATTAACATTAATATCTCAATATTATATTAACATTAATATTTCAATATCAGATCAACATTAGTACTTCAATATCAGATAAACATTAATATTTCAATATTAGATTAACATTAATATTTCAATATCAGATCAACATTAGTATTTCAATATCAGATTAACATTAATATTCCAATATATAATATTAACGTTAATATTTCAATATCAGATTAACATTAATACACTCAGGAACATGGAAAATAGCGACCCAAGAAGGAAGCTAAGTACAATCGCGAAACTTTGCAAATAAGAACAGCGTAATGCAGTGCTTCTCAAACTTTCAATACTGGCGCCCCCCTTTTCAATCACAATTTTTATCGCGCCCCCCTTATACATAATAATTTACTGAATGCAATAATAATGCACTTTTACGATAAAGCAATGATATTTATTATAAACCGTACAAATTCATGACATAAGTATTAAATTTTGTATATGTTACTTTTAAGCAAAAAAAAGTTAAGTAATAGGATAATTACTAAGTTATTTTTCCTTTCTCTGATTTCTAAATTGGAACATATTACAAAATGCGGTGGTTGTTTAGAAGACAAAATATCGATATCAGCTAAATATAGAAAATGAACTCAGGGGGTCAATTAAAAACACCTTTCAAAAACTTTGCTCTGTAAGACAAGCCCATGGAAGTAGCTAATAATTATTAAACTTGTTCTTAATTTAGTATTAATTAATTAGTCATAAAATACTCTGTGCACCACTCATACATTAAAAGCAGTGTTTCTCAAACTTTCAATACTGGCAACCCAATTTTCAATCATAATTTTTGTCTCGCCCCCCTGTACAACAATAATGTATTTACTGCAATAAAAATGCACTTTGAGACAGAGACGCTAAAGTTACAATACGATCTTAATTATAAACCGTACAAATTAATACCATAAGTATATTAAATTTTGTGTATATGTAACTTTTAAGTAATATATATTTTAAGAAAATTACTTAAAATATATATTATTTAGAATTATGTTATTTTTCTTTCTCTAATTTTTAAATTGGAACAGATCGCAAAATGATGCATTTAATTAAAGATTTATTTCCTTCAGCATTCATTTCTCAAGGTACAAATGTCATTAGAAAAATAGTCTAGTCAATGTCGCTCTCTATCATATCCATCACATCTGACATTATAGGGTACGTTTGCGTGAGTCTGGGCAAACTATCGGACGTCTGCACAAAACATGTAAAAATGCTTTTCCTCGTTCAATTCCAGTCAGTTTTGGTCGACTCGATGCTCCTATAGCTACCGAATCTAGCTTGAATGTACATTTTTTTAAATTTCCACGTTAATTGTAATTCACGGTAATTAAGTATTTACGGCAGTAGATTAAAACAATATCATACATACATTTTTAAGTCGTAAGCAAACATTCGACCATAATAAAGAATCAACAAGTACACAGACGTACGAGCATGGTTCCGAAAATTAAATCAAGGCGATCTTCTCAAAAATACTTAAATTTTGGATTTACCACTACTGAAGTAAATGATGGAATAAAAGTCCCAGCTCGATATGTGTTAAAACTTACAAATCTGTAGAACAACATGTGAAAGTTGTTTTTAAAACATGTAAAATCATTTAGCTATGTTGGCAAAGAATTTTAAAAAGTATTTTCTGGATGAAGACAGCTTGGTAGCAAGTTACGAGTGGATTAGGGATCTATTTCAAGATACTCCAGAAGGGCTCTCAACTTCCGAAGAAATCTTCATAGATTTCACATCCAGTGAAAAATTAAAAGGCAATTTTGTGATAAATTGCTCTTTGAATTTGGGGTAGAGGTGGATGAGGAATTATCTGTACTGAAAACAAAAGCACTTCGTATACTATTACCATTTTCAACATCCTACCTTTTTCAAACCGGATTTTCTGCAGTGGATGCCTTGAAGACAAAATATAGATTTCAGCTAAATATAGAAAAATAACTCTTTAAGTGTCAATTTCTGATATTAAACCTTCCTTTGAAAAACTTTCCTCTACAAGACAAGCCCGTGGAAGTCTCTAATAATTATTAAACTTGTTCTTAATTTAGTAATAAGATTGGTGGCCGCGGTAGCCAGTGGTATAGGTATCGGACCGTGGCTTGCTTTGTCACGGGTTCGAGCCCAGTACCACTAAAGACCCGCCGTGTAGGGCAGCGATGCACGTTAAATCTGTCGAGAGCTGAAACGTCCTCCCGTTGGTGTGGTGTGGTAATTAGGAGAGGGGGTGCCAGCTCAGGTGTCGTCCACGTCACTTGACCATGGTTCAAAATTACGTGGTCCGTTGTCAAAGCCCTCGTGCAGCTGAACAGTGCGACGTTAATATTCAATCAATTAGTAATCAGATTGATTGATTGAATATTAACGTCGCACTGTTCAGCTGCACGAGGGCTTTTGACGACGGACCACGTAATTTTGAACCATCGTCAAGTGACGTGGATGACACCTGAGCTGGCACCCCTCTCTCCTAATTACCACACCACACCAACGGGAAAACGTTTCAACTCTCCACAGATTTAACGTGCATCGCTGCCCTACACGGCGGGTCTTTAGTGGTACTGGGCTCGAACTCGTGACAAGGCAAGCCACGATTCGATACCTATACCACTCGGCTACCGCGGCCAAATTCAGTAATAAGAAATTATTTATAAAATACATTCTTCAGTACTGATACATCAAACGTATACTGGCTGAAACACCGACTCTTCGCACGAGTTCATTTTTTTAAAAAATAAAACATTATTCTTGATATAATAGCTGAACTGTAAGGAGAGTAAAACTGTGTGCACGACATTGTATACAAAAATGTAAAATGATTTTTTTTTAGATAAATGCTATAATTGTAAACTGTTTAAAAAACTAATTTTAATTAGCATTTAGAATTAATGTTAAATTATGAAAAAGAATATAAAATTCCGATGAAGAATAATTGTGTGTTACTTTTTAACATTTAAAGCGAGAAGACAGCGAGTTTGAGTGTTTTAACCCGGGAGCAGGCGCGTACTCGATACTAACATTAATGGTAGTGCGGGGGACTCAGTCACCCCAATCATTTGTTTAGAATTATTTTTACTGTACACGATACAAATCGGAATTCTAGTGAATATTTTAATTTATAGAAAGTATACTTACCTTCTTTCAAGGACTATTCAATTCTTTGATGATTTGAGAAAGAATCCAATAAAACTGAACTAAAATGATTCAAAAGTACAAGACCATAATAAGGGACGCAAATCAGACACTTTTCAATTATCCTTCAGAAATGTTAAACCAATCAATTCTTTTCCAAATATCGCAAAAAACTCAATTATTTACAATTTCCCTAAGCGAAAAGCAAACGCATAAAAGATGGGAGGGAACTAATATTGATAATAACCATACCATAAGATTGAAGGTCAATCAAATGATTAGCAAACGTACTATGCAGTCTGGCTGAAAAGTGAATCATGACTTCCTTTTCTTTTTCTACAACTAATGTACAGTATTTCAATAATAATTACAGTGGTGAATTGCTTATCTTCTTAGAATTTTTCTCAGGATCTGGGTTTCGTTTTTTCTTTTAACGAGTAATATTTTATGTTAAAACGTAATAAAAAAATCTCTCATTGAGGAAATACAGCAAATAAAAAAAAATGTTTTTTTTTCTTTAATTTGGTTTTGGGATCAAAGATAGCTATTTGATGAAGGAGAAAAGCCAGATAATAAACATAAATTATGTCAGTGTTGTTGTGTGTATTTTTTTATTATGGAAGAAAGCATTTTGTTTTACTTCTCTTTCCGGTTATTTTTTTTAAAAAAAATCTTTAAATTTTCGATACGCTCGCGCCCCTCTTGTAGGGTCATCGCGCCCCCCCAGGGGGGCGCGCCCCACACTTTGAGAAACACTGGCGTAATGTAATATGCAAATGATCCAAGTTTTGTCCCAATACGCATGCTCATACACGCCGAGGTGGCGCTACAATCAGGAAGAAGGTGCTATATAAGCCAGCACAAATTCGAAGATTCATAAACGTGACGATTACCCGCTGGTTGTAGGAAGTCTTTGGTAAGCGAAACATGCCAGGTAAACGTGCTAGAAGACATTTCCCACAGTTAAGCAAGTTTGAGAGAGGCCTGATCATCGGGATGAAAACTGCAGGCTGGTCGACGCGACGTGTTGCAAGGCAGGTGGATCGTTCAGAGTGTGCCGTTAGAAATTGTTGGGAGCAGTGGACACGAGAAGGTATCCACGCGCGGAAAACTGGGTCTGGAACGAACAGGAAGACCACGAGGAGAGAGGATCGAAGGATCGTGCGGCAAGCACTTGTGGACCCCACAGTGACTCGTTCAACGATACGAGCAGACGTAGGGGTAGCAATTGTTCCATAAACAATTTCCAGACACCTTGCAGAAGATAAAATCTTAAATCCAAGCACACTTTCCGTGCACTCCCTTTAACACCGGAACATCGGCAACTGCGTCTACAGTGGTGCCAAACCAGATCAATGTGGAATGTCACAGATTGGCAAAAGGTTGTGTTTAGTGATGAATCCCGGTTTGTTTTGGGGACAGATGATAACCATGTACGGGTGAGGTGGCGCCCTGGAGAGCGGTACAATACCCCTCACACTGTTCAACGTCACACTGCCCGCACAGCTTGTGTAATGGTCTGGGGGGGCCATATCCTATGATAGCCGGTCCACTTTAATTGTGATGCGGGGAACCTTAACGGTCCAACGTTACGTTGATGATGTTCTTCGACTCCATGTAGGACCTTTCCTATATGGTCTCCCAGGGACAACTTCCCAGCAAGATAATGCTCGTCCGCATACAGCAAGAGTTGCTCAAGACTTCCTACGTCATTTTCAGACTCTTCCATGGCCTGCCCGCTCCCCCGATTTGTCCCTTGTACAGCACGAGTGGGATCAGCTAAAACGGCAGATGCCATCGTGTCACTCTGTACATTATTTAGTACTCTGTACATGTCTGTTCAAGATTTGTGGGCCCATCTGCCTCAGGACAACATAAGGTGTCTAATCAACTCAATGCCGGACCGTGTGGCGGCATGTATTGCAGCTGGAAATGGTCCAACGCTCTATTAAAGTTGCCCAGTATTTGTGTGGTTGCACACCCTGTATTCGTTTAATTGTCTTGTTTTTGAGATCAAGTGAATCTCTCATCTGTGTCACTATGTGTAGTAAATTTCATTTCAATACGATGCTTTCTTCTTGGGCCGCTATTTTCAATATTCTTGAGTGTATTTTAATAACAGATTTTAATAACACACAAGTCAAACAGGTAATCAAGGGATCTTTTACATGCCGCATAATCAATCATGAGACTTGACCGTAGTCATGGTAATCCACCGACTTGGGATACAAGTACGACCGCTTTATTTTAAGTAACATTTGCCATTCCTTCCAAAACTAAGAACTTAAAAAACTGACTCAACACAAGAACAAACAATGTCAAACTATCATAATGATGGAACTAAGATTCCAAGCGTCGTGAAAAAAATGTGTCCCTGTAAATAGACATTTTAACTCAGTTTTTATTAACCCTTAAATATGTCACAAAATACAGAATGTGTTTTTATCAGTTCTGTTACGGTTTACGTATGTGTATCTCTTAATCATATTCCAGAGTGCACCCTAACTCATGTATACAAATATGCAAACGTTGCTGAAAATCGAAATCATTTAAATGAGTATCTTCCCATGGTGGCATTTCAAAAAATAAGTAAGACTGACTGCTTTAGAAAGAATTTTAATATTTTCACTGATTATCCGTACACTTTTGTCAATGAAGAACTATTTAATACGCACATCTTAAGTCAGCCAAATGTTTAATTTCAGATGCAAATAAGGTAAATATTTTCAGTAGATAATCATAAGGGAGAAAGAAAAAAAAGGAAAACATTAGTTTTTAGTAGATATAATTATTTTTTTTATTAATTCATACAGCTAGAAGTCTGAAAAGCCGCAACTGTCTATGCAAAGAGCCTCTTGTGGCTCACGAGCCGCAGTTTGCTGACCCCTTGACAATACTATAGAAATTGAATGGACATTTAAAATTTTGCTTCCTTTAATACTCGTACTTAAATTGAAGTCAACGATTCAATTCCTTTACAAGCTTGAGAGAGAGAGAGTACGGTTTTTCTTCAAAACTTTATCTAAAATTCAAAATTTAAATAAGGTACATAACCTGCATTGAAAAGTAAAACCCTGTGAATTTCAAATATATCGCGATAAAAGTCTTTTAATACATCCCAATCAAGTAGCCGTAAAGTAAGAAGCCAGACGCCTTTTCAAATTTTTTTTTATTTCTTTACAGAAATCCATTTTGGAGCTGACATATTTTGTCTATTCATTTGTTGTCCTGTACGCGGAATGTACAAGACATATTTGCTGTGCTATTTTTTATATTTGTAAAATGAGCTGGTAGAGATATTCATATATTCTGCACTGTACTCGGGATCAATGTTTCATGTTCTGGAAGAAACACTTGCTGCATGATGATCATATGCATTCAGATATTCCAATGAACGATTGTGAATTTTATGAACTATTCAAAAACTCGGTTTCGGACTTGGAGGAATTCATACGACTTTTCTTATTATTATTTTTAAAATAAAAGTTCCAAAAAACACCCAAAAAGTTAAAGAATAAAATTAAACATGGCTAAAGAAAAATGTTAAAAAAAATATTAGCTTAAGGTATCCGACTACCCTAGAATCATGATTTTTTTACAAAATTGTCAACTTCTTATGATTTTATTTTATAGGTCATTGTATTGGCTTAATAAAATTACCAAGTTTTTTTATTTTCCATTCACTAGAACAAAAACTGCAAGTGCTTTAGTAAAAGTAGATGCCATAACTTTACACAAGATGTCAAACTTTAAAAATGCATTTGACTTGAAGGGTGTTTTTTTCGAAAAGCTCAAACAGGGACAGCGATTGCTCAAAAAGTTTTGAAACTAATTTGCTCTGAAACTATTTGTGTATGTTTTGTATAACAGTAGGAGTGTTTTGACCTTCAGATTTATCAATCGCTGTTTTATTTCAAAATTTACAGTCCTTTATGTGAATATAATCACTATTTTTTTAAGTAATTTTATATAATCACTAAGATAAAGTGTTCTAGTTTTTGTAAAAATTAAAATATATCTTATCTGAAGGTCATTTCAAACATGAATAGCAAAGTGACACATCAAAATTGAAAAATTGAGAATTTGTTCATAAAATTTTTGTACAGAACGGGCCCCGTTTACATAATTTTTTGTTCAATTTCACCTTTTTTTTACCATTTTAATAATAATAATTTTTTTTTCTGTTTTCAACTTTAGGATTTTTTCCTTAAAATATATTAAATAAATCCAAAAATCCCAACAAATTCCCATACCTCTACTTTTTCAAAAAAAAGTTGTCGCAAGTAGTCGGATACATTAAATTACGTTTTGTCCGAGATTAGCAATTCCGTATACACATATGTAATGATGATAAAATTAATCAGCTAAAATAATAAAATTTATCAAGAACCTGAAACATGAAACTACTAAGAAAATATAAAGAAAGAGTCATTGGACTAAAACGGATAACTATTATGATTTCCTAAGCTGTCACTGGTTTAGGACAGTGATATAGGGTTAAGTATTACTTAGCAGAATCCTAATCTTCCCCTCCTAATCTTCCCCTCCAGTAGAAAGTTTTAACATAATAGTACATGAGAAGACTATTGAAAATTAGGCTTAACACTACTTGTGGAATAAACAGAAAACCAATAACATAAAAATAATAGATGAATAATATAAATAGGATTTTCCTACGAAAGTGATAATTTTATATAAAGAAAATTTCAAAAATAAAATTAAAATAAAAAAAAACATACCTAAATTTGTGCTAACCAATATTTTAAAACTGTGTGTCTACTACTACGAACGAATGGTGTAATATTACACGAGGCATGATTATTAAAAACAGATACGCCATCTAAATAATTTTTTTGTAACTAATAAAGGTGTAAGGTAGTTAAGAAATAGAAATAATTTCTTTTGAAGAGCTAAAGTTATTTTGAATTATGTTTGAAACATATTTGCCTGGATAGTTGTATGAAGGCAATATTGGTAGAATTTTTTAAATAATTATCTATATATCTATATCTGTCTCTCTCTCTCTATGTATACGCATATAGTCAAAATTCTCTACAAAAGAGAGATGAATATGTACTTAGCAAAACTGAAAAAAAATTGAAATTGCAAGATTTTAATTATATAAGATTTTAGATATAAGATTTTAGGGAGGATATATGAGAAATTAAAAATATAATAGAGTTAGAAATATATATAAAAATATGGATGCTACAGTATTATAAACATTGTTGACTTAGGACAGCTCATATATAAAATAATTTATATAAAAGTTGGGTTGAGCATGTTTTGGGGCCAGGCAACCTTCCCCCTTTATGTTAATAATACTCAGCAAAAACCTATTCAAAATAATGCATATATTGTCTAAATCAGTGCTTCTCAAACTTTCACTACTGGCGCCCCCTTTTTCAATCACAATTTTTATCGCGCCCCCCTTATACATTAATAATGTACTGAATGTAATAATAATGCACTTTGACGCTAAAGCTACTATACGCGATCTTAATTATAAACCATACAAATTAATAGCATAAGTATTACACATTTTGTATACTACTTTTAAGCAAAATAAATAAATTAAGTAAGACAGTGCTTCTCAAACTTTCACTACTGGCGACCCAATTTTCAATCATAATTTTCATCGCCCCCCCAATAATAATGTATTGAATGCAATAATAATGCACTTTGAGTATTAAATTTTGTATACGTTACTTTTAAATAATATATATTTTAAGCAAATTACTTTTAAGTAATAATTATAATGTTATGTTATTTTTCTTTTCTCATTTTTTAAATTGGGACAGATTGCAAAATGACATTTAATTAAAGATTTATTTCGTCCATCATGCATTTCTAAAAGTACAAATGTCATTAGAACAAGTAATATAAAAATAAATTTTAAGTCAATTCCTACTTAGGCCAACAAGGAAAAACTTATTTTAGTTACTTTCTATTAAATAGTAACAATTAATACAAATATGTAATACATATGACAGAATCACAATGTTAAGCGACAAAAGAGAAAGCGATTTTCCTTGCAATTTTTCCTTTTCCTTTCTATATATGGGGTATTGAACTATTCTTTTTCGTTACACCTATTCATTCATTAATTAAATTTAATTAGTGTAAGAAAATAGTGTAAAGTAAAGAAGAAATCACACACATTCTCAGAAATTAGGCCATCTCGGATGGAATTCGAACTACCATCCTTCAGATTAGAAGCCCAGCGCGCTATCCATTGCGTTACAGGGGACAGCACGAAAAGTTTTCCTTTCTATAAATGCTTTTGGACTATAATTTTTGTTTGTTACTATTTATTCATTTTTTTTAATTTAATTAATGAATTAAAATTTGAAAGAACTGTATTAACATGAAGTGTCACCCACTACAAGTTTTAAAAAATGTATTTGAACTTGAATGAATGAATAGAAAGTGTTTTATCAACGATTGAAAATTTGAACAAGATATATATGAGCGAGTGAACTTATAGTAGAAATTGAAAAATAGTCTACTTTATGTTGCGCTCTCTCATATCCATCACATCTGGCATTCTCGCACGCGTCTGCGTGAGTCTGGCCAAACTATCGGACGTTTGCGCAAAACATGTAATAATGCTGTACCTCGTACAATTCCAATCATTCTTGGTCGATTCGATGCTTCTATAGCTACCAAATCTATCTTGAATGTATATTTTATAATTTGCGCGTTAGTTGTAATTCACACTATTAAGTATTACTGCAGAAAATTGAAACAAAAAAAATCATGGATAAATTTTTAAGTCGTAAGCGAACATTCGACGATAATAAAGCATCGACAAGTGCACAGACGAGCATAGTTCCGAAAATTAAATCAAGGAAATATTCCCAAGAATACTTGAATTTTGGATTTACCATTATTGAAGTAAATGGAGAAGAAAAGCCCCTGAGTGTTATTTGCTCAAAAATATTGGCAGCAGACAGTATGAAACCTAATAAACTTAAGACATTTCGAAACGCTTCATGGTGAGTACATTAACAAACCTCGAGAGTTCTTTGAATCAAAATTAAAATCATTATGAAAAACAAAAAACATTTTTAAAAAAAACTTTGTCAATGTCAGCTTTACTTACTTTTTACAAAGTATCATATAAAATAGCCAGATGTAAAAAGCCTCACACTATTGCCTAAGAGCTTATTTTGCCTGCAGCAATTGAGATCGTAGAAACTATGTTTGGAGACAATTTTGCCAAAGAGTTGCAGTCCATACCCCTATCAAATGATACTGTTTCCCGTCGAATTGATGATATCGCTGAAGATGTAGAGCAACAGCTTTTCGGTAAGTTGCGCGATAAATTGTTTTCAATTCAGCTTGACGAGGCAACAGATAGCAATAAAGATGCTCATTTCATTGCGTATGTTCGATTTTGGGATGGTATGTCAGCGGTAGAAGAACTACTTTTTTGCAAACCAATTAAACTTAAAGCAACAGCAATAGCATTATTTGATATTTTAAATAATTTTATAAACGAGGCAAATATAGAGTGGAAAAATTGTGTCGGAATATGCACCGATGGTGCTCGTACAATATCAGGAAGATTTAAAAGTATACAAGCACTTGTGAAACAAAAATCTCCTCTGTGTATCTGGACACATTGTATGATCCACAGAGAAGCTCTGGCTTCCAAAGAAATTAGTCCTGGCCTGAATATTCTGCTAATGACAGTTGTGACTGTAGTAAATTACATAAAAATGAGACCCCTAAAATCAAGAATCTTTTCTGGACTTTGCAAAGACATGGGCGCAGTGCATTCATCGTTGCTATTTTATTGCGAAGCAAGATGGTTATCACGCGGGAAATTTTTACAACGTGTTTATGAATTAAGAAATGAAATTACCATTTTTCTAGAAGAGGAAAACCTACCGGAAGCTGAGAAATTTCGAGATGGTTTATTTCTGAAGTTGAGCTACTTAGTCAATATATTTGAGAAATTAAATATATTGAATCTTCAACTTCAAGGATCAAATGTACATATGTTTGACACGAGTGATAAAATTAATGCTTTTTGTAGAAAATTAGAATTATGGAGCCAAAATTTAAAGCAAAAAAACCTAGAAATGTTTGAAAATGCGGATAAATGTGTAAAAACTTACAAAACTGAAGAACAACATGTGGAAGTTGTTTATAAAACTACTAAATATCATTTAGCTATGTTGGCAAAAAATTTTAAAAAATATTTTTTTGCTGAGGACAACTTGATAGCAAGTTACGAATGGGTGAGAGAGATCCATTTCCAAATACCCCAGTAGGGCTCTCCACTACCGAAGAAGAAATTTTCATAGATTTCACATCTAGTGGCGAAATTAAAAGACAATTTTGTAATAAAACTATCTTTCAATTTTGGGCAGAAGTAGATGATGAATTTTCTGAACTGAAAACAAAAGCATTTCGTATACTTTTACCGTTTTCAACATCGTACCTTTGTGAAACCGGATTTTCTGCGGTGGCTGCTTTGAAGACAAAATATAGATCTCAGCTAAATGTAGAAAAAGAACTCAGAGTGTCAATTTCTAATATTAAGCTTTCATTTGAAAACCTTTGCTCTGCAAGACAAGCCCATGGAAGTCACTAATAATAATTAAACTTGCTCTTAAATTAGTATTAATAAATTAGTTATAAAATACATTGTGCAGTACTGATACATTTATAAGTACACTGGCTGAAGTACCCGTTCTGCGATTATTTTTTAAAAAATAATACATTATTCTTGATATAATAGCTTAATTGTAAGGAGAGTAAAACCAAGTGCACAACAATGCATACAAAAATATAAAATGATTTTTTTAAATGAATGCTCCTATTATAAATAGTTTAAAACGAACTGTAATTTTAAGCCTCACAGAATTAGCATTTAGAATTAATATTAAATAAGAAAAACGAATGAAAAATTCCAATGAAGAATAATTGTGTTATTTTTAATATTTAAAGCGAGAAACCTTCAAAATGTTTTAACCCGGAAGCAGGCGCCCACTCCACACTAACGTTAATGGTCGCGCGATCACTTCACCAAGTCACCCCAATCCTTTTTTTTTTATAATTATTTTTTCTGTGCTCGATAAAAATCACAATTGCAGTGAATAAGTTAACTAAGAGAAAATATACTTACCTACTTTAAAGGACTTTTTAATTTTTCTTTGATGATTAGAGAAAAAATCCAATACAACTAAAGAAACCGTTCCAAATGTGCGTGACCTTAATAAAGAACATAAATCACAGACACTTTTCACTAACAATACAAGAACGTTATTTGCAATCAAAACTGTCATATTTTGCTCACGTTATTGTAATTTTGCTATTCTTTAATGATCTACAAATAGCATGTGTAACCTTTTCTTGCTTGTGTCTTTTTGACAAGGTGAAGTATTACATTTATGGCTTCTTAGTTTTCTGGATAGAGTTCTTTAGGCAGCATTTGAAAATTACAATTCAACTCAAACTATTCATGTCGATCACTTTTGTCATATTTACTTTCGCTATCACGATTAATATGCATTATTTTATCAGGTTCTTCAATTGCTTGATCAGTTTCATCTTACTTCAATAGAGAGATCACAGATGCCCATTTTTTTATATTCTGCTCATTTACATTTATAAACCATAATAAGTTGTACAACACAGCAATTAAAACCACAAAGTTAATCGTAGGGGAAAGTATAGCATATTCATAGAAAATATTTCTGAACAAAAGTGGTCGTGAAGGGAACTCGATCAAAACAAGTACCTTGATTGTAAAAAGCCGTTTGCCATTCTCAAAAAAGAGGCATAAATGCGACAAATTCATTTTAGCTTCCATTAAGACTGTCATATCGGAGGATACTGTCAAGAAACTGTTAACGAATAAACAGTTTTACCAGAATTTGGAGTGTTTCAGCGCCTCATGCGACCGCTCCCATGAAAAAAATGTATTCGATACAAAAACATCGATGTCAGTTCTAAAAAAATAATTGTGTAAAACGTTTTTTATAATCCATTATATATTTCAGATTACTCATAAAAATACATCTTGGCCAATTAATCCTTCAAAGTGCTTAAAATATGCTTATCCATATATCATAAAGCTCATTTACATGGGGGGAAAAGCAACAGAAAAATATTATTTACAACTTTCCTAAAAGAAAAGTAGATGGAGTTAAGCATACCAGTAAGTTTGAAGGTCAAAGAGATGATAATCAAAAGTACTATTTTAGGGGTTACAAGAAACGTAATAAAAAAATCTCTCATCGCGGGATTACAGCAAAGCAAACAAAATATCTTTTTTTATTTGGTTTTAGGATCAAAGATAGCTAATGAGCGTTTGAAGTGGAATCTTTTGAAAGTGGAAAACCAGATGATAGATATAATTTATATCAGTGTAAATGTGTATTTTTTATTTTGTCAGAAAGCATTTTGTTTTACTTCATTCCAAAAAATAATTTTTTAAGCCTTTTATATTTTCAATATGCTCGCGCCCCCCTCGAAGGGTTATCGCGCCCCCAGGGGGGCGCGCCCCACAGTTTGAGAAACACTGGTCTAAATCCATTACAAGAAAAAGGAAACTTAGCTAAAAATTGCATTCAAAAATGCAGAGCCTATGCTAAATCTGAATATAATAAAAAAGTTAGTGCCAGATTCTGAACCGGAATGCAAATTCATAGCATGCGAATGGCTAAATAGTATATATATATATATATATATATATATATATATATATATATATATATATATATATATATATATATATATATATAAGCCAACCTTCTTACTTAAAAAGTTCTGAAAATTCTCGGCTTTTACATGGAAATATGCATTAATAATTAAAAAGAAAATGTTTTGTTATGTTAATTAAAGTACCTGGAAGTAATTTATTTTGTTAATTAAAAAAAAATATATTTTGAATTTTTTAATAGAAGTAGTATTTTATATATTTTTGCACTTTACGTAGCAGAGAAGAATTACGAATGGTTTAACATTTTGATGATTTTCAAAGGCTGTTTTTTTAAAAATATATTTTCTATTTAACAAAAACATAAATTTAGGAAAGAAAATGCATGTATCATATCGAAAAACTAAAACGATATTCAATATAAGACGGAACGTTGAAATTTTATTTTGGTATTCAAAAAATTTCCCTGAATCTATTTTATGTTCCAAAAAAATTTGTTTTTAGAAAATTTGTTTTGCTTGTTGAAAAACCTCGTTATTTTACATACAATACCGAATAAACAGTTTTACATTTCTATGGCAATCGCAGATTTCCAAATTTTAGTTACTATTTGAAAGGGTTTTTTTTCTTAACAATTTAAAATGAATGGATATTTTCATTCCATTCATGCACTCTACGTGCAAGCAAAGAGTTGTGGAAACCGTTACCTTTGAAATGCTTAAAATACTCGATTTACCTAAATAAAAAAGATTGTGCTTGGAATATAACTGCTTTATAAATATTTTTTCCGAGTTTGTTTGTGAGAGTAAATAGTATAAAAATATAGATTCCATTATTATTTTAATCAAATAGGTAAATATTTTTTTTCTTCAAATCTTTTAATAGAAAATGTATTTTTAAGATAATTTATATTTTCCTTAAAGCATTTTATCATTTTGGAAAAGTTTATAAACTTTATAATATATTTTATTCATAAGAAACTTTGTAAATTATAAATTGTTTTTCTGCGAGATTAAATAATAAAGCATTAATGTTGATAAGTTTCACAATAACATGTGCAAGTATTCAATCAGTTTTTATGTTCTGTAACAGAAAATTTGTACCATGAAAGCTGGTGTAAAAAGTGCTTAAAAGGAGCAAACAAAGCAAAAGAGCATCAAATAATGAGTAAAGCTAATTACAACAGGATGCAATAAGAAGTGAGTGACAAGACTTGGTGATTTGTAGTCAGTGAGTGTTTTCTTAGTGCAAGTACAAACAGAGCATCTTGCAGAACACAATCGGTGCAATAATCTGTTTGCATTGTTTTGTCCCAAGAGACGAACAGCTATTCGTTGTGAACCATTTGCACGGAATGCTTTTATAACCCACGTAAGACCGAGATCAGTGGCTGAGAGGTAGCGTTTGCACGCCACTGGTCGAGAGTTAAAACCCGAGCTGATCAGGTCGACTCAGACATTCATCACTTTAGTGAATCAATAAATGTGTCCCAAGCTTACTTGGGAACTAAGCACTGAGGGTTTCACGTCAGACTGACCTCCTGACCGAATATCTGCTCAAGCACTTCAGTGTTCATGATCATAAACGCTAATATGGGTTCAATAGGCTATGACCATCATTGGATGTTGCGCCACCGAGTTGAGTTTCAGACCGAGATTACCCAGTAGGGTGTTAAAACTAAATAAAGCCAGTCTTGCAGGAGTTGGTTTACTCTAATAGGTATCTGCCCCTCAGGGGGCTCACCTTCTTTAGGTGAGTGCGGGTTTCACGCTCCCGAGGTGCCCTAGTGATCTTTCCCTTCTCCCTAGGGGTTTACTGTCTTTGGTAAACACGGGGAACCCTAGTGATCCTTCTCTATTTTCGGTCCTCTTTCTTGCCATTCCAATTTCCATTTTCTTCTTTTCACGTCCAGACCACAGACCCACATTGGACAATGAACATTGTTCCAACTTTATTTTTTTCTAGTAGAAAAATTGATATTTTTTTACTGCCGTATTATGGTTTGCATTTTATATTATGTTCTTTTAATTTAAGTTTTTTTAAATTTCTTTGCATGCATGCATAATCATGTGTGCGTATACTTTTATACAAATATATTTTTAAACATATGACTTTTTCTTTCAACAAGTGTTTGGCGCAGCTTGGCCAAAATTGGCCCTTGCGCCATTAAAACTCACAATCATCATCATCACCAATAGGTATCTGCTAGCTGTCCACATTATTTAAGCATAAAAAAAGCTTAAATTTCCTACTATTTTATCATACTTACAAAAAATAATTCACAAATTTAATCTGAATAAAAATTCCTAACGTGTGATATGTGTTTAAATAAGAACATGAAATTTACATTATAATAATTAATAATTAGATAATTAATAATACATAATGCTATTTCCCTGAACACAGTGATGACAATGCACGAAAACAACACGAACAATCATTTTCCAGGTAATCTCGATGGGTAATAGATTAAGAGACGCTGGTGGCCCGGGAAGCATATGGATAAGACTGCATTCACCATCTATATGAGGTTTAGCGTTATCTTTCTGATAAATGGCATTGAGTACACTCTGGAAAAAAGAGAAGGGATGTCCGCACATTTTTTTCAGCCATCATAGCATCACCTATACAGATCAACGGTATTATAGATGAAGGCACCCCAAATTACAATGCCACATTATCGTGGGGTGCGGTGTTCCACAGTTGACTGAACTTAATACGCGACCCCTGACAAGTACACGATTCTTGTTTAAGCTAAAATAGATGCGTGACTCATTGCAAAAGCATGACTCTGAATCATTCCACAGTAAAAGTAAGTCTACTCCAAAAGCACTGGATACGAAGGTGGCGGTGTTGATAGGTCAATGATAGTTTCTTTAAAGGATACCGTGAATACAAGCTGCGGGAGTATAATCGGAGGATAATACATTGTAACTGTCGAGATATCTGAGCATCCAGGATCTCATCTGCATGATCTAACACCTCGAGGATAGCGAACTGTGGAAGGTCTCTGGCCCTCGATTTGATTTGATCTTGATTTACGTCGCACTGAAAAGCAAAATAGGGGCTTTTAATGACAGTCCTTTTAATTTTGAGCAACAGTGACGTGACAAAATGACACCTGAGTCGGCACTCCCTCTCTAAACTACCCCACCTTGCTAACATGAAGGCTTGGAGAGATTTAAAGTGCATTAATCCCTCTAAGCAGCGGGTCTTCAGTAGCATTTGGTTTCGAACCCACGATTCGGCCAAGCCCGCCAAAAGTTCGTGATTCTGGTAGTTCTTGAATCGGTGCATTCCTTTATTCGTATTATTCTCGTGAAAGCCTATGCATGTAGAAAGTTGTGTGCTAAAATACGACAGACTGTCCAACCACCCACTCATAGACCAATAAGGTATCTTGTGAACTCATCTGACTGCTAGGATTTACTTCGTTGTAAATAACCTGATTCACCTGATTCAACAACGAAGCACATGAATGATTAGCTGGAAACATAGGAGGGCATTTATCATGGGACTATGATACCAAATGAAGCCAGGAGGCTGCGTGGTAGTGTATCGTACTTTCACGCCACAGGTTCAAATCCCGGGCTGGGCAACTCAGCATTCCATCCCTTCAGTGGGTCGATAAATGTGTACTAAGATTGCTTGGGAACTAAACACTGGGGGTTTCGCGTCAGACTGACCCCCTCTTTGGAACATTTGCTCCTAGGTCAAGAATACTGAATTCAGCATAGCAATCCTTGGCCCTCATGGGCTGTTGCACGACTGAGTTTAGCATGAAGCCACATAAATGTATAAATTCATTCGTTGAAGACACGTGATCGCAGCTATCATGTTACATGCATTTAGCCCATTGCCTGTGGATTTCTTTATTAAGCATTTTTCGGCCTATTTTTGGATTCATAATATTCGTTCTATATGAATTATAAAAGATAATTATGATTTCTCGCAGAGCAATTTTCGTTAGATGAGTGACCTATTCACACAAATAAAACTTACAGCTTTTTTAGAAATATTTTAAATATTAGAGTACCTTTCACGTAATCGAAACAAATTATGTCAATCCTTTCATAAAGCATATAAACGTGCATCGCTGTTATATTTAATTAAATTAAAGTCCTTGGTAGCCAATTTTCTGTAATGAATTACCGCAATATCTCCAGTTTGAATGCGATTTCCATTTAGAGACTTCTGCATATTAGCTTAAGCAGATATTAAAATTCCTCGTAATATGGAATAGAATGGGCATGGAATGTAACTGAAGCACATTCTCAGGTCTTTGCTATGTAGTCGCGGTTAAAAACTCATCAACTTACTGAATAGCTGTAATGTATAAAATTATTTAAATTGTTTGATTATGAACAAAATTTAAGATTTACATCAATGTGCTTAAGAATTCTTTTGTTATTTTGGTTGTGACGGGCTCATCGCGATTTCTATTAATTTTCCTTTTGGGTTATTTGGGACCGAAAAAGGCGAATTCTTTCCAACCTAATCCAGAAGTGAAACTTGACTATGCAAATTAGGAACATTTTAAATAACAGAAATTTAGCGTAAGTGAGCTGGCCTTTTGGGAACTGATTATGCTACTCTGAGTTTAATCGCGTAAGCTGAAGCAAGTCGATATTCCAGTGTCAGCTATCTGTGAAAATGCGTTTCAGCAAGGTGGATACCATTCCACGCGAGATAAGGAATTTACATTGAAGATTCGAAAAGATTGCTGTCACCTAAGATACAGAGGTAGGACTGATCTACTATATATATATATATATATATATATATATATATATATATATATATATATATATATATATATATATATATATATAATTATTAGGAACTGTGTATAAACAAAGGTTAGGAGTAAGCGATAAAATAATCTTAGTGGTCAGGATCGCGCTTATTTGGTAATACATATTGCGTGTTTTCTCACCTCAGATTTGCTAAGTTAAAATATAAATATTATCATTGTTAGTGTTTAAGTTAAGATCTTAATAAAGATATATTAAGCTTATGGCAACGCCTGGTTCTTTATTCAGACCCACACCCCTAGGTCACGAAGATAACTTAGAAGTACCCACGGGCGAATGCTTTACACGGTATGTAAATGTATTTAACTTTCAAGTGGATTAATTTGCATTTATTTTATCTAAGTACTTGAATGGCACAAGCAACTGTTGTTTTTGCCTGCATAGGTTACACATATTATTTGAAACTCCGAATTAATATAAATATGCTGCGTTTCAGTGATTGACTTGATAAACTTGGATAACTTAAGAAAGAGAGAGAGAGAGAGAGAGAATGTCGATCTATTCCAGGATATAGATCTCTTATGATTCAACTATACTAGTTGTACGTATGTTTCAGTGCGTTGTATTTGCTTATAGGAAATTCATGTTAAATTCAAATAAATCATTTAAGGCGGTCCGACACAAGAATTTTTTAAAAATTATCAATTTTCCCTTTTTTATATTTTTTAAATGTGCAAATATTTCTGTTTAAAATGATATATGATATAAGGAAATATGACAATTAGAAGTATTTTTATTTATTTTTTCAACAAAGCTACTCCTTGACTCGCATCGGATGAGCTCTGCTAGGAGTACCTGTGCTTCCCTTTGCTTAAGTTTCTGATGAGCACAAACACATATTCCGTTCAAGTGAAAAAATTAGAGTGTATTGGGAATATTCAAATGTGTATGGGTACACGTGTATTGGATCTTAAAGAGAAAAAAAAAGTTAAGTGATGGAAAAAGCCTAAATGATCGTAAATGACTCGCCGATATTTTACTAAACAGCATGAAAACTGCTTTTGGGGTTGTTTATTTTCATCTTCAAACGAGAGCCCTAAACTTGGACTGTGCCCTGAGGGTATAAATTCATGGGGCTAGTTTCAACTCAGAAGCTGAATGTAACGAAAGGCACCGTGATCATAAACACATACATACGTGTTATATACCATAATGAGTTAAATGAAGCCAATTTTTAGAGATCTAAGTGATCCTATGTTATTCAAGAGCAAGTTTACATGGAAACACTCAGAATCCAAACGAGTTACTTAATAACTCCATATGATCAGTGATTCCAAAATATACAGTTGTAGAATTAAAAACTCTAAAATTTTAGGGGTAAATATGCCTACTGCACAGTTTAATGTGAGCCTTGTAGCAAAATTAATGATCTTAAAACATTGTGATATTGAATCAAGTCATAACTGTGCCTCATGCTTCAAAAATTACATACACGTGATATTCGTGTTGCCCAACGAAAGCATCTTGAGATCCTAAAAAAAGGCTAAATTGTTAAAAATAATGAAAAAAAATTAGAAAAGTCTTTTGTATGCACAGAGGGTAAAGAACACTCTCCATATGACTCTGGAAAGTACTGAAAAAATTAAATGCTCAAAAATTACAAATTTTTACTTTAAAGCCTGTTTTCGCAAAATGTAATATTTTTCACTTTATGTACCTTTTTCTCAAAAAGTATTAATTATATAAAACTCATATTTTTAATTAGCATAATTTTAATACGTTAACACATTTAATACAGGGAATTAGATATATTTAGCAAACTTTCTTAGATAAGGCTTTTTAAACTAAAGTTTAGGGAAAAAAATTGGACACTTTTTTAAAAAAGTCATGATTACTTTAATTTTTAACAAAGCGACAAAACCCTTCGTTAAAGTTTTATTGATAGTACTCATAAGCAACTGTAAAAATTCTATGTATTAGATGTAAGTAGTTTTTGAGAAAAGGTACATAAGCTTATGCAGTTTAACAAGGGCTCCTATGGACGTGCCGGACCCCCTTAATATGTTCGCATTTTTATTCAAAATCTTTAACTACAGGATCTTTAAAATTCTGTAGATTAAAATCATATCTCGATTTCATACACTGTTATTTTGCATCAACACTTAGAAAACAAAATATTAACTTAAAACTTCCGTTAATTCTTGATGTTCAGATTCTCCAACCCGAAAAATATGATTTATAGTCTTTAGGCAAACAAATTAACTCACACACACAAAAGAAGGATTTTTCTCATTAAATTCATATAACACACAATGAACATTATTTGCAAATCTTCATAAATTCCAATATAAATTTTTGAAGACAACGTGACAAAGGGTTTACATAACCATTTTAAAAGTTGAGAAGTTGAGTTGCTTCTCGCGTACGCAACACACCCAAAGGTATGGGTAAAATACTATTTTAGCCCATACCTTTGACAAAGAAGAAAACTTAATTGTGTGTGTGTTTTAAATTACGCCAGCAACTCATTTTTATTTAATGGACTTCTGGCGCTGAAGTGTTGAATTACCAACTTATTTAGCGATGATTTCTAGCCATCTTGAATGTCGTGCTCTTACCTTACGTAATTCTGGATATGCTGTAACTCCAGAGGACAACACGTGAGAGCGTTGGCGAAATTGGCTAAAATCATGCCAAGTAGTGGGTGATTCTAAACTTTTCCTTGACTTTCTGCACTTTTAAACAAAATAAAATTAAATGGGCACTTACATATTATCTCAACAATCCCCAGCTCTATTAACAGCTCACCAAGTAGACAACCCCGATTTCCCGCTGAATTGGCAACCATGTGCTTCGTTTCATATAATGTCGCCAATAGGTTGCGCTAATACGTAAGTAATGTTATAAAAAATGGACAAAGAAAACAGGACCAAACTATAGAAAAAAAGCATTACCAAACTTATATATATAAACATAAAAATAATTATTTATTTTAATATATTACTAACTGAAATGTCTGGTGCTCCAAGGAAAATAAATAAACCTATTCGTCTACCACATAAGACTTGGAAAATAAACTTATTAGGATCTTTCCCAAGTTAAATGTAAATAAAAAATTAAATAACAAATGAGAAAAAACTAAAATGTTCAATGCAGTATGAACTATTTTACCCTAAAGGATTCCAGTACTTGCGTATTAGCATCACTGCAGTCGAATTTGCGCCAAGTGAATCATGCCATTTCCACCAAAATCTGATTGATTTGTTTTCATATAAAACACGTAAGAATATTTTTGTTGTCTTGATATGGCGTGATTCGAGTGACGCCAATTTTGCTGCGGTGCGCTAATACGTAAATGCTCTACCTTCCAGTGTAGAATAATTAAGCGCTTTTTTTAAATTATTTCTCTTGATTTCTCTATTACATATAAACACTTTATTAAGTAAACAAACGCGTGATACACTAATCAAACCTTTCTAATTTTTTAAAAAATTCATAATAAAAAAGAAACGTGATTGGTTCCAATCAGACATGCATGCACTTCCTACTTTATAAATTAGATTCAAACATACAAAAATTACTTTATATCCGATTAACTAATTAACATACCTGGGAAAATGATCCTTTCTGGCTTCTCAAGCTATGGTTTCTGGCGCAAGATGGAGTCACACTATCCCCAGTGGAGGCCTTAAAGTTGTACACCATCTTGGCCAAGTGCTGCTTGAAGAGCTTGGTGGTCAGCGTGTAGAGAATCGGGTTAATAGCTGAATTGACCGGCAATAAGAACACAGCTACCCATGCATACAAATCCTCTTGAATAGGAACACCTAAAAGAAAACAAGTGAAAACTTATGAATAAGGCTAAGTTATGATAACAAATATTCTAAATGAGATATAGGTACTGTATACGCACCGACTACATTAAGTTTTCCTCACCAGGTTTCACGATTTTTATGTTCTTAGAATTACCATTAACTCACATAACTTTGTGCACGACCGTATACTACATTTATACTTACAGATTTTTACATTTATCTTTTTTCTTTATTACTAGCCATTACTCATTCACTTCAATGAGTATCGCATGGTAATATAAGACTACTATCAGCATCAAATTTTCTCAATTGTGCTCAAAAATATTTTATATCTTTCCCCTTTGAATTAATAAAGAACAGGACTTATAATTCTAAAACGGAATACGTTTCTGAATAACACGCCCGTAACCTTGCCCCTTAGGAGTCGATTTCCGTAAAACTCGTAGTTTGTAAATTTCTACTCAAAAGGTATACGCATGCTAAATTTCAAGTATGTTGGTGTAATGGTTCAAACGCGAGAATTTGTATCTATAATCTCCCGCAACCCCCCTTCTTCTTTGAGTGTGAATATCAGGGCTACGAACCTCCGATTTTCGTTTCGGTTCAACTAAAAAAATATACTATATATATATATTGGTGTAGTTCCGGTTTTCGGTTCAAATCTGATTGAATAATTTTATTTTATGTATATTCTTGTTTGCACGAAAAACCTAATTCTAACGTGAATAAATATGTAATTATATCAAAATTAAGAAAATTATTTATTTTTTTCATAATTCCTTTAGTATACAATGTGAATTGATACAATTAACCAGCACGTACGATACGAGCAGTCAGCAGAAAACGTCGAGCATTACCATTGTATCCATTATCAAAATCGCATTTGACAACTAGATTTATGATTCTGGTTTGTCTATCTAAACAAACTGTACAAACATTCGTGGATGGTTGCATGCTGAGATGCGAAAAACATATAACTCAAACTGACATTTTTCTTTAAAAATCACCTAGTTAAGTCAACTGCATTAACTCCTGCTTCTACAAGTAATTTCGTGCGAAACTGAAACGGAAAAGTACTAGTGAACATCAAAACAGGAAATCGAGAAGCAATGTACATGTAATGGTGATAATTACATGGTTGACGTTAAACTAGAAAATATTGATAAGTTGATTACAGTAACAAAATGACGAAAGATATATCGAACCGATATCAACCAATACTTTTTCGGTTCACTTCCGGTTCGAAGCAATGATCAATATCCGTGTAAGCCATTTGTAAATGTTGCCTAATTAAAAGACGACGCCAAATGCAGTAATCATTTTCTGGACTTGAGCAGGTAGGGTTTTCCATAATTGGCTGCACTTCATAGCATTTGGTGACTCCGCAATCACACACACAAACCCTTTCGCAAGGGAATTTTCAAAGAAAAAAAATCACAAAATAAATTTTAAAAAAAAGAAACTTTTTTTTTCTCGTGGGGGAGGGAAGGAGTTTGGGTATGGTTTCTCTGAAACCTCAGAGAAGATCCCTGTAAAATTTTGGAATGATGCGATCAAAAAGTAAATTTGTATTAGTCCCACACAAATATATAAACATTCAAATTCATATATAAGATTATCATTTATCTGAAAGAAAGAAGAAAAAGAAAAACAAGCGTACCAGTCATAGCAATGACTTTAATGAAGACAATGGGCACCCAGCACAGGAAATCAGTCGCAACGATGAAGAAGAATCTCTTGGCGATGTTCCGGTCCTGTTGTTGTTGGGTGCAGCGTAAGCCGATTTTCGAATGTGAAATGGTGAAGAACATGGAGATGTAGGCGAACAGGATGTACAAGAAAGCAGCAAAATTCAATCCACAGAACAAGAAAGTCGAGTATTCCCATGCCTAGGAAGACAAAAAAAAGAGTGAAACATCAAAACTGGATACTTAGGTATCATATCCTGGACCATTTCGTCAAATGAACAGACATCGCCAAAGGCCGCGATATGCAGGCAATAGTGGAATACTGTTCCCACGCATGCAAAACCCCAATAATTTTGATCACGCTTACGATGAAAACGTTTACTGACGTTTTTGCCCACGGCTACGAGTACGAATAGGAAAAATTTCAAAATACGAGGTACCTTACCAATTATTTTTACCTAAATTCTCTAATTTTCTTCTCACAAAGTTTTTCGAAAAGAGAAACTAAATTTTGCACGGGTAAAATATAAAATTCGAACTAATTATGTCAAAAATTTTAAAAAAAACTATATTTAAGATCTTTTGTATTATTACTTGCATTTCACTTCATCAGAAACTAATATTTTCATTAGTTGTTTTCGGAAATATCAGTTTTCTTTGAACTGTCAACTCGAGTGTATGATGTTAACAATCTTAAGCATGTGCATTAGGGTATATATAAACTGGTGTGCAAAAAGTAAGGACGAAGTCGAAAAATTAGCATATCAGCTGAACGAAGAGGCAGAGCGGACAGAAAGACCAATCAGAAGATTAAGTAAGGGGATGTACGGTAGCACATGCGCTGATATGCAGGTAGACGTAATGGGAGAGTGTCTGAGTTGTATAAAGCATGTTGTCGGTGTAAGATCAGTATTTCTGGCAAAGAGATTGCACACCGTATAGCAGTTAAAATCACACCGAGTTGCTGCCTCAGCAAGAAATGGCGAATAATCAATCTGTTAGACGACATCTGGATGCTTTTACCCGAGGTCGAATCATTGGGAAGTTGGAGGAAGGCCGCAGTGTGACAAGTGTGGCTGCAGAGTTCGGAATTGCTCACAGCATCGTTTCACGACTTTGGAGACAATTTCAAACTACAGGAACAGCTATCCGGAGGTTCAGTAGTGGTCGTCCACGAGGAACCACACCCGCAGATGACCGGTACATTGTCTTACAGGCCAGAAGAAACAGGCGGCAGACAGCGGGAGAAATCGCTAAACACACGACACAGGCGACTGGACGACCGATATCGCGTTTTACCGTGGCCAGAAGACTGCACGGTGGTGGTCTGTTTGCATGACGCCCTGTACGGCGTGTACCTTTAACGCCTGCCCATCGGAGAAGGCGTTCTCTGTGGTGCCGGGAACACCGGAATTGGAGAGACCATGAATGGGGACGAGTACTCTTTACAGATGAGAGCTGATTCAGTTTGAGTAGCGATTCTCATCGCATACTCATCTGGAGAGAGCAGGGAAGCCGCAATCATCCCTCGAACATCATTGAAAAGGACAGGTATGGAGGTCGCGGTGTTCTCGTTTGGGGAGGCATCATGCTTGGTAGTCGTACAGACCTTCACATCTTCGACGCAGGTTCAGTCAACGGGACCCGTTATTGTAACGAGATTCTTCTTCCATATGTGCGTCTTTTTAGAGGCGCTATGGGTCTGCAGTTCCTTTTCATGGACGACAATGCACCATGTCATCGCACAGTAGCTGCCGAACAGCTCTTAGAGAGTGAGGATATTGAACGTATGGATTGGCCGGCACGATCTTCGGATCTCAATCCCATCGAGCATGTATGGGATTTTCTAGGCAGACGCTTGGCAGCTCGTACCTTACCACCAGTAACGATTCGGGAGCTTCGATTGGCGCTGCAAGACGAATGAGCAGCAATGCCTCAACAACTCATTGACACCCTCATTCTCAGCATGGGCAGACGCTGTGAAACCTGCCTAGCAGTCAGGGGAGATCATATCCCCTACTAAAGACCGGATCTTTCTTGCTGGACACCCATCACAGGGATGTTTCGGCCTTCAATCGCATTGCGCTCCATGCTATTTTTTCAATCAAGCTTCTTTTTATCCCTCTGATTTCTCTTTTAGTAAGTGTTGCTTACATTACACATGTCCTTACGTATTGGGGATCTTACGGTATTAAATATGTTGATTTGGAAAGCTTTTGTACAAAGTTATATTGAAAAAATCGTCTCGTCCTTAATTTTTGCACACCAGTGTATATACATTTAATATGACTTCCAATTTATAAAAACACACTTATGACAAATCAGTTTGTTACCAATATGGATGCAAAACACAAGCAATTTGATCTCACCAATGGCCATTAAAATTTATCATTACTAGTTGTAGATTGAAATTTAAAATTGCAGCATACTTCGTGTTTATCCTCTAACCATAACACACGTTGGAAACATTGTATAAAAGCAAAAAACCGCTGAGAATGTTCGAGCTTTAAAGATGTCATCTTACCTGTCCGAAAGGATCATGAATGTGCAGAGGTAGACACACCCCATTGTTGCCGTAGAACTCGTCGCCGTAGTAATCCAAGTTGAGTATGGGAAGGGCTGAAAACAAAATGGCGATGCTCCAGGCGATGGCCATAGCTGCCCCTGCGGACTGCAAAGTACGCTTCTTCACAGACAAAGGATGAATGATAGACATGTACCTACAAAATTAAACGCTGTTATTCAAGTAAGTTTTAAGGGCTGTTGGAAAGCTAAAATTTTATTTTTTATAACAATTAAATATTTTTATATTTTCAAATTGTATAGATTTTTAACCTTTTTAAAAATACCCTTTTTTAACCTCAAGGGTAATTAGAAGCCTTAAAAACATATTTTTAAATAATCGTTGAATCTGGTCCACTCCCATTTTAATGTCAAAAAATGTAAACAAAGTACTTCGTTTTTCTTAAAAGTGTAACGTGTGATATAAACCAAACATGCATCTTTTATTGTAAATTGAGCCTTTTATTTTTTTTATTTACTAGCCGATTAGAAAACTCTCACTGTATACCTTAAAATCAATTTATCTCAAAATTTAAATTTTAATGTGCGATGTCCTTTTTCTAAAAAACTACTGTTGGCAAGAATGTAAATTTTTTTAAGAAATATTTATAATTTTTTTTTATTGAAAACAATTATAAAATCCTCGTGCACCACAAAGCATCACACGGGGATTATAGAAGTAAGTAAAATATTTATAATGATGTCTAATATATACTAAAATGAGCTTTTTCTAAAAAATTCAAAAAAAAATTTATTTTATACAAATTTTTTATGTGAAAAATGAGTCAAATTTTGCAATGTTTGATAAAATATTTCATAATTCATTAAAAAATACGAAATTAGCTAAAAGCTCATTTCAGTATAATGAAAAAGGTTCACTTTAATTGTATGAAACATTTCAAGCATGTACGTATAACATATTTTGAGAAATGGTACATCGAAAAGAGCCAATTTTACATTGTGAGAGAGAGAGAGATGTTTCCAACGCCCCTTAAGACTTCTTATGGTTCTGGGTTCCTACACAAATGTATGTCTCAACTTCGACCCTTTAAAGTAGACAATATATAGCATACCTTGTAAAATACTCGTACTAACAATAACCCAAAACAAATAAATGCACAAACAGGCTGGTGGATTCCCACCTTTTGACTGATGGTGTGTGACGGTATGCCTAGGCCTGCGCTTGAACGACCCTCATGACATGTAGCCAGTGAGTGAATAAGTGAGTGAATGTAGGGTTTTATGGCGCAAGAGAAAATTTTGGCTAAGCTGCGCCAAACAACTTTTTAAGTATTAAAAGTATAAAATTGGTAAAACATTTTATGATTAAAAGATTAAAATCTCGTATAAAAAGTCAAAGTTAATAAATTTTGGTGGGGGTTTCCCCACCAAGTCAGAAAATCGTGTAGTTCGTAACCAAATTATTTAAAAAGGGGGGGGGATAACCTCTTGCTCTCTTTCTAACACGGTTTTCTGATTGGATTATCAAAGTCGAAGGGAATAAACGTACGATTAGGTTTATTAACTAACTCTTCCTTGTAGGTGTAACCATTCATATTTAAGACATATTTCGGATTCGGCTCATCTTCCACACACACGTCATATGCCATCATATCTTCCTCATCCGTTGTGTACTCGATAGGTGCTGATTTTCTAGGTTTATGAGGGGCCATCTTAATTTCTATATTTGGTCTTATAGAGTTTGATGTGTTTTAGGAGGACGTTTTTACCTACGGGGTTTTGAAGTTTCTTTTGCATCCTGGCACGTAGCAGTTATGGTATTCGATGTAGTGGTGGTCGTTTCAAGAACAGGACATGCTGAGGATGAGGAAGATGTGGCAGAAATAGATAAATTATTAGAAGGGATGGGAGCAGTATCTATTACCGAAATATGTAGTTGAGGCTGCTGTAGTAGCTGCTTTTGAAGAGATGGATGGCAGGAGTTGGTCCTGGGTTGAAGATGATGATCTAGAATCATGTACCCAGTTGACATACCGTCCGAAATTCCCAAATTTTCAGAGAATAAAGAGTGTTTTTTTTCCAGGTATACAAGTTTAAGTTGGCATTTCTTTCCAAGATGGCGACCGATTTAACAGCTGTCAAGTGATTTATTCTCAGTTTGGTTTGGCAATTCATCAAAACGATCATCAAGCAAGGCATAGATTCGTCGAATGGGCCCAAAACGAGATTGCCGTTGTTCCCGATTTTCATAAGCGAATTTTGTTTAGCGAAAAAGCGCACTTCTGGTTGAATGGCTACGTCAACAAACAAAACTGCAGCATTTGGAGTGAAGCTAATCCACAAATGTATGTCGAAACACCGTTACATCCAGAAAAACTGACTGTTTGGTGCGCTTTATGGGCTGGTGGAATCCTTCTTCAAAAACGATGAAGGCCACAACGTTACAGTCAATGGTGATCCGTATAGAGCCATGATGACTAACTTTTTCATTCCTGAATTGAACAATCATGATGTCATGGAGCTGTGGTTCCAACAAGACGGCGCAACATGTCACACAGCTCGCGCCACAATCGATTTATTGAAAGACACGTTTGGTGACCGCCTCATTTCACGTTTTGGACCTGTGAATTGGCCTCCAAGATCTTGTGATTTAACACCGCTAGACCATTTTCTGTGGGGCTATGTAAAGTCATTGGTCTATGCGGATAAGCCCCAAACGCTTGACCATTTGGAAGACAACATTCGCCGTGTTATTGCCGATATACGGCCACAAATGTTGGAAAAAGTCATCAAAGATTGGACTGCATCCGAGCCAGTCTTATGCCAGAAATCATATTTAAAATGTAATGCCATAAGATCATCTTTCGAATAAAAAGAAATGCATGTCAATCGAATAATACATCGTTGTTTTATTGCAATTTAAAGTTCTATATCTCTCAAAAAACACCCTTTACAAGCAGCAATGACATTTGTCCGTTGAAATGATTAGATTGTTGATTTTATTAAGATGGAGTAGAGAACGGTACGAGGCCCTCTTTACGCTGAGGCCCATGACCAGTTGATTAATGCCTTAAGACGTTCCTGCTATTATTAGCATTTCATAATTTTTTATTAGTTTTGTATGGGAAAAAAAAAGAATTTATTTGGGAAATATGTTTTTTTTTTTTTCATTTTTATATGAAGCGCATTATCTATTTTATCTCTTTGCGTGCTTCTTTAAGATGCACTCCTAATATTGTTTCACAATCATTAATACCTTAAGACTTCTCAAAGTCCTAAACCAGGGGTTGCGAACCTCTGTGGATCAACGTCTCATTTTTTTTTCCTAAAGAAGTGTTGAATGAGGTATAGACGTGCTGTCAAATAATTCTGACTGTGATTATTGGGAAAATAATAAAACTTAATACTATAACACAGAGAAAACATCTATTTACTTTGAAAAAATACCTTTTTTGCACTGTTTAGTTGTAAATGTTTTAGTTATGCGTGTTTAATATTAAAGTAACATTAGTGTGATTTTGCTGTGCAGATTATTGATGACATATAACTTATATTAGGATTGTAAGATGTTACTTTTAGTAGAATGCATGCTCAATTGGAGTCCTCTGCCAATCGGTTTTTAAGCAATTAATTACTTTTGCTGTGGCTTACTTTTTTGTCACGAGGATTTGTAATTTGTTCCAAAATGCCTTTTTACAAATGATGTTCTGCCTACCACTTTTTTTAAAACTTAAAACACCCGCTTTGTCGCCTTTACTAATAATGCCATATTTTTAGATTCACCAAATTTGAAATTCTTTGTCGCACTTACTATCTTGCCCTTTTTATTCTTTTGCGGAACTAGCCATGTTAAATAACACTTAAAAGTCGTAAATGTAACACAAATAAACTTCGAAATAGAGTTTGGGCAATGAAATTTACTACGCTATGCGTAGACAAACTATGCATCCTAAGCAATTGTGGTCCGGTTCATTTTTTACGTTATACTACATAGTGAACTTTGTTATTTTGAAAAAAAAATGCGAACCATTTTGATCGTTGGCGTGCAGAAAATATTGTGCCACGTGCCATGAATGACATGTGTGCTAATGGTTCACCATCCTTGTCCTAGGCACCTAATAATAGGAACCATCTGTGATCCTTTTAAGTAGACAATAAGGCGTACGTTACTGTATGCTTTACTGTCAGATCAACGTGAGAGATAGTGCAAACGGTAATCCATATCAAATAAATGTCTCTCACAAACCCAGGAACAGGTCGACCAGAAGTAGATTTAAACATTCATAACACAACAATACAATCTTGTCTCAGAGGTAGTTGGCATATAGTTCGAATTTTCAGTTTTTCGTAGATTATGTTCGGAAATAGCATTTGACGATTAAATTATTTTTGGATCATAATCTTATTGAGGCCAAGTCTAGAACGAGGCAAGGCCCTGGGTCCGGGCCCAGTTGGCTCATGTCTTAAGATCTTTTTGACCACAAAACTACTTATTATCAAAAGTCATAAATATTATAAAGTTCATGCAGGGAATTTCTCAAGAGATCTGAAAAAGAATGTCATAATTTTTCTAGTTCTTTAATTGGCTGGTTCTACGGAATTAAATACCACACTGTCAAATATTGGTTAATTTACTAATAATCAAGTTCATTTTATAAACATTTGGCAGATGTGTATCTGTTACCTATACGTAAGATGAATGTAAGTGGAAAATAATTATAAGGGTTTATAAACAAAGAAGGGTCAAAAAAAATGTTTGGCATCTCTGGGACTGGGAGACTTGTCAACTATGTTAATAAATTACAGTAAATGTAAATTTCCCACAAGGCAGAAAAAAATCACTCTGGTATTTTTCGGAGTTGAAAGTCCCGTATTTAACATAAAAAGATCATAAATTTTAACATAAGTTTTTGTTCTATAATATTTAAATCCAATGGTGACACGGAAATTATTTTTTCTACGGCAGAATAGATTGATTTTAAAATCTTAATTGAAAGCGGTCTTCACTAGACATTAGCTTTAGTACAGAGTGTTAAATATGTGGATTACCTTGTTTGTAAGAAAAAAAAGCACAGAATTTATAGTTTAAGACAAAATATTTTAATTATAACTTGTAGATAAAAACATATGTTTTGAGATTTTTACCCAAGCTTTTTCTTAACATTGTTTATTTTTAAAAGGCGCGTTAAACAATGATTCTACTAAATATTTTTGAGGCTTAAGCAGATAAGTTTGAGGAAGTTGTTTAATTTATCGCAGTGTGCACAAAGGAATTTATCATGGTTGCGGAAGTTGTTAGTATTGACAGACCGCTGAGAAGTGAGGTAGTATATGCGAGTTTCATCAAACTTCTTTTTCTACACAAAAAGACAAAAAAAAAACTTGAGCCTTGCTAAGGTAACATATTTTAATTAATGAATAAAACTGATTTGAACTGTATTTAATTAATTTTTCCAAAAGAGGTTAGATTACAACTCATCTTGCGCCATGCGCTGAATTAGTTGTTAGAGTCCTCCAAAAAAGGCGTTTCACCTCTCTTAACAATAACATTTTTAAAAGAGATTCCTAACTCAAAAAGACTGCTTTAAAGAAAGTTTGTACCCTGCTGCTTGTATTTAAATACGATTGTTTCCCCCCATAAATAAAGGTCTGGAACTTTTTAAATATACTTTTGTATTTTTCTTAAAATTTCTTGTATATTTTTTATTATTTTGTTTATTTTAAGCATTTATGAGATAATTTTGTGCATATTATGTTTGAAATTTTAGACTAGATTGAGCTTAAGTATAAAAAAAGATTGTACTCGATTATATTTTTTTTACACATTTTATTAAATTATATCGATAGCCTTAATTCATTTTTCGTAATTTATTATTTCCTATAGAGCAATTCACTAATATTAGTAATAAAATATGATTAAGTTAAATATTGATAATAAAAATACCGGAGCAAAAAAAAAAAAAAAAAAAAAAAAAAATGAAAATAAAGGAAAAATGTGTTCTGCATTTTTATTTCAACATTTTTTTATCTTGGTGACACCAATATATAAAACGATGAAACATAGATTGAGTTATTCAATCATCTTTAAATTCAATCATCCACACATATACGCAACGAAACAAGAAAACTTCCGAAATCTCATTTCTATTTTTCTTCTTGCATTTTAGAAAATGGAAAAATAATTCATGTCCAATAGAATCATACATAATTTATATTGATATAAATCATAATGTGAGTCATATACTGAAATCTTCTTAAGAAAAAAAAATCTGCGTTTAAGATATTTTTTCCCCTACAATTCTACAAATTTACATTACGCTATTCCTTTCCGCTTTGTCATCATGTAAATGTGAAAAGGATTGCTTTTTCTCTCATTTTTTCCCCAATTTGAGTTCTATTCACTTCCAATTTGCAATGTAAACTACGAAGTTTTAATAATTCCTTCACATTCCGATATAACTTTTGTCTCGAATTGAGGAATAATTTATAAAAATTGGAAAAATCGTTTTGTATATATATATACAAACAAAACGCTTCTGTTTCCTTTACAAAGAACTTTTTTTCATGTATACTTTCAAAAGCAAAAAATTTACATTCTCTCTAATTCAATTAAATAAAAAGGACATTTTATTTTTTTATTCACAAAAGGAGACCATTTTGAAAAAAGTTTATTCCAAATTAATTTTTGCCGAAATATTGTATTTAAATAATTTTTTTGTCAAAATTTCCTTAAAACAATTTTATACATGTATTATAATCTAAGTGACACTAAATATCCTGAAAAATATCCATTTATGCGCTTTTTTAAAATGATGGTTCCGAACGTAGTCGGATACCTTAATAACTAGTTTTATTTTTTCATTTTTCTACCTGCTGTCATTTACATCCTTTCTTGTTTAAAATAATTAGTATCAACAGTTACGCTAAACATTCAAGAGGAGGTATTTACATCACTAAAAAAACTTTTTTTTGAAGATTTTTTAATTCTATGTTAGTTTAGCTCAGTACGGTTCAATACAGTGATAATACTGTAAATCTGGAGACTTGGCCAACGCCTTATGCTCCAATAGTATTTGGATTAGTTTTTTTTAATTAGGTTGCAACGTACAGCTAGTGATTGCACTATACATCAGTAGTCTTAGTTATCACCTTGCGCTTCAACAGAAATTGTTGAAAATAAGAGTATTTAGAATCTACTAGCTGGAATTTTAGAATATATTGGTTGATGTTATAAATTCTTCAACTTTTTGAACATGGTCTATTGTTTTACAATTCGCTATTGAGGAATAAGACCATTTCTCCATGTTTGGAGATAAAATTTTTCAAAATTTTACGTTGCGATTTGTATTTGTTACAGGTTATAAAACAAAATGTTCACTAGTTTCTGGTGCTTGACATTCTGAACACAATGGAGAATCTGTTCGTTTAAAAAGGAAATAAATATCATTTAATGGTAATTTTTTAGCTCGCAACTTATTGATTAAAACTTCTGTATATTTCTGTTTTTTTGCTGCATATCTATTCCACTTTTCAAGATGAGAAATATAAATATATTTTTTATGAATTCTACTCTTTTTCCATGCTTCTTCGTTTTTACTTTTATGTTGTTTTTTGAAATATGCATGTAGATCTTCCAAAGAAATCCAAGGAATAATATTCCAAGATTCTGGAGAGGCTATAGCTAATTTCTATCAACTTCTTCATTGATCTCTATTCCCTTGCGAGCTAGTACCCAATTGAATGGATTGAACTATTTGGAGACACTCTTGTAAAGTTGAATTTAAATTTAAAATTATCGTATTTGATTTTCTATTAATATTTTGGATGCTTTTTAAAACTGATAAAAACTGTCCGTCAGGATAACATAGTTTTCTGCTTCAGTAACCCAATTTTGTAACGCAGTCCATATGGTTATTGCTTCAGCTGTGAAAATTGAAATCATTTCTTTCAGTAAGTAATTCTGTCGAACTTTTTTGGGGGTCAATATTCTTATTGATGTTTGATTAGTATTTGAAATAGTTTTTTTAAACTATCTGTTGCTATTATGCTGCTGTTGTTAAAATTTGTCTGGATGTAATCGATGAACATATTTTGCACTATGACCTGTGGTAGATCCCTGTTTTGAAAAAACAGTTCATGAGTATAGATGTTTATATTGTGATTTTCGTAGACCGGTGGAGGAGGGATCCACTGAAGAATATCCACTTTAGAGATACATAGCTCTTGGAGCAGGTTGATTGTCTTTTGAAAAACTCTGGGGTTTCTTTCTTTCTATATTTATAAAAAATATCATTAATATCCCAAAATAATCTTGCATTCGGTGACCACAGTCATTTAATGCTAGTTGTTTAGTTATAAAAGTTTGGCAAAGGAAATTATGAGGATTATTATAATACTGCTATTCATAGACTCTGCTCTTAATAAATCTAGTGGGGTGTTTCTTGGGAGACCTAGTGCTAATCGTAAGGCAGCATTGTAAATCGGTTCTAGTTTCTATCGATTGCTACTGCTACCAAAGGAAAAAAGTTGACTTTCATAGTCAAAGATAGAGCTGATTGGGGTACTAATAATGTTTAAAAGATGATCAGATCTTGTTCCTATTTTAGTAGAAGATAAGGCTTTAAAATGCCACTTAAATATTTAAATCCTTACTGTCGTAGGTAATTAATAGGATTTTTCCAAGTGATATTGAGGTCGAAGATTATACCCAGGAATTTAAGACTCTTTACTTCGGGAATAGGTTTGTCGCATATTTTAAGTAAAGGAGGTATTGTGCTTCTTTTTCTGGAACAGTTGATTATACTTCTTTTTTCCGAAGAGGTGGACAGCTTCCATTTTTTACACCAGGCTGAAATATTATTTAAAGATTCTTGCATTTCGCCTATTGTTTTATTCCAATTTGTCCCGCTGTTGTATAAAAATATATCGTCTGCATAAATCAGAAGATGGCTGTCGTATTGGATTTCAAATATGTCTGCCATATAAATAAAAAAGAAGGAAAGAGATTAAAATACAACCCTGAGGTACGCCATAATTATTTTTGATGATTTATCCTATATTAGGAGCAATAAAAAGTTCTGCCCGTTCCAGTTAACAGTTTCCAATATGGAAAAGCTTGATTCAGCTCAACAAACCATTATCGACTGTATTTAAAAATTATAATTATAATGTAGAAGTATTCTAGAAGGGTACCACATAAATTAAGTAAAAAAACTTGAATGATTTAGTTATCATATGCATATGTTTGCACGAAGTGAGTGAGAGCATTATAAAGCTGCACCAAGGCTATTGGAAATAGATCTCGTAATTTTTTGAGACATGGTCAAGTGACGAGGAAGACACATGACTCGACATATTTAACGTCTTGTTTGAGTCTCGACATATTTAACGTCTTGTTTGCACGGACCAAATTCGAACACTTCTTGGGCCACATTTTAACTGAGGATGGAAATTTGATTACCTATGGAAATAGTAAAAGGAAAGAGCATATTGCCTCCTTTATCTGTAAGTGGAAGTTGAGCCTAAGTAAGAAAATGTATTGTATATGGTGAAGACGTCAAGGATCAATACATTTTGAACTGTTGAAGCGAACGAAAAACTGAATTCGAAGACGTACTGTTAGCAATTGGATAAGAGGTTGTTGACGTGGATAGGAAGGGCGTTATACTTCTTCATGATAATGACAGGTCACACTGAGGACTTGTCAGATACTCTCAGAGCATGGCTGGAAAATTCTGTCTGACCTACCATACTCCCTGGACCTAGCACCTTTCACGATTATCACTTGTTTTTGCCCTTACACAATATTTGTCCAGGCAAAAAATTCAAAAATGAAGAAAATATCAAACAAGCAAGGATTTAGTTCTTTTCCTCTAGGTATATGGCATTTTTAACAATGTGATATACAAATTGCTATCACGCTGGAGCGAAGTCATAAATAAATATAACATTTATGTTATTCAATAAAGTCTATTCAAAGTATAAAAAAATCATTATTTTTTCATTCTAAAAACAGACTTCATGCAATGTATAAGAAAATGAGAGCTATGTACAGGATTTCGACCTATTGTTTTTTTTTTAAAAAAATCATAACATTCAAAATTGACTAACAATTTGTAGAATATTCAACTTGAATATATTTTTATTGATACCCTTATAAATTTATATTTTAAATTTGAGCATTAATTCAATCTTTTCCCGTGCACTGTAAATGGAATTCAACGTTCCATTTAATTTCTTGAACAATAAATGAAGTCCTTAATTTTTCTTTGATGTGACAAGGCAAGTAAGATCTTCCACTTAAATCTTCCCCAGATGAAGATTTCAAGCGCTTCACTGCGGTTTTTATTTTATATATATATATGTATATATATATATATATATATATATATATATATATATAAAATATATATATATATATATATATATATATATATATATATATATATATATATATATAAAATCAAAATATAACCCCCAATTTCTTCTGAAATAACTTATATAACAAAAAAATAAAAAGAGAGAAACATTTAAAGAAAGATTTCTAATTTTCATGTTCTGTTTTTTTCCCTTTTGTCCCTCTTTCTTCATCCTTTTTTCATCAAATGAAATTAATCAAATCAAATCTAATTTTGCTAAATTCTATATGAAAAGTCGAATAAGCCTTAGTAAATATTCTCTGTGAGAAATGTAGCACGTCACCATTATAATGAGAATATAGATAACTTTTAGGACAACTCTAGTACAAATATCGCCAAATAAACACTTTTGACAACAAGGTACTCAAGGATTCAAATATAAAAACTTTATTTGCTGATTTTTCTTAATAATTGGTTGCGTTTGACGATATTTTGTCTCGGGCCAATAGCACTTCCTAACAATTTATTTTGTATGCTAATTAGCTATATTAGTTAATGAATATATACATTTCTTTATAAAAAGAAAAATTCGTGATGCTGTAATAAATTTATTTATACATATGGCTTAGGGGTCCAAACACAGGTCGTAAAATGTTGAAGTGAAAAGGAGCGCCAAGAACGAGTTTTGCAGGGAAAAAAAGAAAGTATACGAAACAAATAACTTTTTTTAAAGAGAAAATATTGTTACGTAGATCCGAGGGTTCGAGGATTTTATGTAAAACAATCACAAATGAAATAAGAAGTTCTTTAAGAGCGATGTGAATTTATTATTGAAAATCTAATCCTTTAAATTCCTCAGCAGCAATATTCACAGGGTAAATATCCGAAGGTCTTCACATTTTCGACAGCAATCAAACACAATAACCAGTGTTTAAAAATACACGTACGTAAAGGTACACAAGCACAGCCGAGCTAATCGCTAGTCAAAACAATCCTCACTACTCGCTGACTTAATCAAGACTCATCGCCGTATATACGCTGGGGGTCTTTGGGAAACTGGGTTTTAATAAACCCTCCGTCCCATATCTAATTATGTTACATAGACCTTAAGGAGTCGTTTATGGAAATTAAAGTCCATTAAAATTTACAAAATCAGTCCGTGATTGATACATAGTATCTTGTTCGTTGTAGACAGTTTTTAGAGTCTCTTCTTAATTGGTCAGGCAGTCCGTGATGTCAGAGTAGAGTCTCGGGTAGTTCTTTCGCACTGGAGTGGATGAGCTGTCACTGATGATTGATGATGTGAACTTGCTGACATGGAGTCTTTCGGAAGACGCGTGCCTTGAAAGTGAGTTCTTGCGTTAGTTATGATGCCATCGGGAATGATTCGTCGGTATCAGAGAAGAGCAGTTCATCAATGGGAAGCTGTCAGGCTGGTAATGGAAGGATCCTGACATAGAAAATAGTAGGCGATGGAGGTGTGAGGAATAAAACATATCCGTTGATCATAGGCATAGAGTGAGAATCCTCTCTTTTAATTGGGCAGGGGTTGGGTAATTATTATTACAAAATGAGTTTAAATTTTGCAATGAAATTTTTAATGTTGACAAAAAAATAAAATTATACAGTTAGATCGTTTACGTAAGTGTATTTTAAACTAATTATTCTTCGTCGAGGTATGCTGTGAAAATTTTAATCAGTTCTTTCTTTCTTTCTTGTTTACTATTACCTTTAAGTGTGCGGGGTGCAGGAGCTGGTGTATTTAATAAACTTATTTGTTGGACGAGTAGAGAAAGTGCTTTTATTGTTTGTTGTAGAGTCTGCGTTATTAAAGTAAAGCATTCATTTTGTTGGTTGTTATCTGATAGTGGGAAGGGGATCTGTTCGGTATTTTGTGTGTCTTGATTTGTGTTCTCGTGCGCTAGTGTTGCGGGTGCTGCCATCTGTTGAGGTGTCACGGGGTGATTTGTTTTCGCAATTTGAGCGAAGGTAATGTTAGGCCTTACGATGCTGTTAACCGTAGTAGTGTAATTTGTGTTATTGTGTCCTTACGGGGTTTCGGATAGAGAGAGCATTTAGAATAGTTGGCCAAATGGCCGTATGTCTCACAGTTTATACAGAAAAGGGAATCGACCTTAACGATCTGGCATTCTCGAGTCTGGTGTTCGTTACCGCAGTTTAGGCATCTAGGAGTGAGGTGGCAGTTTTCTGCCGTATGGTTGAATAAATTACATTTGAAACATTGCGTAGCTCCTTTACGGTTGAATCCGTCCACTGTGATTGACAGGTAACTTAAAGTTTTTAAATCGAATATTTTAGCATTGGTGAGATTCCTGGGTTGAGTAATTAAGAAAATTGGCAAGAGTTGCTTAGAGATGTTTCCTTTCAGTTGGGTAACCCGATCTACTGAGAATCCCAGATCGGTCAGGTCGTTAGAGATGTCGGAGGGATTGGTGTCGCGAGGTAGCCCTTTTATGACTACTTCTATCGGCCTTTGCGTTTTCGGTGTGATTGTGTAGTGAGGGAATTTTACATTATCTAGGAATGCGTTAAGTGCGTCGCGTTGATCAAAAGTGTCCGTGTAAAGTTTTACGTATTGTCCGGCCTTTTTGTTTCTTAGATATGGCATTTTGGTTGTTAAAATTTTCATTTGGTTTCTAAGATCGTCCGTGATCTTAAGCATAGTAGGGGGTGGTAAATTTACGGTGTTGGGAGTCGGCTTTACTGTGTTTGTGGTGGTCGCGATGTTGGGGTGGTGTGGAAGATTCGTTGTGTCTGCTATCGGCTGAAATTGAATATTTAAATAATCTAAGGAGGTAAATTTATTTGCAAGTTCGATATTAAAGTTAAGTTCCGAGGTGGAATTTGATCTAGAGGTTTTGGTTATTTTCCTTAGCGGGGAATTGGCGAAACCGTCTGAATTTTCTTTACGTTTTACCTGCGTTGGAGTGGGAAGCGGGGGAAATTCCTGTGAAATTAGTTTAACTGGAGATTTGGGATGTATTGCACAGATAGGGGTGTCACATGGGGAAAAAAGGATAACTCACTCACCAATTGTTGTCTTTCCTTTTCGAAGTGTTCCTTTATCTTGAGTTGGTCTTGTATCAGGAAACTGGAGGCGTCGTGTCCATTCTCCTTGTATTTGTTGATGATGTTTCTGATATCGTCTATTCCTGATTCCATAGTTGTGAGTCTCGACGTGAGTAGTACTCGTTTCCTGCAGACTTTTTCCTGTAGCGTTAATGTTAGTTCGAATGAAGGAGGTAGATACAAATCTGTCGGTTCGTCGATCGTCATCCTGCTAGTTCCATCGATCAGCGGTGATATGGAGCGGGAGCTTTCCGTCGAAGTGCTGGGTGGCCTTTCAGGGATAAGAATTCACCCTGGAGTTCCTTGACCTTTCCGTTGAATAGATTTGCTTTTCTTGCGGGTCATTGTCAGTCCTACTAAGTGTAGTAGTATGCAGTGCCGGACTGAAATATAAACTTTTCAGTCGGCCAAAGTTGAAACACGTCGTCCTGACTACGAAATTCGTACTCGGAGCGTTTATCATGCACGCCCTCACGCTAGCTAGTTCCGGACCGTCTTTTTCAATCTACAACTCTCTCTTACTCCCTGAACCTCATCCCCGTACCGGCGAGCACCTTCTTTTATAGGCGCGACAGAAACTTCCAGAAATATAACCGCTCGTGTCATTGAACGTGACACTAGTGGAGAGATGTACTACTTTCTAGAAGATTCCAGAGGGTTCCGAACTCGCCAACATGGCCGCCAATGACGCCAAAATAGTCGCCAACTTGGTCTCCAAAAATGATGCTAACTTGGTTCTAAAGCCAAGATTTCGCCAAGTTCTCATTGAATCGCCATTATAACATAAGGGGCGGCATTGCTTGTGAATAGTACAATTTTAACATGAAATAAACATAACATACAGTAATATAAATACATTAAACACTCAAATACAAATTATTTACACTATTTACACAAAATTCGTAACACTATTATAGTTGAAAATTTGAATTACATTATACACGTAAAATAACAGTTTTACAATTTGAGCAATGAGTATGAATAGTTGTATAATGTGAACAATGGGGGTTGGTAAGCCATTAGGTGGACAGGTGGAGGACATCTTAGATGCATTTTTTAAAATCAATTTCTGCGACTTCCAAATTTAAAATCAGTTTCTGTATTTTCAAATTTATGATTATTTATTTTCATTTTAGGCATAAAATAAAAACATTTTATTTTTTTCTTCAAGTTTAAGGAATACTTTTTTTTTCATTTATTTTCTTTTATCTTCTTGTTTATTTTTAAAATTTATTGTAACATTTTCAATTCCTGAGAGTTTTGAAAAAAAACATATTCAATAATATCTAACTCAGAGATAGATGGACTTTACCAGGGTACGGGCTACTCTTAATGTGATTTAGGTGTTGCGGTCTATCCAGGGGTGTAGGTGGGGCCATTAGGTATTAAATTATTATGCTTTTATTTCTTAACACTTGTTTTCGACACTGTACCCCTCTTTTAAAATGTGACAGATAACTATTTTTACTACAAAAACACAAGTAACACAAAATTGTCCAGTAGAATTCTTGAACAACTACATGCAACTGCTAGACAGTGGACGTATTCAATACATCGAGCAGAGAACAAATCGATGGATCTGAATATAACGTATGAACTTGCAATTGTTCGCTGCTGATTCCCATGCTATTGCGGGACATGAGATCAACTCGATAACCCAATTCCATTGAGTGAGTAAGTGAATATTAACGTCACACTGATTAGCTGCACGAGGACTTTTGGCGGCAGACCTCGTAATTTTTAACCATGCTAAAGTGATGAAGATGACACCTGAGCTGGCACCCCTCTCTCCTAACTACCACACCACACCAATGGGAGGACCGTTGAGTTCTCGACGGATTTTTCCCTAAACGCTGGATCTTCAGCAGTACTAAGCTCGAGCTCATGACATGCCAGCCAAGAGTCTGTTACCTTGACCACTTAAGCTACCACGGTCCCCAATCCAATTGAACCACGTGGTGTAATTTGATGTCTAAATAGCCAATCCCATGCTTTCGCGGGAAGAACTTACCATCAATATTTACTATCCTATTCAGCCGGCCTGAGGGGGAAAATTTATTTCCACGGCTGAAATCGCAGTAATCACGTAATAATTCCACCCTATAGTGGCAGAGGACATGTTAAGCTTCCTCGTTCGCTTGCAATGAAAGTGCATATGTCGTCTACACATTTATCGAATCTTAATTATCTTACTAAAAGAGGGCACTTTACCACTGATCGATCACTATCGATTTAATGTCCTTCTTGATCTAATTCCTGGATGTTATTCTCTGTCGTTATATCTTAATCATTACCTTCAAATAATGTCACAACTGTTAAATTCCTCGTCAACTATGTACAAAACAAACTGCGGGATTTTGGAATTCTGATTCCATTGAAAATCATTCCAGCAGTGAAAGTTACAACATGCTGAGTCACAAATTATTCAAGTGATGTGTATAACTTACGAGAGGCACTAGGTCAGGATTCGCCTTCACCATTAAACAAGAGTTCCGCAGACGATATCTTTCAATAAAATTCCCAAAGAAATGGTAATAGAACAAAACTTTTATTCACCCGTGTTTGAAAATAATTGCGTGTTACTGAGTGCCTTGTAGGTCACCTTGTAAAGCAACACTAGGGTTACCGACAGATTTAATAATTCTGAACCATGGTCAAGTATTGAGGACGACGCCTGAGCTGGCACACTATTAAAATTTTCAGACCACATCAATGGTAGAACCTCGATAGTTTTAACGTAATTCGGCCCCTCTGCACAGCGTTTCTTCAGAGGTACAAGGACTCGAACTCATGGCACAGCCATTACAAGACCGTCACCATGCCCATAAGGCTACCGCGACCTAATAAACTGAACTCAGTGGCGCAACAACCTATGGGGACCAAAGCCTACGGTGTCCATCACAGTTTTCGTGACCTTGGGCATTAAGGTGTATGAACAGATGTTCCGTTCAGGTGGTCAGTCTGACCACCTGCATATAACAACCAAAATAACAGGGTCCCTTTACCTGTCAGTAGTGATGACCGCCAGAATGAGAATAGATGATTCGCTGCTCAGAGTGGAGAGGAATCCACACAGGTTGCACTGCCAGCTGTGTCTCCACTTGGTCTCGTGGTGGATGTACTCTCCCCTGAAGACCACGTCATAGGCTGCGATGAAAAACAGGTAGACAGACATGAGAAGATCTGCCAGAGACAAGTTCTTGATGTAGAATGAGTGAACCTCGTTTGGTTCGACGAATAAGAATCGTCCTACTAAGACTGCCACGTTGCCCAGTCCGGCCACGAAGGCCACTAACCACACACTGATTCTGAGTACCACACTGTCCAATAGATGCGCAATACTACTGATACCATCTCCACGTGGTTCACACACTCGGACGTGAAGAGCCAAGGAACACATGTGAAAGTCATCGAAGTAGCTGGGGAATATATAAAGATTTGGTTAGTTGATTTGGCACACTACGTTATATAAATAAATACTTAAACCCACCATTACGTGAACTGTTGACAGGAAAAATAAGTGTCATAATAAATTAATTGTTGTACGTGTATACAGTAGAGTTAAATTTACAAATTACCTACTTAGCTTGCACATAATCTGGTTGGTTATCTTAAAATGTGAAGCTATGTACAAAACAATAATTTTTCCGTATTTTGTTAAAGTACATGCATGCTAGGATGTATTGAATATTTATTTTTTACTTTCAGAACTTCAAAATCTGCCTTTACGGAAAAGATGTCCAATAGTATAAAAAAATATGTAAGACGTATTAAATTAATTTAGCTCACTAACTAGTAGCTATCTCTTTTGGCTATTTGTATAACAGAAAAATAATTATTTTAAGTCTATAAAATAATCTAAGCCAAATTAAGACTTTTTCCATTTCTTATATAAATTCCAATCCCTTTTGTTTAATATTAAATTTTGAAATAATTTTTTTGAAAATTATTTTTCTCCTAATATCTATACTATAGAACATCTTTTCTCCATAAGTAGGTTCCACCTGATAGTGATTTTTTTCTCCATAAAATCTCAATAAACCCATTATTAGCATATTTCGAGTTGTTTCAGAGTGCAGAAAGTTATATTTCAAATATCTTCTCCCACCTCTTTCAGAGATAATACTTATAGAGCATATGCAATTAATATTTGATCGATGTGTGTGTAGCAGGTATAATTATTATTTAAAAAATTGTGTTACTATATACAGCAATGCATGTTACAGGCTTAATTTAAACATCTAATTAAAGTTAGAATTGACTGAAAATGAGACGTATTTCTTTGAATTAACGTTATTTGTAAAATTACCAATCTCAAAAGCTTTTAAATGTAAGTGTGAATCTTCTGAGTTGAAACATGTCGGAAAAAGTTATGTTTAAAAAAATTAAAAAAGTTCTTTTTATATTCCAAATCAGCAAAACGAGAACAATGAACTTCAATAAAACTTGAAACTACAAAATATATTGTATGGGAGTTTGTAACACATATTTCTTATCTAGTGTAAAAGAGAAATTTCAGAACGCAAAATCTGTCACCTTATTTAAATATACAAAATGTAAGCATCCAAAATAAATATATATTATGTATTTAAAATTAAAGAGAGATTTATACACATATATATATAATTCATTCTATAACTGAATGAACATGGTTATAATATACAAAGATCTGTTTCAAAATATAAGTAAACTGGACAAAATGTGACCAATTTTCTTGCAATTTACAATTTCCCATGCAGATTTTTTTTAATTAAGGAAAGCGAAATATTTATATGTATATTTTAAAGTAATTAGAATTCAGTGATCGCTTTTCTTGTGTTTTATTTTATAAGTTCATTGAAACAAATTACAGTGATAATAAAAGTAATACGAAAAGCAAAATTTTTTCTTTGATGTAGCTTTGGAAATGTTAACGTCCCATTTTATAGAGGAGAAACTTTCTTTTCTCTCCTATTTATGACAGTAGAGAAGGATTTTTTAAAGAATATTTTGTGGTAATAGTCATCATTTTTCATGTGTATGGTTTTACCAATATTTTTGGAACAATTTTGATTCTTGTAAAACATAATAGATCTTAAGTTATTTGTAATGAATCTTTACAGCAAAGTACTTCTCTATACTGCTGTTTCGCGGTCCATCTTAACGTACACTTACCCTGTGTGGGGCTATGAAGCTAATTCAAACATTTAACTTTTAGAAAATACCCAAAATGCTTTAATCAGGAATATAACTAAGGCATGTAGATTCACTAAAAATAGAGATATTAATATACAAAGCTATTAACATTTATCCTTTTAAAAAATATATTCAAAAAATGGCAATTGAATTTTTTGATAATCTGCTAAATTCTAATAACCTTAATGTCTTAAGTCTTGAAAATTACAACCCCAATGTCAATACTAAGAGGCCAAGAAGAATCCTTCTGGACTCGTATAATCCCCCTAGTAATTAATTGCGTCAATCCCCTCGTGGCGAATGACCCTTTTCTAATTTGTTAGTTTACTTTCATGTTTCCTTTTTTAAATTTAAATTATTCTCCATCTGCAACCCACACAGGCAATCACTTTTTTCCAATCAATTCCTGTTCCATAAGTTCAAGGCAGCGTGTACAGTGTTAACTCACAGATTCTTTTAGCCCATTAATCAGGAAGCTTCCTCTCAATCCAGGCTTCTCAACATCAAGGCCCAAATACATTTCAGTATGGGATGGAGGAACGTTTCGCGTTCCATTTCCCATAGATGTCAAGCTTTTAATTTATTTGTAATGGAACGTTGGAAATGTTCTGTCAAGTGATTTTGTGTTAATAAATAATATTTCTTAAAATATCTGAAACTGTTTACAATGTGTACTAAACAACTACTTAAAATCACGACAGGGTAAATAAATATTTTTTTATAAATAAAATGAGTTTTTATATATTCATTAGATTTTGTTTATTGGGAGTTACAAGTTATCAAGTAAATCTTGTCAATTGTACTGAAAAATTATGTTACAAAAAAGTAATTATTTGCATTTATTAATTTTAAAAAAACATCAAGTTATTTATTCATTTATTTTTGAGGCCTGAATTCTTATTTATTTTTTTTATAAATTGATCCATTGATAGAACAAGTGTAATCCAAGATATTTTTAAGTAATTTGTAAGCCCGATCAAAAGATTTAATATACATTTAATGTCACAAATGAAGTAATTTCCCTGAACCATCTCTGAAAGTGCTCTGATACTTTATAGTTATATATAATTTGTGCTGATTTAAAATTAGGATTTACAGAAATGCAAAAGCTGGACCACTTGAAATAATAATGATCTTATTCAATAATAACAAATTTAAAAAAAACATTACAAAAGTATACAGAAAAATGTATGACATAACTTACATATACTCCAAGGACGTCAAGGGCTCAAACACGGCTTTTGTTGCTTTTTTCAGCTCATTTTTCTGCAAAGTCCTGATAGTAGAAAACAGAATTGTGTGTAGTAGCAAAAATACTTCCATTTTAAATTAAATATAACTGAGAATAATAATTGTAAAAAATTTTAATTTTACTGTTTCAAAATATAAAAATTGCAAAATAAAAATGCAATGTTTTGTGAAAAAAACTTTGGTTTGCAGAATTGGTTATTGCATCATTGATCGAATCTATTTATATCTATATCTATACATAAATGCGAAACTCAAACATTTACGGAAAAAAATAATAATGTATTAGTAGTAGTATAAAATATCAAAATACAAAATCTCATAGAAAACACAACAAAATAAAGTTTCAATCTAGCTAAAAAAAAATTAAAAATGCAATCAAGGGTCACTTCGGACTTAGGACCGAAACACACACACACATATATATATATATATATATATATATATATATATATATATATACATATATACATGTATATATATATTATATATATATATATTATACATATAATATATAGTATATAATTTTAATATTTTAATGTTATAATATCTTTCATAATGCGATGGCGAATAGTTTAATTTTTCAAGTTTAATGGTTTAATTTTAACTTTTTAATTTTTAAATTTTTGAGATTTGGATATTTTCTGATTAACTTACCAAGTTTTAATAGGGGGAGGTTGGCGCCATCACACTAGTTTAACCCCACTTTTCGGTCCTAAGTCCGAGGTCGCACTTGAATATTTTATAAATTTTTACAAAATTTTTATTTTATAATTTTTAATTTTGTTTGAAAACGATGGAATTTTATCTTCTATATTCGTCATTGATATTTTGAAATAGGATTTAGTATTATAAAATTCGTATATTTCAATTTTTTAATTGATTATTGTGATTTATTGTTGATGATTGATTGTTGATGATTGATTTTATATATTTAAATATATATATGCATGCATAAAATTTTTAAAAGATTAAACATCAAGGAAGAGGCACTTACAATGACTTTAAATTCGATAAACCAATAAATGTATCTGGAGAAATAACTTTTATATTATTTCCAATCACATCCCTGGAAAGAAAAATAAATTACAGATTTAATTTCCCTGCATAGGTATCTTTAACAGAAAAAGAATACAGGCATACAAATTTATTTATTTTTCAGATAATATATGTTTCTCGGAATTTTACATAACTTCTTTTTTTTGCGGTGTGTTTAACTTAGGTACACTGTTGCTGTTTGTATGTTCAATATAAGTCTACAGGTAATCTGATTCAACTCATAATCTGTTATAAATAATCCCTGATAATAAAACAAAATATTTTAACTTTGGTTCCTAAGAGTAAATTTTAAAAAAGACATACAAAAAGAACGCTGCTGAAATATAAATATTCAGATAAAATCTTCTGAATCAACATCATTAGCTTTTTATCAGAAATGTCAAACAAAACTAAAAAATGCTATTTTAAATTTTGAAGTGATACCTGATATTGAAAATACAGTCACAATAAGCAAACATCCTCAACATTATTATTTCGTTTTACAAAATGAATATAAAAATACAATTACATTTTATGGATTTTTTAATATGACTCTGGATTAAAATTTATTCAACAATAAAATAGTTTTTTTTCATACCATTTACAAAGCTATTTACAAAAGTAGTGAAGTAAAAAATGAATATATAATTTCCCGAATCTCTTATAAAACAACAATATATATATTTGCAGCCTTTTTAGTGAATCCGGCGTTACTATGGTAACATAAAAGAAAGATCATAAAAGTTGAGTACTATTAATGCCACTCACACACAAGCTGTAATGACGCTTTTAAAGTTACTATTTCAATTATTTGAAATATCTGTAATATGTACATGATAAAGTTTCAAAATACTTATTCATATATTTATAGAAGGAAAATTATTGTATAATATGTTCTCGTCCACGTTATTTTCCTTTTTATTTCTTATTAAACCTTTTTCCACCTTAAGGTATTAAGAAACTCTAGAAATCTAATATGTCTTCTTGAACAATTTATACAAAATATTAAAATTCCTTTAGATATCGAAGGCAAGGACAAAATAACCAATATATGTTCATTTTGGTTTTTTGCAAGCCTTAAGGGTATCCTTTCAAAGAACATGGCTATACAGAAAATGAATATATTTTCCTAGGTGTGAGAGAGAGAGAGAACAATATCCTGCTATTCTACTGTAAAGTGGAAATGCATTTTCCTTATGTTGCTAAATCGATAAAGAAAAATTGACTATGAGGAATAAGGTTCAAGGAAACAAGTTATTTTTAGAATAAAAATTTGAACACATTATTATGCATTTGATTTACTTACATTTTGTACAATGAGCTCATGTTACCGAAGGAATCAGCTTCAAGAGCAGATATTTTATTCTCAGTAATTGCCCTAAAAACAGAAAATAAAAAAAAATATCACTATAATTTTATTTCATATAAAATGTTGTTTTAAATATCTTATAAAATTTATAATTCTAAAATAAAATGTAATTATGAAACACCTTAAGAGCCAGATTTTTTTCATTCTAAGAAAGACTTGAAACCATTTAAACATATCTATACTTAAAAATGTATATAATCTTTAAATATGTGTTTAAGATAAGTATAAAATAAGACTTTTACCAACGATAAAATAACTCATGACTTTCACTCATTTTTACAAAATTCATATTTGAGGGGACTTAGAAAATTTATTTAAACAAATATTGTATTTAATAATTTTCAGAAGCCTTTTCGCTGTCCTCTATGTATATACATTATTTAAAAACATTTGTACTCAAAATACCACAAAAATGGTAATCATTTATGGGGTGTTGGAAAGCTAAAATCCTATTTTTTTGACAATTTGAGATTTTTACATTTTCAAACTGTATAGATTTTAACCTTTCTAAAAATACCTTACTTTAACCTCTAGGGTATTTAGAAGCCCTTAAAACGTATTTTTAAATAATCATTGAATTTGGTCCACGCCCATTTTAATGGCGAAAATTGTAAACAAATTACTTTGTTTTTGCTTAAAAGTGTACCGACTAATATAAACCAAACCATCTATCTTTTACTTTAAATTGAACCTTTTATTTTTTTTATTTCCTAGTCGATTAGAAGTCTCACTGTATACATTAAAATCAATTTATCTCAAAATGTAAATTTTAATGTGCGATGTACCTTTTCTGAGAAACTACTGTTCACAGGTATATAAACTTTTTATGAATTATTTATAATGATGTCTAATATATACTAAAATGAGCTTTTTGTAAAAAACTCAAAAATTTAATTTTGACAAATTTTTTAAGTAAAAAATGGGTCAAATTTCGCAATGTTTGATAAAACATTTCATAATTTATTAATAAATTCAAAATTAGCTAAAAGCTCATTTTAGTATAATGAGAGAGGTGTACTTTAATAGTATGAAAAATTTCAAGCATGTACATAAAACAGATTTTGAGAAAAGGTACATCGAAAACAGCCAATTTAACATTGTCAGTATAGAGAAAGAGAAAGGGGGGTTTCCAACTCCCCTTAATTTTTCAAAGAAAAATTTAAGAATTTATGACGTGATTTTAAAATGATACAAAACAAAAATACCCCATACAAAAATTTTCACACACATGAAACTTGAATTACAAGTACTTCGAACTTATGTATAAGAAAAGTTGTCTTTTCTTATACATAAATATACCTAAAATCTTTTTTGTAATAATATGATTGACAATCATGAAATACTCTTTCTTATTATATATTGCTCATTGAAAATTACTTAAAAAATACATAAATTCTAAATTCAATTATTTTTTTAAAAAAAGGATTTATTTGATTTAAAAATATATGCAAAATTTGTTGCATGTATTAAAACCATTAGTTAAAAAATATCAAAGCATTTGGCTCAAAAGAAAATAAGTTATAGCATTTTAACTAATAATTTTTCTGAGATAAATCACGTAAACTTTTTTATTTGATTACAGAATGTGAATAAAAATGAACATAAAAGTTATCATAATTTTTTTTTGTGTGGGGGGGTATCTTTAAGCTTTCAAATTGTATAAAATTACAAAAATATGTACAAAAATATTTTAGGCTAAAAAATTTTATTTGATTTTTTTAAAAACAATCGTTTTAATTGTGTTGCACTGTGTCCTTTTAAATAAATAAACAAATTATATTATTAGCTGTAAATTAGCCTAAAACTAATGTCTAATGTTTAGTGTATCCAAACACATTATTTGAGTAAGCCTCATTGGATAATAAATGAATAAATGTATCAAACTTATTATATTATGAAGAATATCAGTCTGAAAAGATTACTCCAACTGAACTGTTGTCAGAAAAATTAGCTGTATAGTATTATAAAATTCAAAGTGTTGTGGTATCAACTGAAATAAATACAAACATACATTTTAAACAACTAAGAAGTTCGCAAAGAATCTGTATTATGTGTGGGAAAAATTTAAATATTTGTATCTATTCACATATGTCTAAAATAATTCCGTAGAATAAAAATTTTTACTTACAAAGTATTCAACTTTTCCAGTCCTACCCAGTAGGTCAAATGTACTTTTTCGATTTTATTAAAGGATATATACCTAATGAAATAAAAGTAAATTTATCAATAATCATGTAATTCATTTGATGCATAATGTTATATATATATATATATATATGCTTCACATTACAGATATAAAATTTAAAAATACAGGATTTGGATATTGATTCTTGTATAAATAAAGATAGCATACAAATCGAATGATTACAAATAGTAGTATGCAAACAGGGTGAGAAAAAATATCTGTAGAAACAAATCAAGGCTCTAATTATAACATTTCAAATTAGCATAGTACTACTTAATATAATTGTTATTCCAAAATAATACTTTTTATAGCAGATGAATTAAAATTCGATAAGTAATGTATGCCCTGGTATAATACTATGATAAATTAAATTCAAATTAAAAATTAAATTAATCCTTGAGATTCATTCTGAAGGTTGTCTTTTTTCTTAGACAATTTTTTTGTTTATAAAAAGTAACTTCATATTTTAATAAGTATGAGATTTTAAATATGTTTGAAAGTTTTTTTTTCAGCAGCACATCACTGAAAAGTATATTCATTATAGATATTAATTATTCAAAATAAAAGTACATTGTGTGAGCTTTTCTTTAGTGTATAATCTCAAGGATTACATGTCACGTTTTATGAAAAATAAAAATTAAATTAAATTAATTTACATACGTTTTTATCTAAAAGTCGTTGTAAAAGAATTTCACAACATATTTTATGTAAGTATATATTTAAAAGATGCAAAGATTAATTTTTCAGAAATGTATTCACGTATAAATATATTTATACTAAAAAGTAAGAAAAATATTAAGCAAACAAAATCTAGGTTTTGTAAATAATCATTTACATAAAAAAAAAAAAAAAAAAAAAAAAAAAACACGTACAAGATAAAGACTTTGAAATCAAATTTTTCTGATAGTTTAATTTATGTATGAAACGGCAAGAATTGGTTATTTTTCTTGATAGATATTTTTAGTTTTGTTTACAAATAAAAATATATCCATTTTTTGGTCTATTTTTAATCCTCATCATTTATCACTTACTAGTATCGACAATTTTTAAATGGAGCTTAGGAACAGTTATTTAGAATTCAAACTACAGATATGAATTATTCTTAAAATATTTCATCTGAACATAATAATTAATCATAATAAAATATTAATTAAAGCAATCTGTTTTTAACTATAAAAAATTGAAATTGTATTTTAAAAATATGTACCACACATATATATGTCAAATTTACAAAACAATCATTTAGTATTTTATTAAATATATATACTCTGTCGAACCTCTGTTTAATGAAGTCGCTAAATCTTGAAGAAAAAGTTCGTTATATGGAAAATACGTTAAATAGAGATTCATCCTTTAATATACATTAAAAACAACACAAAAAATTTTAAATTCATAAAAACTAAATATTATATAAAAAATTAATTATTCAGACCTTTTTGAAAATTAATATCTATTCATTTCATATGTCTTTCCCATCAAAAAGAAATTTTTCAGAAAAAACAAGAAGAAAAAAAACATTGTCCACACTGTGTGTGTATTTTCAACTTTAAAAAATATAATTTTATTTTAAAATTAATTAATTTTTTAACCACATTTTCTTATTTTAAGCCAACAAATAATTTTAAACTTACATCATTTTGTAACCAGTTATTTTAAACATACACTTTACACCATGCTTCCATAAATATAATTAATGATAAAATCTGCTAGTTTTATTTGAGTTTTTTGTTTGAAATAGCATGGCCATTTCATTGCTCTAAGTGAGTTAGGTACCTGGAAAAACCATACCATACAATGTGCCAAAGGAGAGAATAATTTGAAAAATGTTCTGAAATATATTTTAAAAGTAGGGAGGGAAACAAATCGAAATACAATACAAAAGGTTCGTTAAATAGAAAATGCACTTCGTTATTTGGAGGTTATTTTACAAATAAAAAAGTAAAATGAGTTTGGTTCCAAAAAAAAGTTTGTAAAACAGAGAAATTCGTATTACAAAAGTTCGAATGTATATCAATAATTACATTTTCGAAAATTTTGAAATAGACACTGAAAAGATTATTGATATTCAGAGTCAAAATAAATTTATGTTTTTATAAATGTCACTAATCTCTGTTAGACACATATTGCCCTTGATAAATTTTCTAAAGAAAAAAGAGCTCATACTTACAGCATTTCTAAGTTAACAAGCTTCTGAAACACATATTTTGTTATGCTTGTCAATCTATTATTATCTAAATATCTGAAATAAAAAGTAGAATACTGTTAGAAATTAGCTATAACATGAATAATGATACAAGTTTCACAAATGCCATAACACAGTATGTATTAATTTAAAAAATTATATTTTAAAAGTAAAACATTTCATATCTAAATCGTCACAATAGGCTTGCTCGTGTAAGAAATGCTTCAAAATATACATTTCTAATATACATACATTTATATAAACTTAAAATTTAATACCCGTTTTAAGATATGAGCGAGATTTTTAATTAATTTTCTTCTTTCATATAAATATGATAGAAGGATTTTTTTTTCTAAAATTGGGTTATTTCCTAAAAATAATTAATAATTTTTTTTTTACTCACAACTTTTTTAAGTTGACTAGACTGTCAAAAACTCCAGGTGGTAGAGACTTCAGAAAACAATGACGAAGATCCCTAAAAATTGAACAAAAATTAAATTTTGCTATATTGGAAAAGGAAATATTATTCTTTTCCTAATAAAATGAGAGCAAATTATTTGTCTTTGCGTTTTTTATTTGAAATCCGAGGAAATTGAATAAAAATTTTTTTAAAATATCAATATACATACATAAAAAGGTGCAGCCATAGTTAATTTCAAGTTAAGGCATCCGACTACGTTCGGAACCGTGATTTTGCAAAAGCGTATACATGGATAATATTTATATTTAGTGTCACTTAGATTAGAGAACGTATATAAATCTGTTTTAAGAATAGTATTACAATACAACATTATTTAAGTACAATATTTTGATAAAAATGAACATAGAATGACTCATTTTCAAAACATTCCCATTTTATGAAAAATGATTCTATTATAATAATACTTTTCTTGTATAATAATTCTATTATAATAATACTTTTCTTTTCTTTTCTCAGTCTTCTGTACATAGTCTGAACTAAGATTTTTGAATAATATAACTTAGAAATGTATTTATCCATATTTTAATACAACAGAGGGGAGAAATTTTAAGAAAAAAACTCCGATTGTTATTTCAATTGGCGATAACTCTGAAAATAATGTAAATTTTTCAAAAATCCTAGTTCCATCTCTGGAGAAATCTTTACTTTATACAAGCGAATTATTATTATTTTAGAAGCATTTTTAATAAAAAAAAGAACATTTTGAAAAAAATATTATTTTAAGTTAATTTTTTACAAAAATATTGTTTTTAAATAATTGTTTTTGTTAAAATGTCCTTAACACAATTTTATACATGTATTCTAATCTAAGTGACACTAAATATCATGAAAATTATCCATTTATGCCATTTTTATTAAAATCACGGTTCCGAATGTAGTCGGATACCTTAACAGTCTTCCAACATAAAACAAATGTTTCATATTGAAACTGGACTATATACCGTTACTTCATCTATATTAATAATGTTTTGGTAAATTCATGAATTTTTTTTGAGTCTACCTTTTTGCATGCAACTTATACCATTTATAGAACAGTCATTCTTTTTGGTTTAATTGTATATTAGATCAATGTATATTATTACTCGTTAAAAGATGATTACACACTAAAGTTAGGATTTTAAGGTTTTTTCATTTTTGGTTTATTTTCTACAATTTTTCTTGCACTATTATGTGTAAACTTTCTGCTGAACGGGAAATTTGGGATCCTATAAGGTAAGCGTAACCATACTTTACAATCCCTCGTCATTGATAGCTTAAGAAACCATTAAAGTTTTCCATTTTTATCAATTGACTTTAAATACACACACACACACACATTATTTATATATATATATATATAATAGATAGATAGATAGATAGATAGATAGATAGATAGAGAGATGAGAGATTTTAAATAACTAGTACCAGAAACATCTTTTAGATTTAGATCGATCTCGAGCTCTCAATCATGTTTTTAATTAACTTTTTTTAAGCACATACTTTCAGAATAATCACATTTTTTTACATTAAATATTTGATTAAGTACACAATAATCAAAACAAGCCTTACAAAGTCTCTAAATTGTGCAGCCCAATGAAAGCCTCAGGGTGAAGAACAGTAATAAGGTTGTATGACAAATCCCTAGAAAATAAAACGCCATTTCTAAGTATAAGGATACTATTTAACAATTCTAAGAGGTATTACATCTTTAAAAATTGTAAATTTCATCATACTCTAAAAATAAAATTTTACTGAAATAGATTCCAATAAACTTTTTCTGGGTCGGAATTGTATTATTCAGTAGCTTATTTTTGTTATAAGAAACATATACAAATACACTTTCCTCTCTTTAGAATGAAATCATATTGGAAAATAAGTATTTTATCCATTTTGCACCATAAAGCAACGTGGGGACCATTGGTGACGAGCTTCGTTATTTTAAACCATGATCACATGTAACGAGGATGATCTTCTCTCCTAACTTCCACGCCAACGGTAGGACTTAGAGTCTCGTAAGAGTTAACGTGCATCGGCCTCTCCACACGGTCTGTCTGCTGTGGCACTATAATTCGACTGAACTCATGACACGCTTGCCGCGAGTCTGTGACCATAACATTAGGTGGTCACGGTCTCGTCATATTGAAAATAAGCGGTTCTTAAACTTCCAATTATCGTGGGCCCCCTTTTTCGTATCAGCCTCACATCGTGAACCTCAGGGTTTTTGACACCACTCCCAACATATAGTTAAGAAAGTAGTTTCAGAAATAAACAAATAAGGCACAATTTTTCTTGAAATATAATGTTTTTTACGCGCATGTGCTTTTTTACTGCAAAATGTTACAACAAATGATAGCATATTTTAATAACCCAATCTGATTCTGCTTGATCATGATCTATGCTTTAAGCTATTTTGTTCTTATTGTTACTTATGCCACCTGATCAACAGTAACATCGGATTAAGGCCCACGAAATTCATCATGGCAAGTGGCTAGAAGTGCGCCTGTCATTGGCCGTAGCCTTGAGCACCATACAGGTGACAATACAATTTTGCTCGGTTACACCCCAATTTTGACCACCCTAAGAGTGGTCAGGGGCCTCCTTCCTCTCTTCCCCTTCCACGAATCTCAAGTGAGAGCTTGCGGCTCGACGATTATTTTAAGTACCCTCATGCCATGAAGGCATGAATCCCAGTTCATGGCTTCTCTGGGACAAATATCCATGCCTTCTCCTGGATTCGAACCCAGTCTCTACGGTACCGCAGTATGCGTCACTAAAAACTATACCGGTTGCGCAGCTGTTCAGTTGCTAGTTTTACTAAAGGTTCTGCGCACGCAGAAATATTAGAGGCATTTGCAAGTTATGTGGAATGCATCCTCGAGTGGTGCGATGCATAATTTTGGACAGAGCTTTGGCGTTGTCCTCGTTATTGGATCATGGCTCAAAATTCTGAGATCCAAAATTGCATAGATTTTATGTGACTTTAACTGAAAACGAATTACTCAAACCTAGTTTAGTTTTATTAGCATAGAAAAAGTTTTATGAGCCTAGAAAAAGTATAATTAACATAAACTAAGTTAAATAAAATTCTATTAGCATAGTTTAATTTTTATTAACATAAATTTTATGAATTGAATAATTATGTAAATTTGTAAGTACATTTTATTACATAAATGTAACACACAACATGCAAATAAATATTTTGTACATATGATTATACAATGTATTTTTATAGTACATTAAATTTTAATGCTTTTTAAAAAATAATTCGCAACTGATACATACAAGAACAGCAGGTCATTGTTAGTTGCCATTGTTCCTTCAATCATTGAACCAATTTCGTTATTCGTGAGATATCTATAAAAATAAAATATTCGATAAATTCTTATTAAATCCTAAAATATTACAAAAAGTTGAAGCTAACAATTTAGAAAACACAGTTACATATAAAATTAATTAATTTATATAGGGTGATTTGCTACCAGACCGACAAACTTACAGAGGGTGTAGGGGGTACAAGGACATTTCTAAATCCCATAGGAATGCAGGGTCGCGCAAATGCCGTAGTTGTGAGATGTGGTGCAAAGAAGAAGAGAAAAACAACTGGGAAACAGCAAAAAATTGATGAGACAGAAGACATTTTATTAAAGGGTTGTACTACAACAGGTGTTCGCAATTTGGACCAGAAGGCGTCTGGCAAGCCTGATAGCCACTCTGGATAGAAATCTTGACATTCTGGAAGATACATCCAGGCAGTTTTGGGGTAGATTGCACCAAACGGAAATTTTCATGAGCACTGATCATGCGTTTCCCGAGGAAGTAGGTTGAACTCGCATTCAAACGAATAATTGGTCGACATGCAGATAGTGTATGCAGATACAGATTGTAACGAGCACTCCGATCAGTTGTTGTACCAGAAACGTTACTCGAGCAGTCGTGCTCCATATCACACGACCTTTGCAAATGTGAACTGAAGGTTACACGTGGTATTAATTGTTGTTGTTGCTGCTAATGCCACCTGTCTGACGTAATCAGATCGAGGCCCACGAAATTCATCATGACAAGGGGCTAGATGTACGACTGTCGTCGGTCTTAGCCTTGAACACCACACAGCTGACAGTACGATTTAGCTCGGTTTCACCCCAATTTGGAGGGAGAACACCCAAGAGGAGGGTCAGGAGCCTCCCATCTCTCTTCCCCTTCCACCAACTTCACGAGATGACTTGTGGCTCGACGGTTGCTTATGGTACCTCCTGCCGCGAAGTCACTATACATTTTCCAACATCCATGTCTTCTCCGGGATTCGAACCCAGGCCCTCCGACGCAGCAATCGTCGTCGCTAACCACTATACCGAATGTGCGAAGCAAGTAATCGTTTTGGTGTACTTTTCGTTCTTCAGATGAACCTCATCGCTCGAATATCTGTTATTTTTGAGAGGATACATAACATTCCACGAATCTTCCAGAACGTAAGAAATTCCATGTAGCGCGACTGTCAGGTCTACCGGACGATTTCCGGTAGTAATTTCGAATATCTGTTGTAGTACAACTTTTCAATGAAATGTTTTCTGTATCATTAATGTGTTGCAGTTCTTTTTCTCTGCTTCTTTACACCACAGCTTGCAGCTACGGCATTTGCATTCCGACCCTGCATTCCTTTGTGATTCAGAGTCGTATCTGTGTCCTCTACATACCTTGAAAGTTGTCGGTCAGGTAGCGAATCACCCTATATAGTCCGAATACCATAAATTCAAAAATCTTAATATTAGTTAATAATCACAGAATTCAAAATTTTGAAATCGAATAACACTGAATTAGGAATAGTTATTCATTAAAAAAACAATAAAAGAATAATGTACTTACAAATTTTTTAAATGTGGCAGATTCTTGAAGGCATCTTTGTTGATTAAAGTGACTCGAGAACCTTTCAATATTCTATTGAAAAATGCATTATTTGTCCATTACAATATTAAACATTTCGAAATGTGATATGCTCAATAACATTTCAATATAACATTTTATTCATAATAATTATTAACAAAAATATGAATCATGCTTGAATTTAATCAAATGTTTCACAAAGACAAAAAAAAAGGCTAGAAAATTAGTTTAAATCCAATTATATTACAAAACTTAAGTTTAACACGTTCGTTTGGTGTGTTCCGTTTTTCATTTTCAAATAGAATAAAGATTTTTACATATTTATTTCTCAGAATTATCGTCTGAGAATTTCTGAAATTAGAGTTTTAATTAAAAAAGGAAGTAAAATGTATTCTGAAATAAACATCTTATTGAAACTATATATATTTGTTATGAACTCTCTCTCTCTGTAGGAATTAAACAAAAGCCACAAAGATAAATTTTTTGAAATCCATTTGCACTGTAAAAACATATTCGGGGATTTTTAATAAAATTAAAAGCACTATATTTTCATGATGTTTTATTGAAAGTATGTAAAATTTTCAAACATAAGGAAATTAGTTAATTTTTATTTTGCTGTAAGAATAGAAAAGTTTAAGCGTAAAGGTGATTAAATAAGCTTGATTTGACTCGAATTTGAATTGAAATCCATGTATTTTAGTAGCAGTGTAGACTATTGTTTTTAAAAGAGTAAACTTTAACAATGTAAATCTAAGCAATTTTTTTGCATTAAATTAATCCATTTTATTAAAAATGACGATTCATATAACAAGACGTAAGCAAATAAAACAAAGTACGTTCTGTTGTTTTCATTACTTCTAAAAGTAATGTGATTAAGAAGTTCTTCATTTTTAGAAAAAAAATCACACTTGACCAAAAAAAAAAAGATACACACAACTCAAAACTAATTAATCTATGTTTCAAACATGTAATGCATACATAATATTTTATTAACTATATGATGTACGATTGTATTTTCGTCATACGAATTCTGAATTTTCGAAAACACTTAATTCAATTCGAAAACATTATTTAAGTAATATTGTTTTAAGAAATAGGAATTATAATTCATTTTTCAGAATATTTATTTTTAATATTTCATGTTTCTAAACAAAGAATTTGAAAGATTACATTCTTAAAAAGATTAATATGTTTAATATTCGCAAATTATTTTTTAGGATAACCAACTTTCATATAATACTGAAATTTTAAAAGAATAAAACAACCATAATTTTACTGAGATTTAAAAAAAAAACTCTCTAAAAGAGAAACATCTCCGTAAAGTTAAATCAGCCTTTAGATTGTAATAATTTTCGTAAATTTTACACGATTAGATATTATGCATGATGATTTTGTACATGTCTTGAACATGATGAGATATTAAGTATTGTCTTTTTTATTCGTTCATTAAAGGAACAAAAATTCATTTAACATTCAAAAGGTATTTATAAACTATACTATTTTACCCATTTATATAAAACAACAAAAAAAAGAACATTTGTATATATAGAAGTCTACATTTTTCTTCAGATTAAAACGTAGTGCGAAATATTAAACAAAATGTATGCAATTTATGAAATGTTTTGTTTTTATATACCCGCATTAAATCTTTTAAATTTTCATTTCATTTTATGTTTAATAAATCACGGTCACATACATGATGATCATGCACACACATTTTTAATACTTGATATCATTTTATTAGTTATGCAAAATTACTCTTTAAAAGACAGCATTTTATTTAAAACATTACAGAAACTGTATACAATTTACCCTTATAGCAAATCAGTAAATGTTTTAAATATTATGTAATAAAAATTTAATTGTTTTAACATACTATTTCACAGAAATGCATAAATTAGTAGCTTCTTCATGAATTAGAAATTTGAGCATTAAATTGCTTTAATGAGCGTATACACATATATATTGCATACATCAAAAACATTAAACATTGAGTAAAACAATTTTTCTTCAGGGTAACATTTTTCCGATAACTAGGCAAGTTTCCCACTAAAAAATATTAAAAGCAAAATAAAACTCATTCCAAAATATAGGTCGCACAAAAAAATATCTATACAGCAATGATATGAAATCAGAAATTTGGTTCATTTAAAAAAAATTCTTCTACTTATAAAAAAGAATGTATTTACTCAAGCAAATTGATACTTCTAGCAACAACGCTCTTATCATTAATATAAATGGCATACTTTAAAGAATAAAGTGGAATTTAAAGAGAGAAAAAAACCTTTAAGCTACATTAGTCTTTCAAAGAATTTAAGTATCTTTTAGCATTACTTCCATAAGTGCATCTGATCTAAAATGCAGAAAAAGAAATTTTAAAAGTAGTAATAAATACTTACAGAGTTTCCAGTTTTTCATTCAGTTGAAAATGCTTGGTATCCAGGAATTCCAAAACATTTTCTGATAAGTCCCTGAGAATAAAAAAAGGTAATACTTGTAACAGTTGCAAGATAAACTAACAAACATTTAAAAACTCTTGAATTCCTTAAAAATTTTTTTTACTTACTTTATTCTAGAATATATAATATGAAAGAAGATTTGATGAGCTATTTTACGAGTTTTAAGTTGGGCAAGATTTCTTAGAAATGCTTATAATTGTTAGTAATATTCCTTTGATCTTTTTTAATGTCACATTTTAATTTTTTATAGATATATCTTTGAGATATATAAATTATTTTGACGTTTTCGCTACAAAAAAGTTCTGAATTGCATAAAATGCAACTCTGAATTCTAAATGATAAGCAGAATGTTATGCAAAAACAAATTTGGCAGTAAACTGAAAGGGGGGTCGGTGTGTGAGCAGGGGAAAAAAATTTAACTTGAATATTTTGAAAAACACAAAGTATAACATTCTCAATATATATTATTGTAATTTTCCAATATATTTAAAAATAAAAAAAAAACATTCTAAACTGTTGAGTATATCTTTATCAAAATTACTCAAAAAGAATTTTAAAAAAAAGTTCTATTTTGCAACAAATACAATTAAATGTCATGCTTTTTAGATACATATTTTATGAAAACTGTAGTAATATGTTAAAAATAGTATTAATATAATAAATAATGTGATACACATGAAAAATAATACAAATATTTTATAAAACTATGCATGAGAACCTTGTAAAACTTATGAATGTTATACGTAATACATTAAAAAACATTAACAACAATTTGATAAAGGGATTTTATAATTTTGTGATCACAAATTATAGGAAGATATGTGTTATAAACGTAATTTAGAATGAGATTTCTTTACATTTTCTTAAAAGCAGTAAAATCAATAAATTAATTGAACGTGATACTTCCAATTACTGTTGGGAAGTATAAAATAATATGGAAAAGAAAACTCATGAACCAATTTATTACTTTTACACAAAATACTTAAGGCAAGGATGTAAAACTCACAAGGGGTGGGCACAACTAAGGAAATTCATTTGGAATCGAGACTTGGTGTAATAGTAGTACTCCTTCAGGGTGTTCACCCCTCAATGTAATTTCGCCGAATGGCCAATCAATTCGGTGAAAATAGCCTTCAAAATTAATGCTTAGCTTTTATACAACTAAATTTCAATTTCCTCCAACGATTCCGCAACCTGGTTGGTATATCACCTGCATACTATGCGCGAGGTTACGGTTCGATTCATCGATCAACTTTTTTTTTTCAATCCCTAAAATTATTTCTTTTAAAAAATCAATTCATTTATGAAAAGTTTATTAAATATTAAATGACATTTTATGTAATTATTTTTTTATTTTATTAAGTAAAAAAAATTAAATACATTTAATACTTAAATTATTTATTAGTAAAATTATTATCAATTAAAAATATTTAAAATTAATATTAATAAAAAATATTAAAACTTATTATTAATTTAAAACATTAAAAATATATTTATTGAAATTAATAAATTATTATTTATTAAAATTAATTAATCACTAGTTTTAAAAATTAATTTATTTATTATTTAGAATTATTATTAATAAGAAATATTATTAATTTATTATTATTTGGAATTATTATTAATAAGAAATATTATTAATTTATTATTATTTAGAATACTATTAATATAATTAATTTATTAGTATTCAGACACATTATTAATAAGAAATATTATTAATTTATTATTAAAATTATTGTTAATAAGAAATATTATTAATTTATTAATAAAATTATTGTTAATAAGAAATATTATTAATTTATGAGTAAAATTATTATTAATTTATGAGTAAAATTATTAATTTATTATTAAAATTATTATTAATTTATTTTTTAAATTATTGGTTATCATTGAAATTATTATTTATTATTGAAATTATTATTAATTATTATTATTAATTTATTATAAAAATTATTAAAATTATTTAAAAAAACTTATTTAAATTAAATAAATTTATTTGAAAAGGACTTAATAAATATTTTATAAAATTATAAAAGAATTAAATTAATAATATATAAAAAAGACATATTTTTTGTTATACTAATTAAAAAAATTAATTTAATACTAATATATTTTATAAATTATTTTATATTACATATAATATTTTATTTATAGTATATTGTATTTCCCATTATAAAACTATTTGTAACTAATTTTTATGTAAAATATCATTTAATATATTTATTGTATATTTTTTTATAAATATTAATTATTAATAAAAAATATATTTATATAAAATTTAATATAAATACTTATATAATTACAGTATTTTTTTACTCTGTAAAATGTAAAATAATTAACATAAAATATCATTTAATATTTAATAAACCTTTCATAAATAAATTTATTTAATTTAAAAAAATAATTAAGATATCCGACTGCGTTCGGAACCATGACTTTAAAAAAGCGCATAAATGGATAATTTTCATGATATTTAAAGTCACTTAGATTAGAATACATGCATAAAATTGTTTTAAGGACATTTTGACAAAAAAAAATTATTTAAATACAATATGTCGTCTAAAAATTCACTTAGAATAACCTTTTTTCAAAATGTTCTTCTTTCATGAAAAATGCTTCTATTATAATATTTTGCCTGTATATAGCTCAGACCTCTGTACAGAGACTCAACAATGATTTTTGAAAAATTCACATTATTTTCAGAGTTACAACCATTTAAAATAATTATCGGCGTTTTTTTCCTTAAAATTTATCTCCTCTGTTGTCGTAAAATATGGATAAACCCACTTCTAAATTATATATTTCAAAAAATCTAATTGAACCACTGTAAAGAGGTCTGAGCTACATACAGGCAAAATATTATTATAATAAAAGCATTTTTTACAAAAGGGGAATATTTTGAAAGTGGGCGATTCTATGTTCATTTTTTTGTCAAAATATTCTACTTAAATAATTTTTTATTGTAATACTATTCTTAAATCAATTTCGTATACATTTTCTAATCCAAGTGACACTTGAAGAAAAGAAAGTTGATAGCGTGGAATCGAACCCTAACCTCACGCATAGTAAGCAAACGATTTGCTAACCAGGCTACGGATCTATTGGAGAAAATTAAAACTTAATTGCATAAAAGCTAAGCATGATTTTCGAAGGCAATTTTCTCGAAATGGACTGGCCAATCGGCGGAATTATATTTAGGGGTGAACACCCTGAAGGAGTAATGCTATTACACCAAGTCTCAAACCCAAATGAATTTCCTTAGTCATGCCTTCCCCTTGTCAGAGGCTGACTTGTGCCAAGTAAACAAAGTTTAACTGAAGGTGGGTGGCAAAAAGAAAAAAAATCAATATTCATAGACACGTGGAATTATTTCGAATAATGCTTTGTAATAAAAATATAAAATAAGAATATAAGAATATAATATAAGAAAAGTTTATTATTTACGTCCCCTCACACTTGACATTTCTTCTCTGCTACTATCTTAAATATTTCGTGAGAAATTTTGATATTTTATTATATATTATTGCGTGCCAATATACTGGTCGGGCCGTAAAAATGCGCGTTGTGGGTCGCGAGTATGACACCCCTGCTTTAAGAGACTACGTTCGGGAACCGCAGTTTTGAAAAAACGTATTAATGAATAACTGTTCTTTTATATTTAGTGTCACTCGAGTTAGAATATACATATAAAATTGTTTTAAGAATATTATAACAACAAAAAAATTACCACAAAATCTGACGTATAACATGCACCTATACTTTAAGGGTGCATTCCTTTAAATTTTTATGTATATTTGCCGTGTAACGTGCACCCCCTTTTTTCTGAGGGAACATGAAATATACGCGTGCAATGCTATTATGTTTCGTAGTCATTTTTGGAAAAAATGGTCTACTTCTAGAGCTACAATCAATTTAGTTTTTTAGGTACATAATTTCTTTTAAATAAATAGTATTCAGATCTATGTAGAAGTCCAATTTTTGTTATTCCTATTATTATTTATTTATTTTTATTTTTAAAGCTATCATTTTTACACCCTGTGTATAACGCGCACCTGTAAATTTGAATCGTATTTTTTTGTGTTATCAGTGCGCGTTAAACGCCGGATTTTACGGTATTTAAATGATAATTTTTGGCAAAAAGTAAAGAAAAAAATGACATATTTTTTAAGCATTCTCTTTTTTTTGGAAAACCTGTAGTAATAATATTTTGTTTATATATAACTAAGACTTCTTTTCAGGGTCTAGAGTGAGATTTTTTAAGCATGCAATTTCAAAGGAGACTTATTTATATTTTGATATGTCAAAAAGCAGAGAAGTTTTTATAAAAAAACCCTGGTTATTATTTCAATTCATAGTAACTCTGAAAGTAAGAGAATATTTCAAATTTTTTTTGTTAAGGCTCCGTAATGAAGTATTAACTACACATTTTAAAAATATTATTATTATAGAAGCATTTTTCATAAAAGGTGAATGTTTTGAAAATTTGTCGTTTTTTCTCAATTTTTTGCCTAAGAATTGCATTTTAATAATGTTTTATTGTAATAATATTCTTAAATCAATTTTATATGTATGTTGTAATTTAACTGACTCTAAATATGAAAAAATCATTCATTTATACGCTTTTTCAAAATCACGGATCTGAACGTAGTCATTAGCCTTAAATGACTACGAAAATATACGAAATTTCATTATTATACATAATTTTGTTATTCATATAATTTTAATTATGTACAATAGACCAAAAATATGAAACTTATATGATGCAATTTCGTACAAAATAGTCCAACACAAATATGCTCGCCTTGCGATTTTCCTACAATTAATGAATAAAAAATATTTTAAAAATCTAAATAAGAAATAAATATAGTTTAAAAATTTCATATATATTGGCAAAAGAATATCCTTATTCTAAAAACTTCATAAAAGAGTACGTTTTGAAGACGGACAAAAAAAAATATTTACAGTTCTTCCACATTTGAAGGTAAATCCGGAGGCGGCTTTTCAAGGTTTTGACGAACACAAAATAATTTGAAGCCGGAACATCTACATACGCTTGGAACTGGTTTCAGTTCTGAAAATAAAAAAACAAATAATAAAATAATTGAGAAGCTTCAATTTTTAATCAATAAAACACATTTTAACTTATTATATTTTTAATATAAAATTAACTCCGCATTACCAAAATAAAACTTAATAAAAAAAACATTTACTAGGTTTTTACAAACATGAGATTGTAGGTATTTGTTTCATGCAATGGTGGATTTTATCTGAAGAGACTGTTCAAGGGAAACATTGTTGCTTCTCATGCGACGTTCAGTACATGTTCAAGCAATAAAAGGTTCATTGGAAATTGACACACAGGTACCTTATTATGAAACTGACAATCCAGCAATCGCGATCCCAACATTTACCCCCATTGCGCATGCAAGTGTCTAAATATGGTTCAAGGTTTTTTACACCTTCCATGTAAAAGAGCAAAACCTAATGATATAATCACTCTTCTATAGTCACACACGTTGTTAAATCGCTAACGAGGCTGTAACTCTTTAGGGTCTAATCAAATCAAAAACGCGGTTATCTGAAGGTGATACATTTGGGCTGTATCGAGGGTAATCAAACACATCTCACCAGAAAGAACTCAGAATGTTCTATATTATATTGTCAGCGCGTAATCCTGTACCTTAAATTATCATAAATCGAAATTTCCATTTGTGACAAAGGGTCTGGAATTCGATGAAAAATTTCCCTTAACGTCTCGGCTTTGTACAAAAGTTGAACATTGTACTTTCTAGGACATATCCATCATACACCTCTGGTGTTACGAGATTTTTTGTACCTAGCGAAGTTGGATTTGAAAAATTCATACGTTATGCTGTTTATTGTTATATTGCTAATACGATTACGCGGCCATCCTGGCATTCAATGACAAATACTAACGGCGTGACTGGATTTGCCTATGCATCACTTGAGTTACAATTATACCTGGGAATAATTTATTGTACTACATTGTTTGTGTGTGTGTTCATAAAGAAGTTACTTTTTTTTCTTTTTTGTCAAACAAAAGTAACAGTAAATATGTATAAAATAGGCCATGGTGGAATCAAAACTATTTGGCGTTTTATCTTTTATAAATATACTAGCTGGTATACCCGTTCTTCCCACGGGTGAATTGAAAAATTAAATAATATATATCGAAGAAGAAATAATATATAACGAAGAAAAAAGAAATTTTTCATGGGTTAATTTTAAGTGAATTGCAAATTAAACAAACAAACAAACAAAAAAAAAAACCTTTGGAAAATCTCAGCTGTACAAAAAAAAAAAAAAAAAAAAAAAAAAAAAACATATTTGTTAAATTTTAAGTCTGTAGCTCTAATAGCTGATAAAAAAGGATTTTTTTTATTTATTAATATCGCCCCGTAACTCTCTTGTGGGTCGATTTTGGAAAACACTTTCCTAAGTTGATCTCTGCTCAGCAAAAATAACACATTGTTACGAATTTTGTGTCATGATCGCATAAAATAGAGTAAATAATTTATATCTGGATGTGTAATACGTTAATATTACTTTCTGTTGTATTTATTTTATGTTAAAGTTGTAATATTCGCAAGCAACGTCGTTCATTTCATTATATTGGCGATTTAATGGGAACATAACGAAATGTTGGCGCTAGAGTCAAGTTGGCATCCTTTTTGGTGACCCTGTTGGCAACTTGGCGATTGATTGAACGGTGCAGAAGTTGATATGCTGTAGTGCCAGCTGGTGGATGGGTGCAACAAGGAGGATAGGGCAAAAGCCTTCTCCACAAAAAATACATACACATGCCAATTTTCATAAGGATCGGTTGAACGTTATTGGGGTGAAGCGAGATTATATATACTAACATCCATTTATGTATATATAGATATGGAAAGGCGGCTAAATTAACAGTAAAATATTTTCAGTGATTTGTATTCATGTGATAAAAATGGAAATTCGACAATTATTTCAAGACCCATTTAATTTTACTCTGCATTTCTCTCTCACCCCTCCTTTAAAATCCGGTTTACAGCAATCGATAAATAAATGAAAAAAAACCCCATTTTTTTTATGCATATATTTTCACTTCAGTCTATCGAAAGCTGCGAGGGAATTTTTAAACCAGATTTTTTTTTGTTGTGTGGTTACTAATGCCACCTTATCAATGGTGTCAGTCAGAGGCCCAAGAAATTTATCGTGGCAAGAGCACTGGTTACGTCTGTCCTTTTGGACAACACTTTTGAGCACCCTGCAAAAGACCGTACGTTTTGGATCCGTGTGCATATGTTTTTGTTAAACTATTTAAATTTTAGAACACACGAAGCACAATATTACTAAAGTTACAATATTAACAATAATCAAAATTCTAAGAAGATTTGTAATTAGATCATTCTTAATACAGGAAGAAAGAAAAAACACATAAATTCGAGTAAATGTCCAAGTCATATGCAGCTATATACAAATAAACAAATTATGCATATTTTCACGTAAGGAGAGAGTGAGAGTTATATTAACATCGCACTATATATTTGTATGATTTTCATACAAAAGGGCAACCTAATTTTAAAAATTCAATTCCTTTGGCAATGCAGCGCAATAAAAATGTGATTACATTGAAATAAATTAAAATCTAGGAAATTTTCAATAAAATAAACAAACATGCTTTAAATATCTTATAATAAAAATTAATTTTATTTTGAAAAACATTTTACAATAAATATTTATTTCAGCCCTTTTTTAAAAAAATTTAAGATGACAGAAACCATTTAAACATGTTAGAGTAATTTACATTGGATTTTATCTATAGCTAATATTCGCAACGACAATAAACTTGTAGATACGATGCAATATTATATGACGAGAGTCTAAAAGATTTTAACTTAAAAAAGGAAAACTGAAAAAAGAAATAATTGAAAATAAATTTAATATTATATACTCTAATTTGGAAAAAGAAAAAAAAAAAAACTTTCCGTAACATATTAAATATTTAGCAATCATTTTTTTACATATAGAAGATAATATATGTAAATATATGTTAGAAACGTACCACATCCTGCGTTTTCCTTTTCCCGATCTTCGTCTGGTCTCTTTCTGAACAGATTATTAAAGTAATTTATTTTGTTGTGATCAGCTGGAAAAGTAATACATTTTTTAGATTCAATACAAATAAAACTAAAGTACATTCACAGGAATTGTATTTTCAATTGCATCTCTTTATGAACAAATTTAATCTTTTGAAATTCAAAGTGCAAATAATATTTTTATAAATATTTCATCTGTACTTTTCTTCTTCAGTTATCCTATTGCAGATTCCAAAATAAAAATCACGAAATGATAAGTATAAAACTAAAACTTTTAACTAAAATATATTCCCTAAAATTTAACTAAGAGATTTGAATGATCTAATGAAAGCGTTTTTTGAGATAACAATTTGTCTTCTTATTTCACACATTGTAATATTTTGTTACATAAAACTTTTTTAAAAAATATATTTAAGTACCCATTTATTTTTAAAGAAGACAAAAAGGAAACATTTTAGAAACTGCTTTCTTAGATAACACTACATCTCAATACATTACTATATGGTGTACAGAGTTCACTGTAAAATTTGCTTACTCATTTTCCACTCGCACAAGAATTAAAATCAGCTTCAACAACATTTAAGTTTGCAATAAATTTTTTTATTCTAACAATTTATCTTTCGATCATTTCGTTTAAGAAATTGCATTTAGGACAATCTAGTTTGGATATATGGAACGTTTTTAACTATAAATTCTAAATCATGCAAACCATTAGACGAATATTTAAGGCTGTTTTCGGTCAATGTTAAAGGATAGGGATGAAACGGCAAAGACATTTGTGGGCAGGAAAAGCTCCAATAATAATAAAAATTTTATGGATATAAAGAAAATAATTGTTTAAAGGATAGTGTTTTTTGAATTTTGATTTTTGGAAAATTACACAGTTTTCAGCATTTTTGAAAAATGAAATTTGACTTTTCTATGTTAAAGTATAGGAGGTGGAAACGCAAAAGACATTTTAACAGAAAACATTTTTTTAGAGTAGAATTAAATAGTATATAAGAAAGCAAGCTTCCCCTGACTAGTGTAGCCAGAATTAAGTTTTATGTTTTTCTTTAGTTAACTTTTTTAAATTTTAAGTTCACTCTGAATTATTTTTGGCGTAGTTAGGACTATCTCAAAACAGATGGCACCACCATCGTTTGAAAAGCGAATTTATTCTGGCTACGAATACTTATTTTTGGCGATATCTTTCTGAAATATAGTCGCCAGCTGAAATTATGGTAACTCTGCAAATTGTTACAAATAGTGGACAATGGAAAAGATTATGATGTACAGAGATTTAACATCTCAAATCTGACGAACTTTCCGATTTAGAAAAAGTTTTAAATATTTTCTCTGCATGTGTGCTTTAAAAAAATCGTTTATAATTATACAGCTTAGATTTTTTTTGTTTGTTATTGAAGGAATGTCTGTAAGAATATTTAAATTCTGCGAAATGACTTAACGAAGAATGAAAGTATACTTACTTTATACTTGATCGAAAGTTGTGAATTAACCTAAAGAACACAAATTACTACCCCTTGCTCACAAATTAAAATTTTAATCTAATTATTGTAATGCAATTCTTATTATTATATTATTTTCTTTTTAACTAACAAAAATTTTTTCCCATCGATTTTATATTTGACGTAAAATCCATTTTACCATAAACCATTGAACAATTATTAACACAAAATATTGTTTTCAATTTAATTAACAGAAACTTATTTTTTCAATTAATTATGTTCAGATTCTAAGCCGCACCCCAAATTCTCAGCACATTTTTGTGAAAAAAATAGTGTAAAAATATATTTTCGATATATGATATATTTACGGAATGAAAGTGGCTGCGATACCCTAGTGGTCAAGGTAACGTACTCGTGGCTGGCGTGTCATATGAAGTTCGAGCCTAGTACCGCTAAAGTTCTGTCGTGTAGGGGAGCGATGAACGTTAAATCTGAGAGCTAAACGTCCTCTCATTGGTGTGGTAGTTAGAGATGGGAGGTGTAGAAGCTCAGGTGTCGTCCTCGTCACTTGACTATGGTTCAAAGTTACGAGGTCCGTCACCAAAAGCCTTCGTGTAGCTGATCAATATGACAGTTATATTCAATCACTAACTAAACGAAATAAAAAAATAATAAAGGTGAATTAATAAAAAGTGAATAATTAATTTACTTTACCAGCATTAAAAACCTTTTTCAGTCTTCGAATCTAAAGCTGCACCAGAATTTTGTAGCCTAAGTATCGGGAAAAAAGTGTGGCTTAGATTCGAACAAATTCGAAGAAAAAATTCAGTGTAATGAATAATTCGCTACATGTCTAAAGACATGTGCCAGTACAGATATACGAGAATTTAATGGAAAACCATCTTTCAAAATTAAAAGTACAAAAATATCTATGATTTAGAGAGCGAAACTAGGGGGCAAGCATCTTCTGAACGATGGAGTTATGAGAGATCGTTGAGACTCTCATCTTTTTTTCAAAGAAATTGCTTGCAGAAAAATCTACTCCGTGTTCGAAGCTTGATGCGCATTGTGTATGGTAGAGACTTATGCAATGCAACAATGAAATATGGATTGGCAAACGAGGAGATCGCTCGAAGCAGTATGAGAGAGAATATTCAACTGAAGTAAAAATATGTGGCTTATTTGTGACAAAGATAAACCCTTTTTGTGTGCTTCACCCGATGGATTGTAGTAGGTGATGATGGAATCATAGAAATTAAATGCCTTATTCTGCGAGATTTGAATCAAATCTGCTGAATTTTTAATTACAAAAAAAAAAATAGTCTAGGTTTCAAATTTTTCAATGAAAGGGAATCTATTTACCATTAAATCATAAATTTTACTTTCAAATACAAGGTCAGTTATTTATTACACAACGGAAATGGTGTGTGATCTGTATTTATGGTGCAAAAGGATCGTTAACCTGCGTATAGAGGCAAACGAAGAGTTTTGGAAAAAGGAATTATTCCAAAAAATTATAGAAAAAGTTTTATTTTAAATGTGTTCTTCCTGAAATTCTTGTTGGAAGATCACCACGAAATATGCCTTTGAGGGAGCCGTTATATATAGAGGAATCTAGTAGAAGCAAAAAAAAACAGAAAATGATTGATATAGGTTAGAAATGAAACCTATATATTATCGAATGATTATTTGATTAACGTCAAGCTTTGAAGCTTCACTGGGACTATCGCCGACCTCGTCATTTCGATCATGACGAGGACGAAATCAGAGCTGGAACCGCAATCTCCCAAAATTTCCACCATTAGCAACATATAGTATCATCTACTTCAAACATCTGCTTTGAGGTTCAGCTCTACATAGCGGACGGCCGCGGTAGCCGAGCGGTATAGGTATCGACCGTGGTCTTGCCTTGCCAGAGTTCGAGCCCAATACCATTAAAGACCTGCCGTGTAGGGCAGCGATGCACGTTAAATCTGTCGAGAGCTGAAACGTCCTCCCGTTGGTGGGTGTGGAGTTAGGGAGAGGGGGAAAACAGCTCAGGTGTCGTCCACGTCACTTGACCATGGTTCAAAAATTACGTGGTCCGTCGCCAAAAGCCCTCGTGTGTAGCTGAACAGTGCGACGTTAATATTCAATCAATCAATCAATTCTACATAGCGGATCTTCAGCAGGGACACCAAAATTCAAACCGACGATGCAAACACCACGTCGATCACGAGTTCGTAACCATGAACTCTTGCCTACTCAGACTTCCTATATCTTCTCGAACAGGATACCGTAAAAACTGTCCGTGATATATATTTATAATTAGGTATATTACTTAGCCATTTATTTGGGATTCCTACATAGAATGAAAACTATTATTTTGTTACCAAATATGTCCAAAATTAAACAATAATGCAATTTTCTTTGATTTAAATATAATGTTAACTTCCAAATTGAAAATTGTTATTGACATATATTCATTAAATAAAACATAAATTTCTTAGAAAAAAAAAGCAATATTTATATATTATATGCTTGATTAATTGTGCTTGATAATTAATTGCCAGCCTATTTTATCTCCCTTATGATATTTTTAATCGTTCTCTAAAGTTACAAAAGTAATTTTAATTTCAAAATATTCTCTTTTCTTTCTTCCTTTTTTTTTGCTGAACATGAAATAATTTTGTAATGCTTATTTTCATTTACGTACCATTTCTTATAAAAATATTTTTTGAATTTAAAAATTATTTTACAAACATACGTAAAATAATGGTCAAACCATAATTAACCAGTTTTTTAATGAAATAGCTGCATACTATCTTCGAAAAATATCAAAATTGATAACCTTAACCTTTTTAACATTTATATATAAAACTACTTTTTAAAGAAAACTCTATTCAAAATTGCTTCCTTAAACCTTTTAATAATGTAATACAGGTGTAAGTGTATACCTAATTGGAAATTTCTGAATCATTTTTTTTTTTTTTTTTGTACATAAGAACTTTTTTTTGTAATACTTTTAGAAACATTTATTATTCCATTATAAAAGAATATTAAATTGTTTTTTTTTATATGTAGTGCCTACTAGATTGTGAATATTCCATTGTTTACTGTACCGGGTAATCAACAAAACAAATTTATTCACGTTAATACATTGTTTTTGCACAACTAAATCGTTTTGTAATGGAAAATGAACTTTTTTATTTGTGGATAAAAACACTATAATCAAGGAGAGCGAACAACTTATTGACATTTGACGGTAAAATCTATATTAAAAACAAGAACAGCTCCTAAAATTTAGATTGCAAAATACATAGGATTTTTTCCATAGTTAGAAACGAATAAAGCATTCATAACAAATTATCAGAATCCATGAGTCGAAAAAGTTAGAAGCCATTTTGGATCTCTCATGGTCAAGAGTCAACACTATTTTACTCCCCCCCAAAAAAAACAGCAGCTTCTTTTTCACAGTCGTAAAGACTGTGGCCCTCTTCCCCTGCAGAGAAAGGGGAGGATTCTATTGAAGGAAGTGCGCTACACACACAGAATTTTTTTTTTTTGCCTTTTTCAAAATCAACCAAAAGCGGAGAGCAGAGTGCACGCTATCTTCTTTTTTCAAACAATTAAATCTCACCAGCAATGACATCGAATAATCTTCACAAAATAGCTGTAAATTTATGTTTCGAGATATCTTCCGATTTTTTCGAAATTTCGCAATTGTCCATAATTCTGGAGATCTTCGTATAATAAGGACCATTATAAATTTATCATCTCCATCCTCAAAAATTGACACATTTTGTTGAGTAATTCAGAGTACCACTGAGAATTGTACCTTGAAATAGGTTGCCAACCCCCTGTTCTATTGTATAAAAAGTAAAATTGTATCATACTGTTTGTTCATTAAAAAACGTGAAATTTAATTTTTCATTGCTTTTAAATCCACCTATTCTTCCTTTTAAAAATCATTTGTTCAGGAAAATTAAAAACAGTTTGGTTCTGTACATCATTTATCTAGAGAATTGATCGACAAACTGTGTTCCATGAGTCCCAAAAAAAAATGGGAAAAGAAATATTACAAATATGTATGCAAAAATGGATTTATGTTCTCAAAAATTCGTTTAGTCACAATTATCTAAAAGATCATAGACTAAAATTAAAAATTTTATTTATACATAATTTGAAAATTTTTTTAAATTTTATTGTAATATATAATAAATGAATTTTAAAAACTTTATTTTATGCATAGATTGTGAATATACTATTGTTTGCTATCCCGAGTTCCACGAAGTAATTTTATACCAGTTAGCACAATGTTTTGAAACCTTACATTTGTGGGGGAAAAACACCTATAATGAAGAAGATAAAAAAAAATTATCGACATATGAACAGATTCGATGCTAAAATTAAATTTAAGCTAGAAGACCTGCATTTTAGGTTACCAATTCATGCCATATACGCAGAATTTCTCACACAGTTATGAACATTTTCATGCCATTCACAAAATGTATTTAGAAAGTGAAAATATTTTTAACGCGATTGGCAACAAAAAAACGAATTGAACGACGGAATATGAAAATGCTACCGCAGATAATTTCAAAAGCTTATACGTCGATAGTTTGTGTAAAAAATTGTGAACACATATCTCAGTTACCACATAATGCATGAGTAGGTAAGATATTTGGATCACAAATTTATATTATCAATGAGTAAATAACATTAAAAATTACATCATAAAAGTTTTTAATAAAAAAATAAAAATATTTTAAAAATTGTCCTACATAAATATCAAAAATATGTTTATCTATATACTTAAATATTATTTTAAGATATATTCCCTTCAGCGAGGAAGGGGGCTCTCGAAAACATGTTACAGTTCTAAGGGGTCCAAGAATTGAAAAAGTTTGATGATTGACCAATGTCCAGACATGAGAAGTCTTTCATGGTCAAGATTCACTCTGCTGCTTTAACCCTCGCCCGAAAAAAAAAAAAAAAAAAGACCTAACATTTATTTTACCAGTTTGGATGACCGTCCCCCCTAGCACTCCCCCGCGTGTTCCCTTTCTCTGAAGGGGAGAATTTCATTGAAAAGGTTACCCGGAGAGAGAAATTTATTGCCCATCTTGGGAATCTTGAGATAAATATTTGTGCCAAAAATTTCGCAATAGCCAACGCCATCTAGATGTCGTAAGGTGTTAAACTAATGGCCCGCCATCACC